>CM035125.1:115307092-115770547 GCA_020205555.1 Panax stipuleanatus
ACGGGTGTCATTGGCGACGGCATTACCGTCGCCAATGACCTCATTGGCGACAGGTACAGAGCCGTCGGCAATGACGCCGTCGGCAATGACTCTTTTTTTTGTAGTGTGCATTGCACACATTCAGCCTGCCTGCTCAACCGCCCTCCAAGGGCCATGATCCACAGCTGAACTACCCTATATATAGTGAGAAAAAAGAGGATAGGCCGCAATCAACACCTTCAAACGGTGTTCATTACAATATCCGTTGAAATGATGTATTCAGGTTGAAATATTGCTCAACAGTAAAAACAAAAATTCATTCCCGGAGGGAGAGGCAGGAATAAATCATTCCATCTCTTATTTGAAGTCAATTGACATATATACCCCCTACATGAAATAGGGCATTTACGGGTCAGATTTCATCGATCGATTGTTTCATTCGCAACTAGAGAGAACGACGAGAGGAGACGAGAGGAGACGAGGAGAGAAGATAAAGACATATATCGATCAACTCCTTCCAATCATCGATTTTTTTTTATCACAAATCTATACTAGTGCTTGAAGTTTCGATCTAATCGCAGTTTTTTTCATCAGGTAATTTGAAATATGTCCAAAAGTTTTGAATTGAATCAAATATCTGGTTAACCCCAGATATGAAGTAAACTTAAGAGTTGACTGTAGAACTTTGTAGACATAGAGGTGCTTGGATATTCATTTGAGTTCTCTGTATTCAGGATGCTAATTTATTATAGTATATTGAGAAAGGCTGTTTTATTTTGTATATCGGATACAGTCTGAGGAACAACATAATTTGATTATTCTAGATGAAGCCAAGCTCCGTATTGGCAATTAGATAGTCGGTCTTTGAATTTGTTTTCTTGCAAAAACCTGTTATAACAAATCCTACAAAAGTTCAGTGAATGCGCATGCTACAAGGTTTGGGAGAAATGCTTATCTCGAGCTTACTAGGGCATATAATGAAATGTCGAAATTTTGGTCTTTAGAAAACTACCAGTCCTCTTTTATGTTTTTTTAATGAATAGATGAATTAGTCATGCTGCCTATTATTGCTTTTGTATTTATAGTAGGATCATGTTTATTTGTTTTTTCCCCATTGAGGATTGGTGTTATGCTAATGGTCCAAGTCAATAAAATTTTATTCTTTGTATTAAACATGCATTTTTCTATACTTATTTTGTCTATTCTTTTATTGATGTTAAGTTATTTTGAGTAAAAAAATCTTCAATGTAAGGGTCTTTTTATGCATTCCTAAGTTGTTTTTTTTTAAGGTATGTTTCTTGCAATATATTTTGTGGTCCCAATTATAATTCATATAGTGCATGTATCACAAGGACAGCAACTTTGTTGTTTAAATTGTTTGACTGCTTTCTCGTGATCAAAAGCTTATCTGCAACTTTTTACGGTTAAAATAACTGCCAAGCTATATTGTGTGTCTGGGGCTTAGATGAGTTCATTTAATTCCTTCCAGCTTTTCGAACCTATCTATTACTTAACTCGAGTTCAATTTATATGCAATTTACATTTCCTTACTCTATGATGCTGGGCTGGCAATTGCACTTTTTGTTTTGCATGTAGATTTTTGTAATGTATATATACTTGGAGGTGTGATTTTATAGCAGCCCTAGATGTGAACAATCTTAGGAGTCCATTGTGCATTCGTTGAGGGTTACTGTTATAAAGTCGGCTGGTAATAGCCTTCAGATTGATCATACTAAGACTGCATAAACTCAATGCTCTGTTTGCACTCACCAGTCAAACAGGTGGTTGAATATTAAATATAGCTAGCTAGCTAGTATAATTTATAATTTCAAATTGTTCATCATTTATACGAAACATACGAAACATAAGATGCAGATAGACAGGGGCGAAGCCAGAGCTTTTATGAGCGGGGTCAAAAGTAATACTAAGTTACAAAAAATTTGGCGGAGGTTCAAGGGCAGCGACCACGAGCCAATTTTTTTTAATACTTTATACTTACGGGTCACATATATATATACATACTATATTACAATGAAAATATAATAAGTAATAATATATAGTATGTATACACTATATTGACTCATAATAGACTTTTTTAATCACAACTGTTTATAAATAAGTAATTCATTATTTATTTTTAAAAATAATATAAATTAGATTATTATTTAGTTTAAGATATACATATATTGAGAGGATATGAGTCATATCTGGTTAAAATTTAATTGACAAAATTATAAATTTTCAATTTGACCTAGTATAATAGAAAATTTATAAAATTTTAGTAGGGTCAATTTATATATAATACTTAAAATTTTTAAAATTTACCTTTCATTATAAATCAATTTTTTTTAAGTGGGGTCAATTGATCCCACAAATTCATTGTGGCTTAGCCACTGCAGATAGAGAGAGAGAGTACTTGACAATAAATACTAAAACAAGTGAAGTTGGAAGCGATCCAAACAAATGTAGCACAGACCATTATCACTAGACTACTTTTTAATCTGAGTATCACCAGTGTTCTAAAAGTCGCTAGTCAGTCCCAGGTCGGTTGGCTACCGACTAGCTACTAGAGGATTAATCGGCTAGTCGGATTTTCAATTTTGGGGGCAAATCTGAACAAATCGAAACATATCGGGATAAAAAACAGAACATGTGACATATTTAGGGCCATAGTGTAATTTATTAGAAGTTTAAAGTTTTTTTTAAACCCTAACTTACCTTTGCTTCTCTTCTTCGACTCGATCAAAAAGAAAAAAAGACGCGACGTTGCTTCTTCTCTTCTTCGCTGCCGACCGACGACTTCTTCTCCTCTTCTTCGCTACCGACCGACGACTTCTTCCTCTTCTTCCGGCGACGATTGCTGCCGCCTCTTCTGCCGCCGACGACTGCTGCCGACGACGACTGCTGCCACTTCTCTTCTTCGTTGCTGCTGCTTCTTCTTCGACTGCTGTTGCTGCTGCTTCTTCTTCGACTGCTGTTGCTGCTTCTTCTTCACTAAGGTAAGCAGTAAGCTGCTCTTCTTCCCCCTCTCTAGGCTCCGACTTGCCCGACTACCGCCGACTAGGGCCCGACTAAGTCGGTCAGCGACTAATTGATGAGACTAGGGCCTAGTCGACTCGGTTGTCCTCCGACCCCGAACTAGTCGCCGACTAGTCGGCCGACTAGGCTGACTTTTAGAACACTAATTATCACTTAGTTTTAATCTCTCTCTCTCTCTCTCTCTCTCTCTCTCTCTTCTACTCTTCTTAGTTTGAACAAATACATGTAGCACAGACCACTGTCACTGTAAAGAAGTGTTCATTATCATCATATCTAATCTAGTTATCTATAATCGATAATATTATTGTCATTCACATAAGAGTACTATAAAGACTAGATGGTAAGAACACTTTGTTTACTATAAGAACTAACCTTGTTGTTGCTTAATCTAAGCTGCATGTTGCTTATCATGTATTTATACGTGGTACTGTTGCAAATACTGAAAGTTTTGTGGAATGATATATCAGTATGTATATTTTTGTTTGTGTGCACTTGGGGGTTTTTCGAGTACTTTGTTTTGAAAAATATTTGTCTGAGCTGTGTGTAACGTTTTATGATTAAATGTTTCAACCAGATCTTAAGCAATGATGAAATGCAACTAATTTTTTATTTTGTCAGACTTGTCTGTCAGTCACCTATCATAGTCACTCTCATGTAGTCCAGGACTCTAGGTATAGGGCACCTGGAGTTATCTGTTTATATGTATAGTCACCTCTTTCCAACTACAAAGTTTGCATGTACTATTTCGAAAAACATATTTACTGTATATTATGAACTGCTCCTCTTAATTGCCCACACTCTAGTCTGCAAAATTGACCTTATGTTGTAACATGGTCCACCTGCAATCTTCCCATGGACCTGCTTCTTTACTACATGATTCATTACATTGAGTCAGACGTTTACCATTTAAGTCCTCCCTATTTAGTTCAATTGATCACTTCATAGTATATGCTTACAACATTTGTTACATTCTATTATATAGTTGTAATATATTTTAACCCTTTTTATTGCAGCTTACAGCTTGTTTTAAGTAGCTTATTTAATCTGTTTGCTGGCAGCTTGAAATACAAAAATTCAATAATGTTGTGCTCTGTACCAACTATAAAAATAATGCTCTGTACCAAATATCTGCTATGCTTGCAGTTTTTTTTTTCAAAAACTTTTTTGGATACTTCTATGATATAATTTAATTACTGTGTTTTTATTGTTTTTCTTTTTTTTTTTAATTACTGTGTTATCTTTTTTTCTCTAACTTGTTTTAGGTGCACCAAAAGAGAGCAAAGTGGCAGAACAAGACATTTCCAAATTATTTGGATCTGTGTTATATTTGGCAAGGATAGAACAACTGAAAAAGATGCTCTATCGGCTGCAGAAATGATCGAATTAGATGAAGTGATCCAAACAAATGATGGAGATAATGGCTTGACTCCAACCCGCAGTGAGGAAATATCTAGCAAGTCCTCTAGTTTCAAGAAGAGGAAGAGAAAGTCAAGTTTCGATATTGATTCTGAATCGGCCATGGAGAGGGCTGCTACTATTCTTGCCGTACAACTCGAGAAATCATCTACTCAATTTGCCAACTTTCTTGGATTGGAGGCTTCATTAAATAAGCAACGCAAGAATATCAATAATGAGTTGAGGAGGAGTTGATGGTGGTCTTCTTTAGCCTTCCCGATGAGCGAAAAGAAGGTTTTGTCAAGGATTTATTGAGTGGAGTGTTATAGTACTAGTTATTTAGACATTTTACTATGTTGGTTATTAAATGATGATATTAGGATTTTGTCTAGGATTTATTGATGGGATGTATTACTAGTTGATTGAACATTTTATTAAACTGTTGGTTGTTGAATGAAATTATTTGATATGTTATTGGATTTATCACCGCTTTATATTTTGAGTTGGATGTTATACTAGTTGATTTAATTTTGTTTGATTGTATTTTATTTTACATTACTTATCTTTAGTTTTCATAAATTAAAATAAAGTTAATTCTATAGAAATAAAAAATTATAAAAATAAATAAATTATAAGCAAGAAAAAAAATTACAACAAAAATTATAAGTAGAAAAAAAAGGAAGAAAGGTAGAATTATAAAAAAAATTACAAAAATATGAGCCAAATTTTATATATAAATTGAATTTAAGTTAAATTTGAACATTTGAGGGGTATTTAGGTCACTTTCTAATAATTTATTTCATTCTTGGATGTATTCATAACATCAACCAAACATGTACATGGAATAATAAAAAAATCATTCTATTCCCTCTCCTATTCCATTCCCTCCCTTATTCCATTCCCTCCACTATTCTATTCTTTCAATCCAAACGTAGCATAAAAGATTTCATCAACAGTGTCGACGTTGGAAAATTTAAGAAAAAGCTCGGGTCGGTTTTAACCCGATTTTCTCAAATCATTCCTTCCTAAGTTATCTCTACCCTTATTCTTTTTATTTGCAAAAGGGTTTTGAAGGGTTTTTTAGGAAAGAGGCGAACATGTATATATGTCGACGATTTGATTTGATTAAACAGAGTCGCTAGTTGGTAGATTTGGAAATGGTTGTACCAACTCAACCGAATTTGATTTGAAGAGGCCCAATTGCTGGACACTGTCGAAAGTAGATCTTTGAAATCGGAGTTTTGAGTTCGGGGGCTTGGTTAAGTGTGGGGAAGGTGTTAGGCACCCCACAACTCCCGTGTAAACACGGTATCACAATCTTTTCAGTATTTCCCTTAAAACTGGAATGCGTGAGTGAATGTTGTTTGAAAATTGGGCCTTTTGATTGATTGATTGAAAGTAGTGCTTTGCTTCGTTGAACCTATATACGAAGGGTTTGATTTGATTTTTGAAAATCAGTCTTTACCTTGATTTACAGAAGTATTTGATTAGATTTTGAAAAGCTTTGAAATTGAATTTGACAGTGAAGTTTTGAAAGCTGTTAATCAAACCCCTACGCTGACATAGGAATTGAAGCCTTTTGATACTTCCAAATTATAATCTTTATAGCCTTAAGGCTGCATGCGAGGTGTGTTGGGACGTGATCAACCACAACAAAAATGTAAATGTGTCGGTCTCCTCATGGGTATGAAAACCATCGGAGGGACGCTGACACTGCAAGCATTTTTTCACTATGATGAGACCTTAAATCCGGATAACCGTTTTAAGGTCTGGTATGTACATTTTACAGAAAAACTGGCAGGGTACATCTGTAAATCGGAGTTTGTCCATCGTGGGAATCAGATTCTGATCGTTTTGATCATGAATCCCACGATTCCTAGGCTCACATGTGAGTAGCCAATAAACCTGCACACTTCAAATTTGTACAGATATGAAATATCTACATCATCACAACGCAATGGAACCAAGGATTCATCAGTAAATCTTGGCTGCGTGTGGCCAAAGCGTCTCGTTCCCACTAGATAGAAATCTAAGGGACGCGAGTTTGCTTTCCATGCTGGAAATAGAAGTGGAGCTGGAGATGTCAGTGCAGATTCATATACAAATGAATGTCAAATGCAGTAGTTGAATGGAATTGAAAGCAATATATATATGTACAGATATATTAAAGCTGTGAAAGGGCGATGTGTTTTCACTCGCAGGCCCGGAATGGAATTAATATATATATATATATATATATATATATATATATATATATATATTAAAAACTATAAATAGCCACGAAGTAATCCAGGCTGTGACATAATTTAAATATGTATAAAAGCAGTAAACAGAGCAGAGGGTTTGCACGCCAAGGCTCGTACTGGAATTGAAATTGACAGAAAATAGTCACCCAGTGACTGGGGAGAGCACCCAGTATGGGAAGTGTATAAAAGCAGTAAAAGGGCCACGAAATAGTCCAGGCTGATTGAAAATATATAAATATATAAATATATAAATATATATATATATATATATATATATATTGACAGAAACGTAGTCAACCAGGACTGGTTTGAGTACTAATGATGGTGAAAGTCGCTTATATATGCGTAAATATATATAAAAGCAGTAAACTAGCACTGATTTAAAATTCGGGCTTGACAGAATTAAAATGTTAGTACATAAACAATTAAATATGTACAAAAAAGGGCCAAACCAGGACTGGTTTGGTGAAGTTGCCAAATATGTGTATGCTAGTGCATTTCAGCTGTTGGAGCTGACGGATCGTCAATTCGAGTTGTAGAAATGTTAAAAACGGAGTTTATGTACAAAAATGTATCAATTTTTGACTAAAAAGGCCACAGAACTAAGTTCTGGGCGTGTTTTGAAAGTGAAACTTTGTGTACAAGTAGAAAACAGTGCAAAGTAGTAGTATTGACTTGCTGATTTTAAAAATACTTACAATGAGCTGCACTACGGAGTTTTTGCCACTTAGTGGGCTTGAAATGTCGAAATCTACCTGTGGTTTTTTGATATGTGGTTGCATTTGGGTATATCTACGTGTTGGAGTGAAAAAATTTAGGTTTGGAAGAGGTGTAGAAGTCGAAAAATCAGTCGGGCAGGGCTTCGCTGCTTGAAAGTTTGTATGAAATGAGAGAGGGCTGCCACTTTATTTATAGAGGGGGGAGCTGCACCTCTACATGCGGCAGCCACAGGTGGAGGTGCGGTTCCACGTTGCGGGGCCCGAGTGTTCAGCTTGATTGTCTCGAAGTATGTACACTTTGAGTAATGCGATGTCCGGTCGGAAACTTTCTAACTTGTGATCGGAGCGTCCGTTCGAGGCGTACGATACCTTTCCTGAAAGCTCTGGCCGAGAGTGTCGCAATGACATGGAAAAAACATTTTTTGGATCATGTAAGATGGGTTCATAATCAGGTCTTTGATTCCCCACAGTTTATCCGTTGAGCTGTCTTGCGTAGTTGCCACTCGGGATCGTCGTTAGGGTTCGTCCTGACTTTGACGGCATCGATTTGGCTTGAGTTTGACCAAGTCAATGGAGAGTTGGTAAAATGACCGATGTACCCCTCCTGAGGTTGCCTGTAGTGTCGGCAGGGTCGCTGGTTGACTTTCGGGGGCGGATTCCAAGATTTGGGTCCCAATTGATTCTTTTGACCTCAGGGTTGTCTCAGAGGCTGACGTGGTCGTTCCAGGTTTTGTTTTGGAGTTTTTATGACGTTTCAAGTTGATGTTTGAAGTTGACTTGATGTCCCAGGTTGAGACCGGGGATGACATACACTTCCCGGGTTGAGATCGGGGTTGAGTTTGACTTCCCGGGTTGCGACCGGGGATGAACTGTGTTTCCCGGATTGAGATCGGAGATGAATTGACATGTCCTCGGTTGAGGGCGAGGTTGCCTTTACTTCCTGGATTGAGTCCAGGATGGATTTGATGATCCAAAATTGAGATCGAGGTTGATTGATACCTCCCGGGTAGCTGCTAGGGCTGGAATTGGCTTCCTGGGTTGAGATCGGGGTTTAACTTGACTTCCCGGGTTGATGACCGGGGTTGAACTTGACTTCCTGGGTTAATGTCCGGGGATGAACTAGATTTCCCAGGTTAATAACCGGGGTTGAACTTGACTTCCCGGGTTGATGACCGGGGTTGAACTTGACTTCCCGAGTTGATGACAAGGGTTGAACTAGATTGATGGTCCGATTGACTGTCGAAGATTGATTGATGGTCCGATTGACTGTCGGAGTTTGATTGATGGGGCACCGATATATGGAATCAGTTTTAAGTTGAAGGACCAACGTTGGTGGTCGGATTTGACTGGAATACCGATACTTGTGATCGAATTTATATTAAAGGGCCGACATTCGTAGTCAGATTTGCGTTAATTGATGGTTTTGCCCTCGTGCTGGGTTGATATCGATGGCAAAGAAAATTTGAGTGTTTACAGATGCCCCTCTTTATCCTGTCCATGTAACGTAGTGGAATGGATAGGATAAAGAGTAGTAGACACTGGAAATAGATAATGCCAGAGCCATTTTGAAGGCTGGGCATCTTGGAGTAGCATGAGGCCACTTTTGGCTAAGCACGTTACCACTTGCTGAGGATGACGCTGTCTTGGATAGCCATTGATGATGTTGGGGACTTACTGCGAACTACCCTTGTCATTCTCTGTTGGGGATGACATCTTTCACAATAATTTGTTTAACTTTGGGGGGTGTTCGAATGGAGGTGAGCTATCACATGCTCTTGATCTGCTGGGGATGACGTCCTTTGTGTCAGCTCTGCAGACTCTGATGAGATTGGCAAAGATGAGCTATCATAGATTTTCCCGTCTTGATCTGTCGGGGATGACGTCCTCTACGATATCTTTGCAGGTATTGAGTTGATTGAAGGTGAGCTGTCACAGATCTTTCTGTCTTGATCTGCTGGGTATGACATTCTCTGCGATAGCCTTGTAGATACTGGGGAGTTTGATACTACCTTAGTGATCCCCTTTTTGAGGATGTGTATAACATATTCCATCATCTGCCCTTCGTGGAGATGAAATATTACATGCCTTTTAGTCCTAGATTATTTCTCGACGTCTCATAGGGCCATCTTGAAGTCGTTTTGGTCAGTATTCGAACTTTGCTGGGGTTGAGCCAACGGCTGAGACTGCTTCGGTCAGTACCCGAACTTCGCTATGGCTAAGCCAACGGCTGAAACTGCTTCGGTCAGTACCCGAACTTCGCTGGGGTTTAGCCAACGACAGAGTTGTCACCAGTCAGTACCTGATGCTTCCCTGGATTGAAACCAATGGCTAAAATGTCATCAGTCAGCACCTGATGCTTCGCTGGATTGAAACCAACGACAGAATCTGCTTTGGTCAGTACCCGAACTTCGCTGGGGCTGAGCCAATGACTGAAACTGCTTCGGTCAGTACCTGAACTTCATTGGGGTTGAACCAGCGGCTGAGTTGTCACCAGTCAGTACCTGATGCTTCGTTGGATTGAAACCAACGATTGAAATGTCATCAGTCAGCACCTGATGCTTCGCTGGATTGAAACCAACGGCTGAATCTGCTTTGGTCAGTACCCAAACTTCGCTGGGGCTGAGCCAACGGCTGAAACTGCTTCGGTGAGTACCCGAACTTCACTAGGGTTGAGCCAACGACTAAGTTGTCACCAGTCAGTACCTGATGCTTCGCTGGATTGAAGCCAACGGCTGAATTGTCATCAGTCAGCACCTGATGCTTCGCTGGATTGAAACCAACGGCTGAATCTGCTTAGGTCAATACCCGAACTTCGCTGGGGTTGAGCTAATGGCTGAAACAACTTAGGTCAGTACCCGAACTTCGTCGGGGTTGAGCCAACGGCTGAGTTATCACCAGTCAGTACCTGATGCTTCACTGGATTGAAGCCAACGGCTGAATCAGTACCCGAACTTCCCTGGGGCTGAGCCAACGGCAGAAACTACTTCGGTCAGTACCCGAACTTCGCTGGGGTTAAGCCAATAGCTGAATTATCACCAGTCAGTACCTGATGCTTCGCTGGATTGAAGCCAACAGCTGAATTGTCATCAGTCAGCACCTGATGCTTCGCTGGATTGAAACCAACGGTTGAATCTGCTTCGGTCAGTACCCGAACTTTGCTGGGGCTGAGCCAACGGTTGAAACTGCTTTGGTCAGTACCCGAACATCGCTGGGGTTGAGCAAACGACTGAGTTGTCACCAGTCAGTGCCTGATGCTTCGCTGGATTGAAGCCAACGGCTGAATCTGCTTCAGTCAGTACCCGAACTTCGCTGGGGCTGAACCAACAACTGAAACTACTTCGGTCAATACCTGAACTTTGCTGGGGTTGAGCCAACAGCTGAGTTGTCACCATTTAGTACCTGATGCTTTGCTGGATTGAAACCAACTGCTAAATTGTCACCAGTCAGTACCTGATGCTTCAAAAATGGTAGTTTTTGGCAGCTTTACGCGGTTGTTGAGAAGTTTTTCAGCATATTGATCTGTTGATATCAGGATTATACTGATTAAACGCAAAATTTCAGGACAAACTGCTCAATTACGTAGCGATTTCTCTTCAGATTTGAATTGGCAGCCCGTTTAACATCCGTTTTAATCCGAACTGAACCAGGCCCGGGCCAGGTGGGACCCACCTGGGCTACCACAGGTGGAGGTGCTGCAGCCGCATGTGGAGGTGCGGCTGGCCGGGCTTTATAATGTGCTGCGGGATTTTTCATTTTTAAATTTTCCCGTTTGAGCAGCGAAAGGATTTTCGATCTTCTTTTTAAGATCTACGGAGTTCTGGAAGTCGAATTCTGATTCCGCCAGTTCCTACACATCCAGCGCGGCTCAGGTAACGTTTTCCATCATTCTTTCGCAGTTTTTGTCAGTTAAAAGCTTATGAACCACCTAGGGTGCTTTTAGATGCAATGTACACAAAATGTATGCCTATATGACCTACTAAAAATTTTCTGTCTACATATCTATGCATATTTTGTTGTAATGCACGTTTAGATGTGTGAAAATTCTGGTTCTGAGACAATACTATTTTGGGCTTTTTGGTCAGTCTAATCATTCGTTTTGGGGCCTAGCGGTCCTGGATTTTTAACTAAAAAATGCTTATGGTATTTTGGAGACCATGTGAGGCTGATTTTTGACTTTTTGGATATATATGAACTATCTCTATTTTTGGGTAGGTGTGCTACTGTATGGCCACCTAGGCATGCCTGTGTGCATGTGGACATTCCATTTTGCAAAGGAGACTCTGGCGAAAATTTTCCAAAATCTTGGGGTGTTTAGAAGCATGCATTTTTGACTCTGTGGGGAGTTTTGTACTGACCCATGAAGGTTTAGAGTGTTTTGGGTGTTTTGGTTGACCCATGCATGTTCTAAGACTTAGATATGTATACTAGACTGATTGAAAATGATAAGCCACAGCTTTTACGCTTACCACACCTCGTTGGAGGTGGTTTTCGAAGTTTTTGTATATGCGATGGATCGCGATAGACCAGGCACTAGCAGGGCATCGTCAGGAGTCAGACGGAGGAGGGCTTCAGATGTGCCTCAAGCCCGTCCAGCTAGGACACCTCGCAGATTGGTAGAGAGTAGGGCTCGTCCATCACCTGAAGAAGAGCCATTGGATATTGATGGTGAGGAGGCTCAGTTTGCTTCTCCTGCTCCTGCTCCTGCTCCTGCTCAGGCCCCACGAGCAGAGGTCCCAGGCATTATTGTACCTACTCGGGAGCTGTTGGGTGACTTGAGTCACCATCCTTCGAGATATCTTCAGGCCAATGAGGTGACGTGAAGTCTTTCTTCTCTCTGAATTCTTTTCCCATCTTCTGGCCATTCTTGAGGCATAGGTTTTTGACATGGGTTGATTTTTGATGCAGGTCCCTGGATTGACGCAGCCTCGAGGGAACTGGTTCAGTGTGCACTCCCTGTATCACACTTTGCATGAAGACTACAGGGAGATAGTAGATGGATGGGGGTTTCAGGCCTTCTTTTCGATCCTGCCCCGTCGTTGCCCCTGGGGGTATATGAGGGCTTTGTCTGAGCGCTGGTTCCACCAGACTCAGTCATTTCATCTGCTTGACTATGAGGTGATGATGACCCCGATGGATTGGAGATTTATCACTGGTATTGAGTTTGAGGGCGAGCTGGTGCCTTTCATGTCTGACATTTCCCTCACCACAGTTAGGTCCCTGCTGGGAGTGCCTCAGTCGGCATTCAAGGGTCGGGCAGTCCGTTCCGATCCCTTGAGTATTGATGCCCAGAACGGGACTTTGCAGTTGCCTCCGCCTGATGATCGGAGGGTTAGAGATCGCATTCTGAGGCGATTGTTTTTGTCGATCATCAGGGGTTGCTTCGTGGCGGACAACTCTTCGACGGTGTCCTTTGCATTGATCAGCGCCACTCAGCAAGTGGATCTCCTTGACAACTTTGATTGGGGCTCCTACACCTTTGCCTATTTCCTCTGGGGCATGCACCTGCTGTCAGAGGGTGTGACGGAGGCTTGGCTAGGATTCCATCAGTTCTTGCTGGTTAGTACATCTTTCTATACCTTTTTGATTTCTGCACTTACTTTTTGGCAGATTTAGTCACTGAGGACTTTTGATATTTGTATGGATAACTTTGGGCATTTGAAAGGCTTCCATGCCTGCGGCCCGTTTTAGCTTTAGGTCAGGAGACCTATCCACGTGGTCGGAGATGGCATCACTCCTTTTTGACGGAGGTCCTTGTTGATGAGGGATTCACTCATGCCCTTCTGCATTTGGAGCTTTTGACGGCGGGTTCGATCACCTGGACACCGTATACACCCGAGCATCTGACTGTCGGATTTGATGGTGGCCTTCCTACTGGATGAGAGTTTGATTTGTCGACCCGTAGAGCCCCTCTATTGATGGAGAGGGCTTGGAGCTCTATCTTGGAGAGCGTGCCATTCGAAGCGTCACAGGGGAGATCAGGATTCCCATTGCTCCTCCAGTTTGGCGTCATTGGCCATTGTCTATGCCTTTGGCAGACATCCCTTTGGAGGGTATTGATGGCTTTATCCTGTCAGAGGGCCCGTACAGCCAGGAGGCATTTTGCAGATGGTGGAGCCCTCGTACTATTGGAGCTTAGACCCGTGCTACCCATTTCATGGCAAACTTGGTGCCAGGATCTGTGATGATGACAGATTGGATAGCTTGTTTGAGGGAGCAGACTCATGCAGTTCAGATAGCTGATTTGACCAGGAAGTTAGACGAGGCTCGTTTCTTTATCAGGCACCTTGGCCGAGATCCGTCAGAGGCATCTTCATTTTACCCGCCCAGCTCAAGAGTAAGTCCCTCTTCTAGTCCTTTTAGCAGCAGTTATGCAGGGGCAGATCCTCCCTTATACCGCCCAGATATGCCTGATCCCAGCAGTTTTGTGCAGACAGAGGATCCTGAGCAGGTTGATCGATTTGAGGACGATGTCTTTGATTTTCTCTGATAGCTATTGTAGCTATATTTTTTGTCAACCATCGTTTTGGCTATCCGGCGTATGTGCCATCATTTTGATAGACCACTATATTAGCTGGGTGGTGCCCCATTTTCCCTGTATTCTTTCTTCCAGTTTATACCAGGATACAGGGATGTTGTATGCAGTAGATAGCTTGTTGTAGATATTTCTGTCATATCTTATCTTCTGTATCATGTTTATATTACTGTCATCATGCATGTATCTTATATATGCATTCAGACAGCTGTGATTTGACTTGACCTCTGCACGGTCTTGTGGTTCGGTACTACAGATGTTTTCATCAACAATGACCCGCATTGATTATTTACCACCGTCAGAGGTGGCGACTTCATTGAGAGAGTGGTATGATAGTCTGCCCTTTCCTGATAGGGGGACTGTAGACCACATATTGGGGCATTCGATGGCCCTAGTAGATTTCCAGGTTCCCACCGACTTTATTGATGACATTCTTTCGTTTTGGATGCCGGATAGACAGGTCTTCCATATTGGACGGCGTGAGTTATCGCCTACTCTGGAGGAGTACCAGAGGTTGACCGGCTTATATTTGGAGATGCCGTGTGCACGGATGGCTATCAGCGACATGAGGAGGACATTCACCCGATTATTGGATCTCCGTCAGAGCGTTGTTATGGATGAGATCTCTTCTGGGCATGTGATATCGATGGACTTTTTGATTGAGCTCTTTGGCGAGCTTGATAGCTATGACTGCCAGACCGAAGACTTTGTCATTTTTGCCGATGATTGGCGGGCTACTAGGATAGATATGCTCCTAATATATTTTATGGAGTATGTACTCATGCCACTGCGCTTAGATCATCTGGATGTGGGATTGGTAGTCGTTGTCCGAGCTCTTAGATAGGGTAGCACCATCCTTCCCATGATTCTGGCTGAGACCTAGAGGTCGCTCACTCATTGTAGCACCCATCCAGAGGGGTTTTTCAGAGGTAGTTCGGTCGTGCTGTATATGTGGTTGATGTCACACATTTGACCGATTGGGGAATTCGGCCTCATGTATATTGCTTTACACATGAGATATCTGCCATGTACTCTTTTCGTCCGCCTGATTGCATCGATGGAGAGTCATGGTTGGATTTTTTATCGGACCTACAGCATCCATTTTCAGTATTGCCATGCACAGGGATGGAGACTCCATTTAGCTTTATTACTCATGCATCTGGCATGGATTATCTGCCTCTGGCAGGATTGAGAGGAGTGACTTCCTATCGTCCATTGGCAGTTATGGCGCAGTTTGATCAGTGGCAGAGTCTGTATCTCTTTGAGGATTCCGCTGATCAGAGGATGTCGGCTTCATCGATGACACCGGCCGACTTTGTCAGAGTTTATGTGTGTTGGACTCATAGGTAGGGAGCTGAGTTCTCTGGTAGACATCCGGGTTATTCTCCAGAGTATGCCGCATGGTTGGAGGCAGAGACAGCAGTTGCAACAGCAGAGCCACATTCATCCCCACTTGTTGATTCTGATGACGAGGAGCCCATGGAGGATCCCGAGTCTCCTACTGAGGATGAGCTGTTTGCAGATCTGGCTACAGCCCTGGTTAGTGATCCCCTGGTTATTCCCGCAGGGGCTAACCCAACTTTGTCCGACTCTCTATTCAGGATGACCTTCGAGAGGGATTCAGCTAGAGCACAGATGTTGGCTGCCCTGGCAGGCAGGGATTTAGCCTTTGTTGAGAGGGACGGCCTCAGGACAGCATTGGACACTAGATTGATCGAGCAGGATGAGCTCCGCTCAGATTTGGATATTGTCGTTATGGAGAGAGATGAGATTCGCTCAGGTAGGGATGCAGCATATGCTGAGATTGAGTAGAGCCTGATTGCTCGAGATGCAGCTTTTGCAGAGAGGGATGATGCCATAGTCTCCTGTGATTTCCACGTAGCTGACAGTACTGCTCTTCGATCTTACACCCATAGTCTGGTCACCGAGATGAGTGCTTATGTTGATGACCACAGTGCCACCTTACAGATGACTGCGGATGTTCTGAGCCGTATGGAGGTCGAGTGGACTACACTCACTACTACTTCCCCATTTTCAAAGAGAGATGCCATGCTGGCATTGCTGACCCGCTTATCATTGGGTCCATAGACTAGCTTTATTTTTCCTGCACAGACTAGATCAGCCATTTTTGTCATGTACATGACACTATATATATAAAGCAGTTTATATATCAGAGAAATATATTTTTGAGATACTTCCCTGTTCGGATATATATTGTCATTGCTGAGTGATTACCACTTCTGTCATGACTCGCAGTTGTTGATGCATTATGAGTTTCTCCTTGATGGACTGACAGTTGTGGTGTCAATGGATTTCCTCAAATGGATCTGGCAATCAAACAGCTTGACAGCATTTTGCTTTTCTTTGTTTTCGATGTCTTGGAACTGATGTTCTATTTTTTGTTTTTTCTTGATGGTCAAACCGCGCCGTAGATGACTGCCTACGTACTCCCAAGTTGAGAAAGATCAGGTCATTCATAGTTCTGGCTAGTGCCGGGATGGTTGGATATTTTTGGATTGAGTTTGACCGCACCAGGATGGTTGCCTACGTACTCTCGGGTTGAGGGAGATCAGGTCGTTCGTAGTTTTGGCTGTTTAGTTGAAGAGAAAATGTCTAGTGTTTAAATTTGGTTTGATGAGCTTGTGAAGCTGGAAGTTGAGATCCAAAGGTTCTTTGGATTTTTGCTTGATTTGACCGCACCATGATGGTTGCCTACGTACTCCCGGGTTGAGGGAGATCAGGTCGTTCCTAGTTCTGACTGTTCTGGTGAAAAGCCAAACCTGATTTGATTCGTAGGATCCGGATGCGGGTATGCATGTGCTTCAGACGTAGTACCTTTTCACGGTATCTGAATTGATGAGTTGGGGAAATTCGTTCTCGTCCATTTCTTGCAGCCTGATGGCACCCCCCGTCAGCACTTCCTTGACAATGAAAGGGCATTCCCAGTTTGGGGCAAATTTTCCTTTGGCTTCATCCTAATTAGCCAGGACTTTCGTTAGCACCAAATCATTTTCTTTGAATTGCCGAATTTGGACTTTCTTGTTGTAGGACCTGGCGATCCTTTGCTAGTATAACTATCCTTGGAAAATGGCTGTGGCCCTCTTTTCATCGATCAGGGACAACTGATGATATCGGTCTTGCAACCATTGATCTTCGTCCATCTGAGCATCTATCAACACTCATAAAGAATCCATCTCTACTTCTATGGGGAGGACTGCTTCCATGCCATAGACTAGTGAGTAGAGGGTAGCCCCGGTAGAGGTGCGCATTGACGTCCTGTAGGCAAACAGGGTGAGAGGCAGCAAGTCAAGCCATTCCTTGTGATTGGCGGATATTTTCTGCATGATCTTTTTGATATTTTTGTTGGCCGCTTCGACAGCACCGTTCATCTTGGGCCGATAGATGACGGAGTTGAGATGTTTGATGTGGAACTTACTGCACAGTTCTACCATCATTTGATTGTTTAACTTTTTGGCGTTGTCTGATACGATCACCTTTGGTTGTCCATATCGACATACGACATTGTTTCTGATGAAATTGTTGATGACCTCTTTGGTGACTTTGGGAAAATAGGCTGATTCAACCCACTTGGTGAAGTAGTCGATCATGGTGAAGATGAACCTATGACCGTTGCTGGCTTTGGGTTCAACTGGACCTATCACGTCCATCCCCCACATAGAGAAAGGCCATGGTGCACTCATGCTGTGCAGCTCATTCGGAGGAGCGTGGATGGCATTTCCTTGTATTTGACATTAAAAACATCTCTTGACGTGATCATCACAATCAGCTTTGAGCGAGATCCAGAAATGTCCGATTCTGAGTATCTTCTTGGCCATCAGATGGCCGCTTATGTGTGGACCACAGACTCCGCCATGGATTTTTTCCATTAGTCTCTGGGCTTGTTCTTTGTTAAGGCATCTCAGCAAGCCTATTCCAGCATCCCTTTTGTAAAGAACATCTCCGCTCAAGTAAAACTTCATAGCCATCTTGAGGATCCGCTTACATTCTGACTGGCTTGCCCCAGCGGGCATGGATCCATCACGGAGATATTCCTTGATGTCTAGAAACCAAGGTTGCTTGGGCGGAGGTATCTCGTCTGACACCTCTCCAATGTAATTCCCATATGTTGGGGATTTTTGATTTGTAATCTGGATGTTGGGAAACCCGCTCCTAGTGGATATGCGAATTAATGAAGCCAACGTTGCCAATGCATCGACAAAGTCATTGCGACCCCGAGGAATGTGGGCGAAGGTTATTGCTTTGAACTCCTGGAAGATCTTGAGGACTTGCCAATGGTATGGCAGCAAATGCAGTTCTTTTATGAGATATTTGCAGGTGGTTTGTCTGATGACCAGCTCGAAATCTGCAAAGACCAGTAAGTGTTTGATACCCATGGATTGGGCTAGTTTCAACCCCAGTATACAACCTTCGTACTCGGCCATGTTGTTGGTGTTGCCAAATTGAAGTTTGGTAGCCACAGGATATTGATCACCTGTACCAGAGATAAGGACTGCCCCATCTCCGGAACCTTCCATGTTTACCGCTCTGTCGAAATACATTTTCCATGGTTGGACTGTATTATCGGCCCTGAGTTGTTGAATTGTCATAATCCCGTCATCTGGGAAATATGTCTCTAGGGGCTCGAACCCACCTGAAGGTGCTTCTACTAATTGATCGGCTATGCCTTGGCCTTTGATAGACTTCTGAGTCACATAGACAATATCGAACTGCTATAGAATTAACTGCCATTTGGACAGTCGACAATTTAACATTGGTTTGTTGAAGACGTATTTGAGTGGATCCATGCGGGATATGAGATACGTTGTATGGCCATGCAAGCACTATAAGAAAAGAGGCTATCAGCGACCAAATATATCAGCGATCGCACTATTCGGTCGCTAGTAGTGGCATCAGCGATCGCCTTTGGCGACCGAGCCATAATCTAGTAGCTAGTTGCTATCTGCGACCGCATGCGGTTGCTATTCGGTCGTAGGTGTGTTTTTACAGCCTAAAAATTGGCGTTAATTGCTTGCGGGCTTTTCTTCAGTGACCACAGAGTATCACCGACCGCAGGCGGTCGCTAATATATCCACGTCATTAAAATTTAGCGACCGCATGCGGTCGCTGAAAGCGGTCGCTGATCCTTTTTAATGTTCTCAGCAACAGGCCTGGACAGTAGACGCGAATTAGAAAGAAAAATAGGGAGAGAGAGAAGGCGAGAAGAGGGAGAAGGGGGAGAAGAATAGGGAGAAGAGGAAGACGTGAACTGCCGCCCGTTGCTACCGCCTCACTGTCACCGCCCGCCGCTACCGCCGCCGACACTTAGGTATATATTAGTTATACAATGAATGATTTTAGTTATACAATGAATGATTAATTTGGGTAATGTATACATATATGCATTGATATGTTGCTATGAATATATATATATATATATATATATATACATATATACATGTTATTATATTAATTTGTTGCTATGAATATGTATATATACATACATAAATTTGATTAATTTGGTTAATGTATACTCTATGGTTAAGAACCCTTAATTAGGTTTAATTTGGATAATTAGATTTAATTTGGGTAATTAGGTTTAATTTGGGTATGTATACTATATATATATATATATATATATATATATATATATATATATATATATATTCTTTGTAACATTACTAAGTTACCATTTACTTAGTTTTCAACTAATAAATAAATAAAAATTAAATTAAAATAGCATGATATAATATTTGACACATGCATTACTTAGTTTCTCTCATATTAAATTTAGTAATATTTAATATTTGACATATAATATATATTAAATATGATTAAATATATAATTAAATTAAATTATAATATCATATAAATAGAATATTAAACTTAAATAATATAAAATATATTATTATAATATAATATAATATAAAATAGTAAAATATTATATTAAACTAATATAATATGGTGTTGTGTTTGAACCCCTTAATCCAAATTCTAAAAATTCCAAATAAAACAGGGAATAGTTATCAAACAAGCAAGTAAGTTTCGTACTTTATCAATTATCATATGGTGTTGTGTTTGAACCCCATCTATTAGCCTAAATCCATTAACTGCTGGTTCAGAATCCATCAACCACAAAGTTTGTCCAAAATATACCAACAATTAGTTCATGGGACATCTTGCATAACAGAACAGCTAGAAAATAGTGCCTAATACTTTCAGGTACAAAACACAATCTTAATATAACCCACTACAAACTTGCTTCAAAAAAGAATAAGAAAATTATTGACATCCAAAAGAATAGAGCATCGCGGATGAACTGCCTTGCCGAGTCTTCTCTATGTAAGCTCCTCTTCTTCACATATAAAGCATAGACTATTAGTATCAAATATAAAGGGTTATCTAGGAAGCAAAATTAATTAAACACTAAACAAAAATTGGTTTTTCTGGAGTTGGTGGAAGCCTTGTTGGAACATAGGGCCCATTCAGGATAGTTTCAAATAGATCATCATCTATTGAATCCATGTAAGCTTGCATCCGAACTTTTCAGTTTGCAAATTTGTATTTGTTGCACAAAGGTGGCTTGCTTCCTCCACCTGTCTTGGTCTCGCTTATCAGATGTGCCATTGGATCTACTCAAGCTTGTATACTAGTTGAGAGAACCTGGATCTGATACCAATTATTTGTTCCCAAAGGCACGTTAGTTATCTAAAAGGGGGGTTGAATAGATATTTTAAAATTTCTTTGTTTAAAATACTTTTTTAGTATTGAATATACTGACAACAACAGAATATATGTTTGTTCCCCTTTAAGATATTGCAGTTATGGTTTGATAAGCAGTTATAGCAGTTATAACAGATATAGCAGTTATAGCAGTTAATGAGAGACAATGAGATGCAAGGGTTTTAAGTGGCTTAGAGAACACAAGGCTCCTAATCCACTCTTCTACTCCATGAGTAGGAAATCCACTAAGGATGTCTCTTACAACTTGAATCACTTAGATTCCTTCAAGGTCAACAGCCTTGGAACTTCTCTTAGTTCACTTAGAACTCTTCAAGGCCAGCAGCCTAGGAACTCTTCTCAATTCACTTAGAACTCTTCAAGTCCTTCAGACTTGGAACTTCTCTTAGTTCACTTAGAACTCTTCAAGTCCTTCTGACTTTGTACACCTTGGATTGAGAGTTGTATTCTAGGGTGTGCTACTTAGTTGCAATTAAGCATCAGTTCTGAAGAACTGAGTAGTGAAACAAGCTTTCCTCTTTCAGGATCGTAGAGTTGATCTTTGAGTGTTCTTGAGCTTTTCTCTTTGTATTATTTCTTTTGTTGTCTTGCTTGCTTAGTCTGAATTCTTGTCTGATTTCCTTATAAAAGAGCCATTCAAAATGTTTCCGTTTGAATGCATCCGTTGTAGCATTTAATGATTCAGATAATTCTGTGCACTGATGTTGACATCCTGCTTTCTTGCTGCACAACCGACTGGCCCACTGACACAGCAGACTACATTCTCACCTAACATCTGAAAAGATGTTTTCAGCAGGTGGTTTAGTCCTTTCCTTAGCTTCTTCAATACGTTTTTTTGGTTTGCACTAAGGATGAATGTAGAATCATTGGGACCATCAAATTGTCAACGGCTATAAGCCTTTCTTCATTTGTTGCTCTTCCTCCCTTCATCAGAACTACGAACTTTGATGTTGACTGGAGGAACACTACGATTATGGTCGCTGTACCATAATCGTTGTGTGTTGGCTTACACAGGCTTCAGACTTAATCGTAGAGAACACTACAATTTCTCTTAAGCTCTTTGGCAGACTACGATTCCTTCTTGCTAGTCTTGCAGACTCCATGTTTTCGAGGGCACACTGCAATTCTTGACTTAGCTTGGCAGGCGCTCGGATCTTCTTCATGATTCTTAGTGTGGCTTTCAAGGACAGACTACAATTCTGGACATCTTCTTTTAAGCTCTACGATTCTACCTTGGCTTCTGCAGACTTGGTTTTCTTGGCAGACTACGATTCTGGACATCTTCATTAAAACTTCATGATTCTGCCTTGTCTTCTGTATGCTACCTTTGACAGATTACGATTCTGTCAAGGCTTTAACTTTTACAACTCAAATAAATCAACCTAACAGTTTTGATCCTTTCTTCTATACATTTATTTACATAAATGATAAACATTAAAGCTCAAATCAACCTAACAATTTTGATCTATCATCTAAGTCCTTGTACATATGATCATTAAAAGACTTTACACTTAAGCATTTATATTTACTTTCACTATCAAATTTGAATATGCAATTCCCAACAGTTTCCTCATCCAGAACAACCACATCAAGGGTGTTTGACATGCATAGCCAAAGAAGGAGAGATTTCAATACAAATCCTAGCAAATTTCATAGGTTCTAACCTTTCAGTTATCTTATCCACAAATAATGGTACTCCTACTGTAATACCCTAGAATTTCTGAATATTATTAAATTAATATGTTAATGAAAATAAATATTTATCTGAATATAAATATTTATGTGTTATGAGATGAGTTAATTCAAATGAATTCAAATTGAAATTATAATAATTGAGAAGAATGTGGAGTTTATGATGAGCTCGTTGAATGCCTTGTGTGGCACAGTGATGAGAAATATTAATTGATAAGGGTAAATTAATAAAGGAATTACTACGTGAACAATTAATCAAATATTAATTGTTATTTAATTGTTATTATGAAAAATGGAATATTAATGGTGATTAATAATATGTTGATTATTTTTATTGCAAATAATAGAATAATAATAAGAAACTTGTTATAAATATAATAAGATTTATATTTACCTAGTGTGATAATTAATCATATAAATGACACATATAGTAATGACACATGTGTTACATAAAGTGTAGTGCAACACTTAAGTGTGGCCATACAATTGTATATAAACTATATTATATAATGCAATGTGACTATACATATTGAAACTATATGTTATGACTAATTAAATGAATACATCATGAGGCTTATGTGACAATTGTGTGTGAGTATACATTAAAATAGCACATCATGGATATATTGTAAGCAATTGTTAACTAATAGAATTTAATTGAATAATACATGTGATAATGTAATGTGGTAATATCGGATTAAATTATACTGATATGATAAAATGTACATGGATTATATGTGTGCAAAGTAAATCTACTACATTGAAGTATTATTCATTTGGACTACATTGTAACTCTAATTGTAATCTAAACATATATTATGTGTATATATGATAGCCTAAGTATATAATACATATGTGTATAAACTAAGTGCTGACATTAGTTCTTTGGCAATGCTGAGTTGTTTGGTTTGTCCCAAGTTGGAAGACCCATTTCCTCTTCACGTGTGCACTCATTAAGCCTAAGCCTACCATTCTTCTCAAACTCAGCAAACTAGGATAGCTTCATAGCAATCATCAATGGGGGAGTGGTTTTCATGATTGCCTTCACCAACTAATCACCAACTTCCTCATAACTACCATGCAATTCATTCTCTCGTTGGTTCAATTTGATGGATTATTGCATTGACTGTATAATCATTTTTCTATAAATAAGCTTCTTCTCTTCCATCCTTCATTGCTGAGATTTTATGTAAGTAAGAATTGAGAGTGGATTATGAGTTTGTGAGATAGTTACAGAGAGAGAGTTCAATTAAGCAGCAAGTTCAATTATCTAGCAGAGGTATAATTCCCTCCATGTTCATCATTCTTGTTCTTTATTTTGTTTCTGTCAAAGATTTCAATTCTTGATAATAGTTTCCATTCATGATAAATTTGATTAGAACATGTTTCTTAGTTGCTATACAAACTTATAAGCATGTTTAAACTGGAATGTGGCTGATTAGAATCGAATTCGTGAAGTAATTTCTGTGTTTGGGCTAGAAAATGCTGAAGCAAGAAGTTTACTGGTATTGACCGAACACGGCGCAGCTGCGTCGGTTTTATACCAAGGCACAGCGCAGCTGCGCCAGTCTTTGGGATCAGTTGCTTGATTTCTGCTACAAACTATTAAGTGATAGTTTATTTGTATAACTCAAACGAGCATGCTAGCATGAGTAGCACGTATGTATGGGTACATAGACCTAACATAAGCATGTTTAAACTAAGATGGTATACATTTCGATGAAACGACTTATGGTTTTCAAACTAAACTTAGAGTTTTTAAAAAAAGGACTTTGATATGTTATATTCATGTTTATATTCTGACTTTTGATGCATGTTAGTATAGTTTAGAAATGCATGAAGTACATGTTGACTTGTGTATATATGTATCATAAGATTACATGGACATGTTAGACCTCATTAGTGGAACTTACTAACGAAACATGAGCTTTGAACATGGACTAGACATGTTATATCGAGATTCATATTCTGATATTTTCAACTTGTTTAATAGTGCGTATAACGTCACTAGTATATCATACATGTGTACTCACTTATTAAATTCAATAAAAGGTTAACCAAGCATGAGTTTAAGCATGTTTTTAAAGAGATAAACAATGCTAGTTATGAATAAATGATGTGGACAATTGTGAGCATGTATATTACAATTTATATGACCTTCTCGCATGTATCTATGATTAATCTAGTAGGCCTTATGACTCCATGACCATATTTGGCCTGTAATTCTTAGAAATCCTAAACTAAGACCCTAACATTTAAAGGTGAACTTAGGATGGTTATACGTGTATGTCAAGTCTTCTAGTATGTATGGATGATAAGTGTAAATTATCTTAGTATGCTTACGTGTCGGACAGAGATTTGCAGGCAGTAGCCAAACCATGGCCTGGCCAAGGGTCAGCGCAGCTGCGCCGCCCCTAGGCTTAGCCATGGCGCAGCTGCGCCAGACTGGAAACAGAAAGAATACATCATGCTTGCTTCTGATTGAGTCAGTTAGTAACTACTATTGCTTAAAGCTGCTAGATATGGTTTGACCTCTACTGTTATTTGATTATATGAGATGACACTATAGCATGACGATGATTAACTCATAAGAGGAATTCTATGAACAAAGAAAGACATAATCAATATAGTGTTATGAATTGCTATATTGCCATACATAATGTAAGCTGTGATTACTTGATTTCGTGATGACTTATATACTGATTTTGTGTAAGTATTATGTGTAAGTACGTGATGACAAACGTATAAGAGATTATATGACTAAAGAAGAACCTTGTGTATATCTAACTTTCAAGCTTGAATATCGAATGTGCTTAACTAATGAATATCATATATACGTAACTATATTACGATAGGAATTCAAAGTGTTGATTATCTTTACGTGGATAGACTACGCATAAGGCAAGTATCCTATCCTTGTGTTTACTTTATTCAAGGAACGTTGTAAGCAAGTTTCCAACCCTACTCTTTATTGAGCGTTCATTAAGCTTGTGCTATTATTGTCGTACAAGTAAACTTTTGAGATTTGCAATTCAGATATTATAAATTATATACCTCATGGATAAGATAAAAGTCAATTTATATTCTTCGAAATTTAAATCTTGAGATTTGAACTTAAAATTGTTGCGATCTATGCCATTTGATTCGGCTAGACTTATATTGTTGAAAGGCAACCTAAACCAATTGATTGGTGCGGGATCTTGTATTTGACTGAGAGGAACAACCTTCTTTGAAGGGAAATTATATATTGTCAGGAGACTAACGTGTGCACTTTAGTACGATTGAACAATATGCATAACGTAGGGTACTTTAGGCTGATCACCTGTTGTACTTGTTTTTATTGGATTATCAGTATATTTCTGTTAATTCTAGTAGAAGTTCATAGTCCTTAGTGACTGCTCAGTATTCGATTATCGTGAAATCTTGAATTGATTTAGCATTGAATCTTATTGACATCTTTTTGTCCTTAGCGACTGTTATTGAGAACTGTTGATATTTCTTGTTGTCTTGAACTATCATACCTTGCTATACCCTTTTGGGATTCGAGAACTATATTACTAACCCTTATTGTTATATTACTTGCTGAGTAAACTTGTTGCTCATTCTTGCTTTTCCTAAAATATTTCAGTTAAGGCAGAGCAGTGCGGACCCTCGGGCACCGACAAGGGCAAGGGAAAGGCTACTGAGTAGCTTAATATTATGTAGAAACTTATGAATGTAATAAGAACTTATTCTATTATGTATTAGTTATGGTTATGTATGCTTAAGTTATGTCTAAGCTATGTAATCAATGTTTAAGTTACGAAACCTTGGGACGTGAATAAATTATATTAATTAAATATAATCTATTCGGTTGTAGTTATGTATTATTCCGATGTGCGATGCGATATTTAGTCGTAATATTATTATCGTGGTGTTAGACTTTAGAACGTGACGAACCAAATTCCAGTGACCCTATGGCGGTCCGAATATAGGGGTGTCACTGGTTGGTATCAGGGCTGTAGTTATAAACCTTAGGAGCGAGTGTCCTTAGATTATAACTTAGGAGAACTTAGAGGTTAGGAGGAGATAAAATTCATGTAGAGTTTTCCTTGAGAGACTTAGTACGTTGTGAAATGTAACTTCATTCTATACAATGAACTTATGTTTTATTTAACATTCTAATGGAGTTGCTGTTTGTTTGTCTTGTATTTGTGGTTGTAGGATGGCAGATTTGGGAGTACCTAGTAGAGTGGCCGAGGAGGAACCCAGAGATATACATGTAGTATACGAGGCACCTCTGGAGGTTGTGCCAGTACAGGCAGTTGCACCATCCGAGTCTGACAACGAGGATGAGATTGAGGTGGAGTTCGACCCCGAGGAGGAGCCTGTTGAGGACGAGCCTACCGAGGAGGAGCCCATGGAGGACTCCTAAAAGCCTAACCTGAAGGAGCATATATTGGGAGAGTATGACGAGCGTATTCTAGAGTTGGACTGCAGGGTCCAGGAGCTGGAGGCTGAGGCACAAGAGAGAGACTCTGAGTTCCAGAAGCTGAGGGACGAGGACCACCAGAGGAAGTTGGACATGCAAGAATTAGAGGTAGAGATTGCCTATCGCAAAGAGGCAAGGATCCAGATGGGAACCTTATTCCACCGGTCGGTGGAGAGAAACGTAGACTTCGCAAGAAAGTTAGAAGAGGTCAAGCAGAGGGAGTTGAGTGAGAAGACTGAGAAGGAGGCACTCCGTACGCAGTTAGAGTTGGAGGTCATGGATAGGATACACTTCGAGGAGAAGTGGGAAGCGGCTAATGAGAGAGCTGACGACCTAGAGGATGAGGTCAGATGCAAGAAGAGGAAGATGAACAAGATGGGGTATGTGTTCAGTTTAGCTTTTGAGGGGGTGATTGATGGTGTGTACCACTACCCAGCGGAGCAGGGACAGACCCTACATACTATGAGCCAAGAGTTGGTGGTGTACATAGAGCAAATCGAGTATAAGAGCGCTGTGGAGCGTGGGATGATGGGATGAGACCCTTAGTCAGTCTAGTAGTAGTTTAGTAGTATTTACTTTATATAATGTATATACTATGATGTAATCCTAACTTTTTTGTGTAAAGTATGGGATATTGAGGTAAACCCCGAGTAAGCATTTGCTAGAGGGGTAGTATGTTAGTGTTTCCCGTCTTTTGTGATATTAGGGGATATGTGATAACATTTATAGCAGTATGCTAGAAAAAATCATGTAATGAAACGATTTGACATATGAATATAAATGAAGCTTATTTCAGAAAACGTGTTATAATTTATTCTTTTTAGTATTAAAAGAAATACTTAAATAATATAACATAGCAATAATAAAATGAAAATTTGTGATGCAGATCATGGCACCAAGACGTAGACTGACTGCACCTGAGGAGTCAGTGAACAATGAGAGGGAACAAGTAGATCCCATTCAGAAGTTAGTAGACTTGTTAGGTGAAGCTCTAAGGGGAAGGAACAATGAACCTGTTAGCCCCAACCCTCAAGCTGTCCCAGCGACAAACTTTAAAGATTTTAGGAGTGTAGGACCCCCAGAGTTCAAGGGTACTACTGACCCGATAATTGCGCAAACCTGGATCAAGGAGATCGAGAAGGCTTTCACTATAGCTCGTGTGGGTGAAGACCAGAAGATGGTATTTGCTACATACATGATGAGAGGAGAGGCGAACTACTGGTGGGAGGCTAATCAGCAGAGAGCTGGAGAAAGAACGATAACATGGGAGAGATTTAAGATGCTGTTTTTCGAGAACTACTTCCTGAAAAGCATGAAGAATAGGATGGAAGTGAAATTTTTAGAACTAAAACAAGGTGATATGACGGTGGCGCAATACGCAGATAAGTTTAACGAACTAGCGCGATTTAAGGAGCACTAGGTAGGAGATGAAGAGAGGAAGGCGAGACACTTTGAACAAGGACTGAAGTCGTGGCTGTTTAACAAGGTATCAGTTCTTCAAATTAATTCCTTTGTGACATTGCTGGAGAAGGCGATCATTGCAAAAGGTGGCAGTGAGGCCTTAAGTCTGTATAACAAAGAGAAGAAAGGAAAGAATACTGGAGGAGAGAACCGTACTGGAGGAAGCAGTAGCGGAGGAAGCAACTTGGGAAAAAGGAAGTGGGAGAATAACAATAACAACAAAAACAAAAACAACAACAATCAGTCGGGAAATTTTCATGGAGGTTTCAAGAATAGGGTTGAGGGATGCCCAAAATGTGGGAAGAACCATCAGGGTGAGTGCTGGAAGTGACGTGACACTTGCTACAACTATGGTCAGGAAGGGCACATTTCACCCAACTGTCCGAAACTGAAAAAGATACAAGGATGTCTTGCATGTGGCTTGACGGAGCATCGGATTAAGGACTGCCCAAAGAAGGGAAGTGGCGGAGGTAGCAGTCAACAAGGGGGAAACAAGCTGATGATCGGCGAACTGACACAATCTTACAACCCAACCGCCAGAACCTTTAACATGACCGTCCAGGACGCAATGGCTGCGAAGGACGTGGTGTCAGGTATAATCCCAATCAATGATATAAATGCTTATGTATTATTTGATTCGGGTGCCACCTGTTCTTTTGTATCTGAAGAATTTTCTAGTAGACTTAACACACCCCGAGAACGATTAGGAGATCCCTTGAACATAGAAGTTACGAATAAGGAAGTAATCCCTGTAGAATACGTTTATCAAAATTGTTGCGCAAACATTAGAGAACATGAACTGAGCGTAGATTTGATTCCTATTAGATTGGGAGAAATTGACATAATACTGGGAATGGATTGGTTGTATAACCATGCTACGATAATTGACTGTCAGAATAAATGTGTGAACTCCGAATAAGTCTAAGGTCATGTTTTATGGTAGCTCATCATTTAAGCAATCGTGTTGCGTTACGACGATGCAGGCCAAGAAATTATTAAGGAAAGGATGTGTAGGATATTTAGCTTACATCGTAGATACTCAAAAAAAGGGAGTAGAAATTAAGGATATATCCGTAGTGAATAAATTTCAAGTTGTATTTTCGGACGATCTGCCTGGTCTTCCGCCAGACAGAGAAATCGAATTCGTAATAGACTTAGCACCAGGAACGACACTGATTTTGAAAGCCCCATACCGTATGGCACCGGTAGAAATGAAGGAGTTGATGATACAACTGCAAGAGTTATTAGATAAAGGTTACATTCGACTGAGTGTGTCTCCTTGGGGAGCACCAATGTTATTCGTTAAGAAAAAGGACGGATCGATGAGGCTCTATATCGATTATCGAGAATTGAATAGAGTAACGATTAAGAACAGATATGCGCTACGGAGGATAGACGACTTATTTGATCAACTAAAAGGAGCGAAGTGTTTTTCGAAGATAGACCTATGGACAGGTTATCACCAACTAAAGGTACAGGATGAGGACATACCAAAGACTGCGTTTCAAACCCATTATGGAAATTACGAGTTTTTGGTAATGTCATTTGGATTAACTAATGCTCCAGCATCATTCATAGACTTGATGAACCGAGTTTTCAAGCCATACTTGGATAGATTCATAGTAGTTTTCATCGACGACATTTTGGTCTACTCAAAGACTGAGGAAGAGCACTCCAAACATCTGAAGATTATTTTGGAGGCACTAAGGAAGGAGAAGATGTATGCAAAATTTTCTAAGTGTGAATTTTGGATGGAAAAGGTTCAATTCTTAGGTCACGTGGTGGATAAGAATGGAATCTCAGTGAACCTTGCAAAGGTCGAGGCAGTGAGTAATTGGGAGCAGCCGAGAACACCAACAGAGGTGAGAAGTTTCTTAGGATTAGCTGGGTACTATAGAAGATTCATCCAAGATTTTTCTAAGATAGCAAACCCGTCGACCAATCTGACGAGGAAGACGGTGAAGTTTGTGTGGGCAGATAAATGTGAAAAGAGTTTTCAAGAGTTGAAGAAGAGATTGAGCGAAGCGCCTGTGTTATCACTACCAGATGATGCAGGAAATTTTGTGGTGTATGGTGACGCATCGCGCAAGGAACTTGGTTGTGTGCTCATACAACACGGCAAAGTCATTGCGTATGCATCACGACAAAATATGAGATATACACGGACCACAAAAGTCTAAAATATATCTTCACACAGAAGGAGTTGAATATGCGTCAGAGAAGGTGGTTAGAATTGATCAAAGACTATGACTGCGATATTCTTTATCACCCGGGTAAGGCGAACGTAGTTACCGACGCTCTAAGCAGAAAAGAAAGGGAGAAACTGTTTCATTTGACAACTCAGGAAGAATTGATAAGAGAGATGGAGAAATTGGAAATAGAGGTAAAGGGGCCGGAGAGGTCTGAAGAGAAGTTATTTGTAATGGAAGCTTGTCCGACATTGTTGGACAGAGTGAAGGAATCACAAGAGAAGGATAAAGAATGCGAGAAAATCAAAAAGAGGATCGCAGAAAACGAAGAAGAAAGATTTCGAATGGATAAAGACGGTATTTTAAGATTCAAAGAGAGTGTGTGGGTGCCAGCGGTAACCAAATTGAGAGAAGAGATTTTACACGAGGCACACAATACGACGTATTTCGTTCATTCGGGAGGCACTAAGATGTACCGAGACTTGAGGCAACATTTTTGGTGGCCCAATCTAAAACGGGAAGTCGCAGAGTGCGTTAGTAGATGTCTGACTTGCTAACGCGTCAAAGCAGAGCACCAGCGACCGAGTGGTTTACTACAATCGTTGGAAATACCGGAATGGAAATGGGAGCATATTACAATGGACTTCGTGGTAGGACTTCCAGTCACGCATAAGGGATATAATGCCATTTGGGTTATCGTGGATCGACTAACAAAAACTGTACATTTTCTATCGATCAAGATCCGCTACAGTTTGAACCAGTTAGCGAGCCTATACGTAAAGGAGATTGTTTCACGACATGGAGTATCGGTGTCAATTGTCTCTGATCAAGATATGCGCTTCACGTCAAATTTTTGGAAAAGTTTGCAAGAAAGAATGGGAACACAGTTGAGGTTGAGTACCACTTATCATCCTCAGACAGACGGACAGAGTGAGCAAATTATACAAACACTGGAGGACATGCTTAGGACTTGCGTGATGGATTTTAAGGGGAATTGGGACGACCATCTACCCTTAGTGGAATTTGCGTATAATAATAGTTATCATACGAGTATCGGCATGCCACCGTACGAAGCTCTTTACGGAAGAAAGTGCAGAACGCCATTATGTTGGGACGAAGTCGGAGAACAATGAATACTCGGACCAAAATTAGTACAACAAACCGCAAACGTGGTGACAGTGATAAGAGCCAAACTAGTAGCAGCTCAAGATCATCAGAAAAAGTACGCAGACTTGCATCGGCAGGATCGAGACTTTAAAGTTGGCAGTTTCGTATTCTTGAAGGTATCTCCATGGAAGGGAAAAATTCAATTTGGCAAGAAAGGAAAACTAAGTCCAAGATTCATAGGACCGTTTGAGATACTGAAGCGAGTGAGCGAAGTGGCATACAAAGTTGCATTACCACCCGAGTTGGAGCACATTCACAATGTGTTTCACATCTCCGTGTTGCGTCCGTACAAGGCTGACTACAAGCACGTGATTTCTTATGAGCCCATTCAAGTGGAGAAGAACTTAGCGTATGAAGAAATTCTATCTAGATATTAGATAGGAAAGAGCAAACCTTAAGAAATAAAGTTATTACATTTGTAAAAGTACTTTGGCGTAACCACGATGTCGAGAAGGCTACGTGGGAGTTAGAAGATAGGATGATGAGTGATTATCCCCATCTATTTGTGTAACCTTGTAGCAATTCTGAGGACATAATTTTTATAAGGGGGGAGGATGTAATACCCGAGAATTTCTGATTATTATTAAATGAATATGTTAATAAAAATGAATATTTATCTGAATATAAATATTTATGTGTTATGAGATGAGTTAATTCAAATGAATTCAAATTAAAATTATAATAATTGAGAAGAATGTGGAGTTTATGATGAGCTCGTTGAATGCCTTGTGTGGCACAGTGATGAGAAATATTAATTGATAAGGGTAAATTAATAAAGGATTTACTACGTGAACAATTAATCAAATATTAATTGTTATTTAATTGTTATTATGAAAAATAAAATATTAATGGTGATTAATAATATGTTGATTATTTTTATTGCAAATAATAGAATAATAATAAGTAACTTGTTATAAATATAATAAGATTTATATTTACCTAGTGTGATAATTAATCATATAAATGTTAATCAACTGTTATAGAGATTAATAATTACATTGATTGATGAGGAAGGGATTAATTAATACTATTATTAATTAATTGATAAGATAAGTAATTAATTAATTACCATTGAGAATAATAATATATAAACGAGTAGATTATATTTGCTCAACTAGTTGATATGTGCAAAGGATGTGATAATTAAAAGTATAACATATAGTAATGGCACATGTGTTATATAAAGTGTAGTGCAACACTTAAGTGTGATCATACAATTGTATATAAACTATATTATATAATGCAATGTGACTATACATATTGAAACTATATGTTATGACTAATTAAATGAATACATCATGAGGCTTATGTGACAATTGTGTGTGAGTATACATTAAAATAGTACATCATGGATATATTGTAAACAATTGTTAACTAATAGAATTTAATTGAATAATACATGAGATAATGTAATGTGGTAATATCTGATTAAATTATATTGATATAATAAAATGTACATGGATTATATGTGTGCAAAGTAAATCTACTACATTGAAGTATTATTCATTTGGATTACATTGTAACTCTAATTGTAATCTAAACATATAGTATGTGTATATATGATAGCCTAAGTATATAATACATATGTGTATAAACTAAGTGCTGACATTAGTTCTTTGGCAATGCTGAGTTGTTTGGTTTGTCCCAAGTTGGAAGACCCATTTCCTCTTCACGTGTTCACTCATTAAGCCTAAGCCTACCATTCTTCTCAAACTCAGCAAACTAGGATAGCTTTATAGCAATCATCAATGGGGGAGTGGTTTTCATGATTGCCTTCACCAACTAATCACCAACTTCCTTATAACTACCATGCAATTTATTCTCCCGTTGGTTCAATTTGATGGATTATTGCATTGATTGTATAATCATTTTTCTATAAATAAGCTTCTTCTCTTCCATCCTTCATTGCTGAGATTTTATGTAAGTAAGAATTGAGAGTGGATTACGAGTTTGTGAGATAGTTACAGAGAGAGAGTTCAATTAAGCAGCAAGTTCAATTAGCTAGCAGAGGTATAATTCCCTCCATGTTCATCATTCTTATTCTTCATTTTGTTTCTGTCAAAGATTTCAATTCTTGATCATAGTAGCCATTCATGATAAATTTGATTAGAACATGTTTCTTAGTTGCTATACAAACTTATAAGCATGTTTAAACTGGAATGTGGCTGATTAGAATCGAATTCGTGAAGTAATTTCTGTGTTTGGGCTAGAAACTGCTGAAGCAGGAAGTTTACTGGTATTGACCGGACACGGTGCAGCTGCGTCGGTTTTATACCAAGGCACAGCGCAGCTGCGCCAGTCTTTGGGATCAGTTGCTTGATTTCTGCTACAAACTATTAAGTGATAGTTTATTTGTATAACTTAAATGAGCATGCTAGCATGAGTAGCACGTATGTATGGGTACATAGACCTAACATAAGCATGTTTAAACTAAGATGGTATACATTTCGATGAAACGACTTATGGTTTTCAAACTAAACTTAGAGTTTTAAAAAAAAAGGACTTTGATATGTTATATTCATGTTTATATTCTGACTTTTGATGCATGTTAGTATAGTTTAGAAATGCATGAACTACATGTTGACTTGTGTATATATGTATCATAAGATTACATGGACATGTTAGACCTCGTTAGTGGAACTTACTAACGAAACATGAACTTTGAACATGGACTAGACATGTTATATCGAGATTCATATCTGATATTTTCAACTTGTTTAATAGTGCGTATAACGTCACTAGTATATCATACATGTGTACTCACTTGTTAAATTCAATAAAAGGTTAACCAAGCATGAGTTTAAGCATGTTTTTAAAGAGATAAACAATGCTAGTTATGAATAAATGATGTGGACAATTGCGAGCATGTATATTACAATTTATATGACCGTCTCGCATGTATCTATGATTAATCTAGTTGGCCTTATGACTCCATGACCATATTTGGCCTTAAATTCTTAGAAATCCTAAACTAAGACCCTAACATGTAAAGGTGAACTTAGGATGGTTATACATGTATGTCAAGTCTTCTAGTATGTATGCATGATAAGTGTAAATTGTCTTAGTATGCTTACGTGTCGGACAGAGATTTGCAGGCAGCAGGTAAACCATGGCCTGGCCAGGGGTCAGCGCAGCTGCGCCGCCCCTAGGCTTAGCCATGGCGCAACTGCGCCAGACTAGAAACAGAAATAATACAGCATGGTTGCTTCTGATTGAGTCAGTTAGTAACTATTATTGCTTAAAGCTGCTAGATATGGTTTGACCTCTACTGTTATTTGATTATATGAGATGACACTATAGCATGACAATGATTAACTCATAAGAGGAACTCTATGAACAAAGGAAGACATAATCAATATAGTGTTATGAATTGCTATATTGCCATACATAATGTAAACAGTTATTACTTGATTTCGTGACGACTTATATACTGATTTTGTGTAAGTATTATGTGCAAGTACGTGATGACAAACGTATAAGAGATTATATGACTAAAGAAGAACCTTGTGTATATCTAACTTTCAAGCTTGAATACCGAATGTGCTTAACTAATGAATATCATATATACGTAACTATATTACGATAGGAATTCAAAGTGTTGATTAGCTTTACGTGGATAAACTACGCATAAGGCAAGTATCCTATCCTTGTGTTTACTTTATTCAAGGAACGTTGTAAGCAAGTTTCCAACCCTACTCTTTATTGAGCGTTCATTAAGATTGTGCTATTATTGTCGTACAAGTAAACTTTTGAGATTTGCAATTCAGATATTATAAATTATACACCTCATGGATAAGATAAAAGTCGATTTATATTCTTCAAAATTTAAATCTTGAGATTTGAACTTAAAATTGTTGCGATCTATGCCATTTGATTAGACTAGACTTATATTGTTGAAAGGCAACCCAAACCAATTGATTGGTGCGGGATCTTGTATTTGACAGAGATGAACAACCTTCTTTGAAGGGAAATTATATATTATCGGGAGACCGACGTGCGCACTTTAGTACGATTGAACAATATGCATAACGTAGGGTACTTTAGGTTGATCACCTGTTGTACTTGTTTTTATTGGATTATCAGTATATTTCTATTAATTCTAGTAGAAGTTCAAAGTTCTTAGTAGAGCTGCAAACGATCCGAACTGAACCGAACATTCTCGAACTCGAACCGAACTCGAGCACTTATAGTCGAACTCGAACAGGTTCGAGTAGCTCTGTCGAACCAGAAGCTTTGTGTGAGTTCGATCGATTGGTGTTCGCGAACTGTTCGCGAACATGTTCGAGTTCGCGAACATGATCGAGTTGTTCGCGAACATAATTGAACAAATCAAGTTCGCGAACATTTACTAATTAATGCACTGAACTGAGAAAACTGAGAACTCAGAAGAAAATTAAAAACAGATAAATAAATACCAAAACTATCTTCTCTAACTCTAAGTAATTCAATCAAAAATTAAACCAAATATTATAATCATCATTTATCCCAAAAATGATTACTGAAAAGTTAGAAGTTAGAATTTAAAATTAGAACTTAAAAGTTAACAACTAATATTAGTTTGGTTATTTTGTATTAGTTTTGTTATTTTAACTTATTTAGGAATAGGATATAAATATAATATATATATATATATATATATATATATATATATATATATATATATATATATATATATATATATCATATTATCATATCTATATAATAAAACAGAACCCATTTTGAATCTTTCATTTGACAAAACACAAGGATGGTTCAGATTCGTTTTAATTGATTTGGGCGGAAAAACACAAGAACGGTTCAGATTCATTCTAATTTTAATAAAAATAACAATAACAACAATAACAATAACAATAACAATAACAATAACAATAACAATAACAATAACAATAATAATAATAATAGTAATAGTTATAGTAATAATTATAACAATAATAATAATAATAATAATAATAACAATAACAATAATAATAATAATAATATAATAATAATAATAATACTAATAATAACAACAACGACAACAATAATAATAATAATAATAATAATAATAATAATAATAATAATAATAATAATAATAATAATAATAATAGTAGTAGTAATAATAGTAATAGTTATAATAACAATAATAATAATATAATAATACTATTAATACTAATAATAACAACAACAACAACAACAACAACAACAACAACAACAACAACAACAACAATAATAATAATAATAATAATAATAGCAATAATAATTATTATTATAGTACTAATAATAATAATAATTATTATTATTATTATTATAGTACTAATAATAATAATAATACTAATAATAACAACAACAACAATAACAACAATAATTATTATTATTGTGGTGGTGTGGCCAATTATGATAATTATAATCTATTAAATTATTAGGGATATAAATTGTAATAATCCAACAATCATTGTTAAATTTTTTATGAAAATATTAAAATTATTTTCATTAAAATTTAGAGGTGAAAAAGTACACATTATTATTTATTAATTATTTAATAAAAATATTTAATTATAATCAATTATTAAAAACACAAAAAGAAGTTTAAGTAATAAAAAAAAATTACTACAAATTTAACCATTATTGATAAGACAAAAATTAGAATTTAATATGAAATATCCAAAACCAATTATTTATATGTAGAATTTTAGAAACAATTTAAAATTTTAAAGTGAACATATATATAAGAAATCGAACACCTCGAACCTATATCGAACTCGAACAATCGAACCGAACTCGAACAATCGAGCCGAACTCGAACAATCGAGTCGAACCCGAACTCGAACTTATCGAGTCGAACCGAACTCAAACCGTTCGCGAACACAAGCGAACCGAACCACATGGTTCGCGAACATGTTCGATCGAGCAAACGAACCGAGCACCTTGTGCGAACTCGACTCGATTAAACGACCAACTCGAACTCGAACCGAACCGAACTCGAACCGAACCGGTTCGCGAACGGTTCGGTTCGTTTGCAGCTCTAGTTCTTAGTGACTGCTTTCAAGTAGAAGTTCATAGTTCTTATTAATTCGATTATCGTGAAATCTTGAATTGATTTAGCATTGAATCTTATTGACATCTTTCTGTCATTAGCGACTGTTATTGAGAACTGTTGATATTTCTTGTTGTCTTGAACTATTATACCTTGCTATACCCTTTTGGGATTCGAGAACTATATTACTAACCCTTATTGTTATATTACTTGCTGAGCAAACTTGTTGCTCATTTTTGCTTTACCTAAAATATTTTAGTTAAGGCAGAGCAGTGCAGACCCTCGGGCACCGACAAAGGCAAAGGAAAGGCTACTGAGTAACTTAATATTATGTAGAAACTTATGATTGTAATAAGAACTTATTCTATTATGTATTAGTTATGGTTATGTATGCTTAAGTTATGTCTAAGCTATGTAATCAACGTTTAAGTTACGAAACCTTGGGACGTGAATAAATTATATTAATTAAATATAATCTATTCGGTAGTAGTTGTGTATTATTCCGCTGTACGATGAGACATTTAGTCGTAATATTATTATCGTGGTGTTAGATTTTAGAACGTGACAAACCAAATTCGAGTGACCCTGTGGCGGTCCGAATTTGGGGGCGTCACACCTACCCCACTAGTAATGTAACTAAGCCCAGTAGAAGACCAATATGACATGGGGATGTTATGAAACTTAACCCAGACAGGGGCTTTTGAGCAGGAGTCCAACTGGAAATCCATACCTTCCTTCCATGGCTTTAGGCATAATAGCTTGTTGGTCACCAAGGGCCAAGAGCAAGAACATTTTCACGATCCTCAAGCCTAGCAAATTTAAACACAAAAAAAACCACCACCATGCAGGAAAACACTCTGCAGCCCATATTTGTCCCACAGTTTATGAACATGTTCTTCAACTAATTTAAATGGCATTTTGGAGTGCAGAAAACCACCCACAAGGTAAGAGCTCCATAAGCTATTACCTTGGATAAGGACCTCAGAAGGAGGCCTAATAGAAATAGGTCCATTTTCAGAGCAAGGAGGAGAGAGGGGAAAGAATTCAAGCTTTAGAATAGGCTTGGACTCAGGTTGAGCCACCACCGTACTCCAAGACCTCAAACCCGGATCACAAGGCTTAGCAGACTCTGACCCAACATTCCCAGAACCAGCCCCAGAAATACCCACAACCTCCTGAGAACCAAGCAGCTCCCCCTCTTCCAAACCATGCCCAACACCAGCAACAGAGGCATTAGGAGGATACTCCTGAGCTAAAGAACTGCACGCTTTGAGAGGACATTTGTCAAATAGGTCGTGCTCATTTACAGTACGGACAGATTTACCTTTACAAGTAAAATCATTAACATTATTGATTAAGAATCCTTGAGCTTTTATGAAGTCCAGAAGCATATTGCATCTTCTACGCTCATCGGCAGCATCGATATTCCCCTGCTGTGATAAGGCCTGAGCATCTTTGAAGATTTCTTTCATAGAAGTACCGTGTTGCAGCCCTAGGCTGGCTTCAGCAACGCTATATGCCTCAGATTCTTCAGAACTGGTAGAGTCAATAGCAACTACGATCGGAGCAAGGACAGATTCAGCCATAGCAGCATCGTCAATAATAGGGGAGTTAGGGTTTGAAACCCCAAACTCAACACAGAGATCCCGAGAAGGGCTACTGGTGGTATTTCCAGCCGAGAGATGAGAGTAGCTAACCATGGCAACAGAAAAGAGAAGACAAGAAAGAAAAGAAAGAAAGAAGGACCCAAATCAAAAACCAGAACTAGGTCAAGAAGAGAGAAGGCAGAGAAAAAAAATTTAGAGAGAGAAGCTACATTGTAAAGCTGTCGTCCCCCTATTCTTCATCTAATTCTAATTTTAGCTTATAAATTAACATAAAGTTTTTACCTTAGTGTGTAATGCTCACTATCACATTACTACACTACTATTAATAATTGTAGGGATATTGCTTAAAACGTCCAACGGTTAGAGCATGTTCGGGAATGACTTAGGGCCTGTTCGGGAGTGACTTATTTTAAAGTGACTTATAAGTTAAAATATAAGTTGACTTATAAGTTGTTTTAAGTTGGGACTTATAAGTAAAAGTGTTCGGCTGATAATTGTAATAACCCAATATTTTTATATAATTAAATAAGAAATTTTACGTATAATTTTTTTTTTTATCAAAGATAATATGTGGGAATACGTACGTGCAAGGTAAAGAATAAGCATATGTGTGATAAATATATAATTATTTATTGCACGAATGATTTTAAATAAATTTTTCAACAAAGGAATTGTAGATTACTATAAATTATATTCTTATAATAAACTAATTTTGATAGTTAAAATATTTTATTATTTATTTTTCATGAAAATATGATTAATATATTATTTCAATAATATAAGAAATGATTTTTAGAATTATTATAATAATTATTTTATTATATGAATTTATTCAGATTAGTTAAGTTAATTATTTTAACTTAATTAATAAGGGTATATATGAAAGTTAAGTCGGATATGGATTCAAAACCTTAATTTTAGATTTTGAATAAGGAATGAGAATAATAATATAATATTAATTATATTTCAGTGCTATAAATATGTACTGTATGTTTATATTGATTATGGTTAGTCAATTATAGTATATCATGACAAAACCCTAGCATTAATTCGATAAACCCTAATTTGTAACTCAAATAGGAGTTCAAGACTGTTAAATAATTGTGTTAACATGATTAATGACAATTATTATAGATTTTAATTTTAATTAGGGAAAATCCTAATTATTAAGAAACCCTAAATTGTGATTTAGAAAACTAAAATTTTCATTTTAGCCATAATCACAAAATCCTAGAAAATTAATGTGCAAAACCCTAAGGGTCAAACCCTAAGGGTTAGACAAATAACTTAACTGCCATTAAAATTGTTAGCAAAATGACTTAAATACCCTTTTGTCACATTCTTTAATAGGTTGCTTGCAAATCTTGCCATATAATGTGGTTGGTAAACAACTAAGATACACCATGTGCCTAAAATATCAATATATCAGCCATATACATCAACCATATACATTGTATCAATAATATATATATAGATTTAAGAGAGAGAAAATCACTAAACAAAGCTCATTTGTGCTCAAACCCACAACTAAGCCATTCTCTCTCTAACCCACGAATTTCATTAGCATTTCAGTCCCTTATCAAGTCCCTACCACTTCCATATCAAATCAGGAAGCTAAGAATCAAGATTGATCAAAGTGAAGGTATAAACCCTAACTTAGAATCTGATCTTGCTTGATATGTTAAAAATTATGTTTTTGTGTTTAAACATGTTGTATGTAGTGTAACTAAGTGATCTGGGTTGGTATATAATAGATCCATAACATTTATATGCACGAATTAGAAGTTTTTGAAAATCATGAAAATTTTAAAAAGTGGTGTCTGACAACCGAATGTCAGACCTCATAAATCTCAGTATGTTTATGTTTTTGGTTGTTTAAAGGTTTGAACATGTAGTATGCTATGAGATATGTGTTCTGGAACTTGAATCAAGCCCAAATCATGTATATATTGAAAGTTATTGATGGTCAAACTACGTTGACCGACCATGACTTGACCATTCTGGGTTACCCAGAAATTTTCTAGGTCGGTCTGACAGAAAGTTCATGAGCCCAGATTTTTCTTGTATTGTGTTATTTGTTTTTGTTGTTGTTTCAGTGTTATAGTATGTTATATGGACTACAAAGTCATGCCTTTAGATCACTTAAACAATAAATAGGATAGATTTAGTAGATGGTCAAAGTAGCTGGGATGATCACGAAAACCGTTTTCTGGAATTTCCAGAAAATCAAGAACACTGTCTCTGACAGGGTTTGACCGGCATAGATCTGATGATTGTGTTGTTGTTAGACTAGTTTTATATGATAGATCTATACCTTGTCATGTTGGCTACAAACCGGAAGCATTAAATCGCAAAACCATTACAAGGATTGCAAGTTGTGGAAGCCCAAAGTAGGTCAGTCGAACTGTTCTTCATTTCTAGGTAACCCAGAAAATGAAGAACAGCTCTGACAGCTTGTTCAAGGCTTTATAACTTACTCGTTTGTTGTAATCTGACCCAAAACTTGATTGATACTTGTAGTATTACATAAATTCTACAAGATAGGATCAATAACTATCCCAGAAACACATTGAACACTGAATTAAACTTGGTCAAACATGGTCACTTGAAACTGTCCTATGAATGTTCTTGGTGCTCAAAAACACCTAAGGCTACACTTTCTGTCGCTCAAGGCTTTAGCAACAGACTTATTAATTTTAATTAATTTAATTTCTAAAAATCATTTAAAAATAGAAAATAATTTCTGAAAATTATAAAAATTATTTTAAGTTATAAGAAATTAACTTTTAATAATTTGACATATTTTTCATAAATATTAGTATTTATTTAAATATTATTGATATTTAATTTATTTAATAAATTCATTAAATAAATTAATTAAAAATGATTTTATTATATTAAAAACCATTTTAAATGATAATAAGGTATTTAAAAATATTTTTAGTTATAAAATATAACTTTTAATATTTTAAAGCAAATTTCATTAATTATTTAATATTAATGATATTAGATTTATTTAATAATTATATTAAATAAATTAGTTTAAAAATAATTTTAATATTATAAAAATCATTTTAAATGAAAATAAAGTGTTTAAAAATATTTTAAGTTATAAAACATAACTTTTAATATTTTAAAGAAAATTTTATTAATCATTTAATATTAATGATATTTGATTTATTTAATAATTATATTAAATAAATAGTTTTAAAATGGTTTTATTGATTTAAAAATCATTTAAAAAGGATATAAATGAATTAAAAAGTTATAATAAATGACTTTTAATATTTTGATAAATAATACATTAATATTTAATATTAATGGTAATTATTTAAAAATAATTTTAAATATTTTAAAAATCATTTAAGGGTGATATTAATACTTTAAAAATATTTTAAATTATTATAAATAACTTTAATATTTTGGCAAGGATTTCATTAATAATTTAATATTATTTAAATATTAATGATAATAAGATTATTTAGTATTTAAATTATTTAAAAATGATTTCAATGATTGAAAAATCATGATAAATGATAATAATTATTTAAAAAATTATTATGAGTCACTGAAAAATAATATGAATGATATTTAAATTATTTAAAATAATATTGATGATTCAGAATAGAGTTTAATAGAATTTAAACTCGATAATTACCCGATAAAGCCGTCGGTACACCGAAATATTTTCGAAATTGATCCGGACCTAGATAGTTTGACTTGATAAGTGATTGTTTATAATCCAATGAATGTTATAAATATATGACAATGTGCTTAAGCTATGTGTTGACTGCAAATAGCAGTACTATGTGTTACGATGTATTATTCTAATCGAAAGAATGATCTTATTAATGATAGGTCTCTGTATAAAAGATAAAACTAAGTTGTGTAAGCAGCAGACCAGGCAAGTTCCCTAACTTACTCAAATTTATATTGAGCAAGTATCTCTGCTCCTCGCATTTATTTTATGCGATGAATCCCAGTAAGCTAAAAGCATGTTCATGAATAATTATTGTCAATTATTCATATCCGTAATGATATCTATGATTCATTTATGAAATTATTCTTATACTGTGGAATTTTACTTTATTCGTTTATCATTTATTGATATCTCATTATTGTCCTTTATCATACAAGTGTCCCCACTTGTATGAACTATTGTATTCCTGCAAGAACTCTTAGATTTGAAATTTCTTTGATATGACAAATTCAGTTACATACTATTAAACTTCGATATGTGTTTATGGTTTAAAGACTGTCTAAGCTATTTGACTCGGCTAGACATAGTTTAAATTGTACTGTTAGATAGTATTGGTTATGATAAAGTTGTCCAACTGAATTGTTTAGTTAAGACTCCAGACTGAGTATGAACAACCCTTAATGGGAAATTATTTATGTGCCCAAGGCGAACAGAGTGAATGAATTTATCTTTCAAACAGATAGTATTGATCAATACAGGACATAACGGGGCTGATCACCATACATGTCCGTAAGACCAGAGCGGTTTACAGATGAATTTCTGTTAACCTTTTCGAAAATGAAAAATAAAAGTTCAAGGTCCATTGACCGCTCAGTATTTATAGTCACTACGTCGTTTCAAAATTTTAAACGATTTGATATGTTATTAAGATATGTTTCGAAAGACTTCACAACTATTGATTCGTTGTAGAAGTATACCTCAAGAAAAATATTTACTCCTTTCAGCTAAAGTTTATTAATTGTTATTACTTGCTGAGCAATTGAATGCTCATTCTTGCTTTAAATTAAATATTTTCAGCTAAGCGTGATCGACCTGAAGCTTCGGACAAGGACAAAGGAAAGGGAAAGCTGACAGAATAAGTTTTATGGTATTTTGTTTAATAGTTAGACTTTATTAAGACGATAATACTTACTATCTATCATGTAATGAATGTTTTAAAGGTCGTGTACCTAGGATTAGACAATTCTGATATGTAAATTAAGTTTGTTTATCTATTTTATAATATTATTCCACTCAAAGAAATAATATCGTGTAGCACCAAGTTCGGGTTTCAAGTACCTGGATTTGGGGGCGTCACAATAATGACTTATAAGTCAGAAATTAAGTTAAAATAAGTTATGAAGGTGTTCGGCTGATAATGACTTATAAGTTAAAATAAAATATAAAGATTACTAAAAAGGACATTATAAAAAGATACATTGACTCAATATAAGTTATTATTGGTAAACAACTTATTATTGGTAAATAACTTATTGGCAAACAACTTATTTAAACAGCTTATTGGTAAATAACTTATTGTTTAAACAGCTTATTGGTAACCAACTTATTTAAAAACCTTATTGTTAAATAACTTATTATTTAAACAGCTTATTGGTAAACAACTTATTATTGATAAACAGCTTATTGGTAACAACTTATTTAAACAGCTTAGTGGTAAACAACTTATTGTTTAAACAGCTTATTGGTGTCCAACTAATTTAAAAACCTTATTGCTAAACAATTTATTATTTAAACAGCTTATTAATAAACAACTTATTGTTTAAACAGCTTATTGGTAACCAATTAATTTAAAAACCTTATTGCTAAACAACTTATTATTTAAACAGCTTATTGGTAAACAACTTATTATTGATAAACAATTTATTGGTAACAATTTATTTAAACAGCTTAGTGGTAAACAACTTATTATTTAAACGGTAACCAGCTTATTTAAAAACCTTATTGCTAAAGAACTAATTATTTAAACAGCTTATTGGTAACCAGCTTATTAGTAAACAACTTATTATTTAAACAACTTATTATTCGTAACCAACTTATTAAAAAATTTTATTGGTAAACAAGTTATTATTTAAACATCTTATTGGTAAATAACTTATTTAACCAGCTTATTGGTAAATAACTTATTATTGATAAACGGCTTATTATTGCTAAACAACTTATTATTTAAACAACTTATTGATAAATAACATATTTAAAAAGCTTATTAGTAAACAACTTATTATCTAAAACAGCTTATTGATAAACATCTTATTAATAAATAACTTATTATTTAAACAACTTATTATTGAGAGTTGTAAAAAGAAACATTGATTCAATATCATATCATAACAATCATCAACAATTGCACTAAATAAAAACCTAAACAAGCTATCTAAACATATGAACTACAATTTCATTCTAAGTTAGTGATTCTTAATGCAATATTATCTCTAATTGCTTGCATAATTAAACCATTAGTAACTGAAGTAGATCCACCCCCATATAAATCATCGTCATCACCGCCACCGATAACAGCTTCTGGAATCCCTCCTTCTTAGCTACTTGAAATGCATTGTCTGAGCTAGATTTTTTTCTTATGTAGTTGTGGATGGCCATTGAAGCAATAACAATGTTTCTTTGTGTCTCGATGGAGAAAAATGGCATATCACGCAAAATAGCCCATCTTGCCTTCCATACTCCAAATGTACGTTCAATAACATTTCTTAAAGAGGAATGTAAATAGTTAAACTTCTCTTTAACCCCTTTTGGTGCACGTGCTTCTTTTGTTCGACCACGACGAAAATCTGGGAGGTGATACCTTATAAATTCAGAGCCATGTAGCCTTTTGTATTTGGGTAACCCGCATCGACAACATAATATTTATCTAAGAAAATACAAAAAAAAACTAATTTAATCAATAAAAAATATTGAATAAAAATGAACAAAGAAAATATAAAAATATGAGACCATACCACCAGTTGGGTGCGGAAATTTGAGCTCTTCTCTTATAAGTGCTTGTGTGAATATCCGAGTGTCATGAGCACTACCCTCCCATCCAGGCCATACAAATGTAAAACACATGTTAAAATCACATACTGCCATTATGTTTTGTGTAGGAATGCCTTTTCTCCCAATGTATGGAACTTCTTGCCTTTTTGGAAGTCGAGCTTTTACGTGTGTACCATCAATTGCTCCAATACAATTCTAATAAAAGATGGAAAAGAAAACTTTCATACATGTATAATTAATATACACTTTATTAAGAGAAAAAGAAACATGTATACCTCAAAAAATGGAAGATATCGGTCATTTTGGGGCATATGATATTGTGCTCCATTATTATAATTGATATCCGGTCTAATAATGTCTGTAGAAAGTTGTAAGACTGCATTTAACACCATATGAAAATGCCTACTGATAGTATCTCCCGAATGTTGAAAAGTCTCTTGTATCAATCTATTTCCATGATACCTTATAATTCCATATCCAGCCATTTTAGGTATTTGTAACCATTTTTTATCTTCTTCCTGTCACTTTTGAATATCCAACTCTCTATTTCTTATAAACTCTTCTTCATTGTTATCATTGTTATAAAAAAAACTAGCATTAAAAACATGGAATAGTTGTTCATCCACTTGTGCTTGAATATGATCCATTTGAACATCAAAAGGAAGAGGAAATTTCAAAGATATACCATAATCAGAACTTGAATGGCACAGAGAGCGAAATAATGCATACAGTAGTGTTCCCAGTATATCAGTTCTTCATTCATAGGAAAGATGATAGCATAGAGGACAAGAAACATTGATATTGCCTGCATAAAGACCAGTTCCATGGATCAGTTCACAAGATATGCAGTAAAAGGTATACAAAATATGGCACATCAGTTCACAAAATTTGCGTGATAAGTGTATATATATATATATATATATATATATATATATATATATATATATATATATATATATATATATATATATATATATATGGTACATTGCTTGATATAACATTTATTGTAGCCTATTTATGTTATCCAAGTAATAAAATGAACCTGCAAATTTCTGGGTTGTTATCCAAGCAATATAACATTTATTGTAGCCTATTTATGTTACACAGTCCCATTTTATTGGGAAATAAAGATCTTCCACTTCTCATTTCATACAAATTTCTGGGTTGTATTTGGCATTTACGAAATTTATCCGAACAAACCCTTATTCAAGTATTTTGGGGGGAAACTGCAATAAGTTCAAAGAGATTTCTGCATATTTCACTCTCATGGATAAAACCAACAAAATTAAAGTGCCCAGGTTGTGAAAAGAAGATATTTCTGCACCAGCCCGTAATGACAATGCAAATCACATATGACTTCTCTTCTTAATACAATACACAATAACATCAAAAAAAGAAAAGAAAACCTAACTCAAATATATTAATCAACAATGCAGATCACATATGGTTTCTCTTGTTAATACAATACACACTAACATCAAAAATAAAGAAAACCCAAATCAAATATACTAATCAACAATGCAAATACATATATACATAGGTGATCCTGATCAAACATTGTGAATTTCATAAACTTTGCACTAACATATACATAATACACACATATACATATCAAATATTTGGTCTAGGGTTTGGAAACTAACAACAATCGAAGGAGTAGCAGCAATTGAAGGTGTAGAATGAGTAACAGTCGCGGATCAAGGAGGGAGAAACCAAGCTCGAGCGCAGAGAGAGAGGCAGAGCAGATCGGCAGCAGTGAAGAGAAAATGTTTACGTTAGAAAGAGAGAAAGGGTTTTTAGGTTGGAGGGTAGAGATATAATTTGTCAAGACAAATGAGGGGTAAAATAGTCATTATATTTCGTCAAAATAGCTTATTTAGAATGACTTATAAGTCATTTTATTTTAAGTTAGAAATTGTTACTTATTTTTTTTGACTTATAAGTCAAAAAATAAGTCGTTCTCGAACACTCCAACAGTAAAAAACTACTTATAAGTTGGTTTGACCAACTTATAAGTAGTTGCCGAACAGGCCCTTATAAGTTGGTTAAATTAACTTATAAGTCATTTGTTACTATTTACCTGTTCGGGAATGACTTATTTTTCTACTTATAAGTTCAGTTTTAAGTCAAAAAATAAGAAAGTATTTGTAACTTATTTTAAAATGACTTATAAGTCATTTTAAAATAAGTTAATTTGACCAAATATAATGTCTATTTTATCCCAATTTTATTTTATCTCTCTTTTTATTAATGTCTTTTTTAGTAATCTTTACATTTATTTTAACTTATAAGAGTCGAACACTTTTATAACTTGTTTTAACTTAATTTTTGACTTATAAGTTAAATTGATGCCGAACGCTTTTACTTATGAGTAGTGCTAGAGACACAACAAATTCTACAACTATTTTATAATTTGATTATGTGGCATACTCCACCTCAGCATATTGATGAACAAATTGATTCAATGTAGTCTTCGACCCCACATAAAAGTTGAGGTGGAGTATGCCACATCATCAAATTATAAAATAGTTATAGAATTTGTTGTATCTCTAGCATTATTCTTTATTTATAAGTCACAATTTAAAATAATTTATAAGTCAACTTATATTTTAACTTATAAGTCATTTAAAATAAATAAGAATAAATTGAAAAGCCCAGTGAGACTCTTACTTTGGGACAGATGTACTTTACTTGTTAAAATGAAAATAACAAGAATCAGAGGCTGCTCACCACAGCATCAAACATGTTGGTGTACTTGATGTTGGTGCCCGAGTCGACTCGTCCCGAGTTTGGTTGAAACAGACAAAAGGCTAGAGTCTCAGGCCTAGGATCACTTTGGTAAGCAAAGAAAGGGTACGGATTGATGGTAAAAGGCGAGCCAGTTGCCTTGTTAAACCCTAGCAAGCCCTTCAGCAAATCTCCGATACTTGGATCAAAGCTCCCAGATGACGGCGGAATGCGAATCAGACTGCTTCAACACCGCCATGGAATGGACCGTCGAGACCTTAATCTTCCAACCTAAGGAAGCTCAATTCAGGGCATTCTGGACATTTTGCATCGCCGGCGAGAACTGAGTCATCAAACTCGGGTCGCCGGAGCTCATGTCTTCATTTCCGACGTTAATTATAATTATCTTGCTGGATGGATAAAACGGGATTACATTGGAATTGATCCAGCTTTTGGCGAAGTTCGGGTCGGAGGCCAAGGCAGGGAATGGGATGTCTCCATTTGCCGCCCCGATGGCGATTCCGATTCCAGTGTTTGCAAGTGCTTTTATGATGACCGGATCGGCTCCGTACAACCGGACCTTTTCGATTGCGGTGGATTGTAGTTACTTCGCCGCCGCCGACGGTGGCGGGCGGTTGTCGGCGACTAGGCCATAGTTTATACCAATAAACGGTTCCGCCTCTTCACATACAGAGCAGTTTAAGTTCAACGTAAAGGGAGACAGAATATTAAATTTGCTTAAAAAAATATGAAAATAATGACGAACAAATCCATAAAATACAGCAAATATTAAAAATGGGAACAAATCCTTAAATAAAATCATGTAAAATAATAGAAGTATATTTAAATTGAAGTGTAACGAGACTTACTAGCAACATGGGAGGTAACCTGAAGAAGGAAGAGAATGAAGAAGGCTGAAGTTGAACAAAGATTTAGCATAACTACTGGAAGAAAAAAAAGTTGAATCCTTCTATGGGGACCGGGAGGTTGCGACCGGCTGAATTTTTTTTTTTTTACTTTCAAATAATTAATGTGATTTATTGAAATTAAATTTTTATAAAATACACTGATTTAGGTGTCATTTGAATACATATAAAAAATAGAGTTGTACAGTTGTGCCTAGTCAGTTGACTCAACATGCAGATGGAGATGAATGGAAGAAATTTGATGAACATTTTCCAGAATTTGTTGATGAAATTAGGAATGTCAGACTTGACATGGAGATTGTACGACTTGACATGGAGATTGTACAATCCTATTTTTTATATGTATTCAAATGACACCTAAATCACTATATTTTGTAAAAATTTCTTAATTATTTGAGAGTGAACAACAAAAAATAAAAAAATAAAAAAATAAAAAAAATTCAGCCGGTCGCAACCTCCCTGTCGATCTAGACTTGTTGAACACAGTTTGTTTTTCTTTGTTTCGGCTCTGCCGCTCTTCGCTCTGTTTATGAGGACGAAGAAGAGAAATGATTGAAGAAAAAGAAGTTAAAAAATTGTTTCATCTTTTTATTTAACCTGTGGAAAGGGGAGGTCGTACTTTTGGTCAGTCAGCCGCCTGAATAGATACGTTGTATACCGAACCGGTTAATATAAAGTTATTTTTTTTGATAAGTTGATCAATTAGTCAATAGAATGTTGACACACTTACAGTCTCATCTGCGTGTCAATGTTCTATTGGTCAATTAACAAACTTATCTAAAAATAAATTTCATGCTAACCACTTCCGTTGTACTTGTATGTATGTATATCCGCTATGTGGATTAGCATATATGAAGTTGAAATCATTTTGACCATATCACGTGTATATAATTTTTTGATTGAAAATGTTATATTAACATTTTTTATAAATAATAGATCAAAAAATTATATACATTTAATATGATGAAATTGATTTCAACTCCATCCCAACCGGATTCTACGTATTAACTTCTTTGACAGTAAAGTAAAGTTGTAGAGTATTATTTATGAAAGTAATAATGTTAAAAAAAAAATTATTCGAATAGAGGATGAAGGAATTTATAACACGTTTATTTGTAAAAAAATATTATTATTTTTTTGTAAAAAATTAGTTATTTGAACAAAAAAGACTAATTTACAAAATATTACTCCATCTGTCTTTCAAAAAGTGACATAGTTTGATTTTTTTTTATCATATTAACCAATTTTAGAATTCAGAATTAAGTATATTTATTTATATTTTCAAATTTACAAAAGTTGGATAGGGTAGTAAATTCGATATAATTTTTTATGATTATAATTTCTCCACTTACATTTTAAAGAAAATTGTATAAATTTTGATTATGAAAATGATCAACTTAACTAAAAAAAGTCAAAGTAAGCCAATTTTGATGGGACAAAAGGAGTAATAAATTGAATTTTTTCTATTTTTATTACTCAACATTACTTGAGTCTTAAAGTATAATTGATGGGATATGTTGTAATAGATTATTACTAATGTCAAACAGTTAAGTAAAAACCTAAAAATAATTTATGAGATACGTTGTAAACTTTACAACTCAGATCGATACACTGTTAGGAAAGTGCAGAACAATTTAACAACATGGTAAGACGATCTGGATGTAAGTATACAACTGGAGTTGAATATGCAACTAAGTCCAAATGGATGTAACAAGTAGACGTGGCAAACGGGCGGGCTTGGCCCAAACGGGTCAGGCGAGCGGGCCAAAACGGCCTAGCTTTTGCTGGGCTGGAAATGTGCAGCCTAAAGCCCGGCCCGTGACGGTCGGGTCAGGCCGCGGGCTTGGACCAATTTATGCCTACATTTTGCTATTTTTTGGATTTGGCCCAAACAGGCTGAACGAGCGGCGGGTCGGGCCGTCGACGGGGGGGCCAAAACGGCCCAACTTTTGCTGGGCTGGAAATGTGCAGTCCAAGGACCGACCCGTGGCAGGTGGGCCCGCCCGGCCAGCTGGCTTGGGCCAAGTTTTGTCAGGTCTACTAACAAGCTACAAATCCAAGAGTGAATGCACAACTTAGTCTGAATAGACGTAACAAGTTAGTAAACAACCAATATTGAATGTACAACTAAGTCCAAGTGAACGTAACAAGTTGCAAATCTAATAAAACTACATATTACAACAGTAACTAGGCTATGTGTTGGCGTAACAAGTTAAATGTTGTAAAACTAAACTACAAGCTACTAAAAAACTAGAAAAACTAGATGTTCTGGACTGGATGTGTGTTGTCTTTTTGTGCAAAATGAACTTCTCAATTTATAGAGTTGTTGGGAAGCTGATGCACCGCCTTAGTGGTCAATTTAACCACATCCCCTTGAAATTATGCCACTAACTCACTTTCTACTAATGCATTAGGTGCTTAAAAATGGCATACCCACTATGTTTGACTAAAAGAATGCGGGTCTTCACTTGTTTGCTCTAAGTATTTAACTTAACTATCATGTCCCTTAAATTTCGGCCAACTCTGTTGGTGCACCAGTTAACTTAACGCGACCTTTCCATAATGTTGATTTGAAGGAACGTGTGTGTCCAACTTGTAAACACCCGAAATTTTGCACATGTTCTCTAACCATGGCAAGAGGGCAAAAACGTCATTTCACTCTAATGTCAAGACATCCAAACAAAGATTACAAAACTCAGAACAAGTGTACAAGGCTAGCACGACGATCTCCGAGCAATAAACTACACAAGGTAAGATGAATGACCAGCGAACATCTACCAAGGGAGGATTTTCACCCTTTTCTCTATCATTCTGGGTTCGAAATTGGCTAAACTTTATGTAATTTTGTACCTCTCGAAAAGAACTTTTCGGAATGGTATGACACGTCTCCTAACTCTTCTCGATTTGAAAGTTATAGACGTTTCAGCACACATCACGAAAAATTGACTTAGCGACATGAAAATCGAGGCAGGTGGGCCCCACCCTAGACTAGCCCGCAAGTAAAGCCGAGGCTGCCCTTGATGCCTATATAGGTTGATTTTGGCAGATTTGTTTTCTTGGGGGCGGTGATGTATTTCTAGAGAGCGAAAGAGCAAAATCCTCTCTAGATCCAATTGAAATCTAGTTTATGGTAATAAATCTCTTGTTAGATTAGGGTGATTCCTCCTATATTTAAGCTAAAGGACGCTCAATTCACCATTCCCAAGGTGAAAGATTCAATCTTTGTGTAATGTTCATGTAGATCTAATAGATCTGTTGTATTTATCCATTGTTAAGACTTGAGATTTCTTTATTCTCTGATTATTGTTTTGTCGAAGCCCTCCCTGTGACAACCCAAAAATTTATAAGATCTTAAATGATTAAAATAAAGGTTAAAGGATAAAACCTTGATGAGAATTTGAGGAATAATTTAAAAATTTTAAAAAAGAACCTATATGGTTTACTATTCAAATGAGAATAGAGAATATATGGATTACAAAATTTTAAAACCCTAGAAATGAATCTATATGTACTTGAAGAAATATTAAGGATAAAGTACTACGATACCTATAAAGTTTGGTGACCTAATATATAAATTAGGTATTTGAATTAAATAACCTCAAGTGTTATCTTTATTTAATTGTCCTAGTATTTTAACTATATACTAGTGACCTAATCTAAAAGATTTATGAAATATGTCTCAACCTATTAGATTATCTTGCATGATTATGTAAGTGTTTATAACTTATTAAGTCAATTAGGGCAATTAAGTTAATACATTTAATGGAGTATGAATTATGTGTATGATTAAATAAATATACATTATATAATGTGTATACATTTATTTTGCATAAAAAGAGAATTAAGAATAAGGTTATGTAACCTAATATATATATTAGGTATGGTAATTAAAAACCTAAGGGATTATAATATGAGAGAATGTTAGTAATTAAAAATATATACTAACCCTAAGAGATTTATTTTATACATCTCAATTAATTAATTTTATAACCTAAATAAAGTAAGTCTAATTGGGTTATGAAATTAAAGATATATGAGTAAGGAATTTATTTACAAAGGTGTGTAATGGAACCCTAATTAAATGATTAGGATAAGATAAAATTAAAAGTATAGAACTAAGTTGGTATTATGGCCCAAAGAATTAAATAAGTAGCCCAATTATTTATTTAAGCATTGGACTTGTAGATAAATTGCTTTAAGAGCACTTAAATTATTAAGCTAGCCCAATATAACATGTATAGGGTAAGTATAATGATGACACAATTTAATTAGTGGTGGAGGCCCAAGTCCATGTTAGTTAGTAAGCAAATCAAGAAAAATTCGAGCCCAAAAGAAATTAAGTGAGCCCAAGCTTAGCCCAAGCTTAGCCCACTTGAAGAAGGGTATTATAGTCATTTACTAAAGCATAAAATAAACCAAATTAGGGTGGATAAGGCCACATGGTCGAAATTTTGGAGAAGAGGAATAACCCCATCAATTTTGGCCCAAGCAAGAGGAAAGAAAGGAGGAGCATGGTGTAATGACGAGTTACTTTAGTTGTTCACCAACTATACAGGGTGTCACTAATTAGCTAAGCCACCCATTTTAACCAAGATCACAAGTTATCTAAAGAGTGCAAGTAACCATCTAGTAAGTGTGGAGAGATAAAGAGCAAGGATGTGGTGAATATCTATAGATATATACAATATATCTATACCTTTTTATTTAAACAAAAATCTAATTACTTTCTCTTTCCTATTTTATTTTATCTCACTTCTTATTTCGTTAAAAAAGTAAGATAAATAGGGGGAGAGAGAGAGAAGGCATTCGAATCAACTAAAGAGGGAGAGAAGAGAGAGTGTTTCTCATAGTTTCAAAGCTCCATAGCCAACTAGGAGGGAGAAGAAGAAAGCACACAAGTAAGGTATAAACATCCTTTATCTAAGTTATTTTAGTTATTTAAATCAAAACTTAGATCTATGATTTTAAGTTTTCAAATCTCTAAATCTATATGTGTATAAGTAGTATATGTTTAGATCTAACCCTTTTGAGGGTCAAGAGTTGGATCTAAAGCATAAAAGGGAAACAAGGTTTTTCAAAAGTTAGAAAACTTAATTTTTCTTAGCATTGGTTATGTTTAATCTTATGATTGGTGATTTTTGGTGAAATAGATCATGGATCATGATATATCCATGAATATATGATGTATTGGTATGTATTATTTGTGATTGCTGATGGGTTATGTTGGTTATTATGTGAGGATATAGAAGATTTCATAAAAATCACTAAGTTTTGAAAATCAGATTTTTGTAAAAATAAAGTATGAAATGGAACTGATCATATCTCTCATTTTATTTCGAATTTTTGAGTGTGGTCAATTTCTGGAGTTAGATATATAAGTCTTCTAACTTTTTCAAGTAGAATTACTAAAAAATTTCTTGTATATTTTCGTGTGGACTGTTTTTAGCAAAAGACGCCAAAACTAAAAAAAAAGAAAAACATACTGTCCAAAACTGCTAGGGGCTGTTTCGGACACTTGTTTATTGAAATAAATTCCAATCTTTTGAGAAATGAAAATATATAAGATAAAGTATCTTGTATCCAAAAATGAGCTCATTCCGACTTAAATTGACCAAGTTATGACCATTTCAATATTTGTGTTTTTTCAACAAAAATTGGTATAACCGGAGTTGTATAACTCTTATGGCCTCAAAATTTAAACTGGATGTCCACGTTAACATGTGTAAGATTCCATCAAGAGTTTGGAATTTCTGGAGTTTAGCGTGAGGTAGCTAATTTCTTAAGGAATTAACTAGAAATGAATTTTTAAAAAATACTTAAAGGAGTTGAAAAATTCCAGAAAAATAGATTTTGTGTATAGATTATATGTATATATGTGTGGCCAAAGGATAGCAAAATAATAAACTAATTTGGTATTTTCGTAAATAGGGTATTTCAGCTTCCTGAAATGAGCAATTCAGGATGCTGAAATGAAAACTGAAATGTCAGGAAGAGAAGTCAGTTTTGTTTCAGCTTGCTGAAATAGAAACCGAAAAGGTTAGGAATGGAAGACAGTTTGGTTTCAGTTTGCTGAACTGATATATTAAGTCTCCTGAATTCATAAATAGTTTATCGAGTTATAATAAGAACTTATAAATGAACGAGTAAGTAATAAGTCTAAGGTAGTGCAATCGTACCCTTTAATGGTTGATGTATAGTAGCTGGGCTAAACAATTCATTCCAAAAATGGAGGTATATACAAATTAGTAACCGATCTAACTCACTGTAAAAACAGTGTAGACGAGACGGAAACTAATTTGTTGGTTGTTTGTAGAAAACTACTTAGTATACTATATTGAATACTATTAAAGACTCGATGTGTGCTAGGTTTAGAATGGTGAATACGTATAGTGTTAAGGTTATCTAATATTTGTTAATGTGGTTAATTGTTAGATAGTTTACTTATAAAGTAATAGTATGATGGTATAATATATGTTATGCTAATTGAAAGATTAATCTTCTAACTGATAAGTCTTTTCAATAAAGTGATTAAACTAGATTGCGTAGCATTAAACGACGGTATAGGCAAGTTCCCTAACTCAAACCTCGAGTTATATGTTTCAAAGCATGGTAGTGAATAATTATTGTTGATTATTCACATCTATACTAATTATTGATTCACACTTAGTGCATATTGCATATGTTCATCAAGTATGAAAGGCTGATCACCTTCATTACCCTAAGGTCCAGTTAAAGTTGTTCATGGTCCTTGTTGACATTAAACATTATTGGTTCAGTCATTCATTTATTGAAACTCTGATTTATGCTCTTTCACAATTATTATATTGTTGAAAATTCGAAATCTTATTCTTTCTTTCAATCATGATATATCCTTGTTTTATTTAAACTTGCTGAGCAAAGTCGTTGCTCACCCTTGCTATATCATGATAACAAATTTCAGATTAAGACGAAGGCTCGAAGAAAGACAGTGGCAAAGGCAAACTACAAAAGTAGATTATATACATCTATAACTATTAGTTATCTGATGCAACTAATGTTGTAAACCTTTTTAATTAGTTAAGGTATGTATTCAGTTAAGGTTAACAGACTTTGGGATATGTTATAGAATCATGTGAAATAAACAATATATGTTTATATTTTCCGCATTAGTTGATAGTATATATATGAAGATGATGTATCGTGACGCATCATGTTTGTGGTTCTGGGACCCGGATTTGGGGGCTCTATATTTGGTATCAGAGCTGTAGGTTATAAACCTTAGGTAGGGTTACCTTAGGCTATAACCGTATAGATGAGGAATAAGAATAAACTCAAATAAAGTTTAAGTGATAAGGGATGAATTCAGGAAATTCATTATTAAGATAAGAAGATCGTAAAATAAAACGATCATAAGATATAAAAGAATCGTAATATAACACGATTATAAGAAAAGGTCACAACGTGATCTAATAAGGTGGTAGGAGGACAGACGATCAATCGTTTGATTAAAAACTTTATAGCATAATTGTTGTACGACAATTGTACTATTAAATTGTACTATAAAAACTTAGGAAAGAGTTGTAGAATTGTAGATACGGATTAAATAAAATTTGTATTGAGCAAAGAGGGAGCTAAGATTATGTGGGATTTCAATTGAGGACTCATGTGATAGCTGAGTTGTACAAACCTTTGTATGGACGGGGGTTTTGTGCTTGGTCTAATGACAACTTAGTTTATCACATTGATAATCATTGAAATATTGGTGTCACATTATTCACTATATGTGTGATGAGTAGGTGGTCCTTTTCTCATGTGTATAATGGATAGGTAGAGAATATAAGATTAGGTGCGAGTTGTTAAAACTCACACTTATGGTAAGTTTGTGACTCATAATCGTATGGTATGTTTTTGAACCCCTAAGCGTATGAAGAGTTCCTGATTGATTCTTGAACTATGTATTGCTAGGATAAGTTCCTAAACTCATATTATTGTGAAAAGTTCTTGAACTCATAACGTGTGGTATGTTTGATGAACTATATTGGGGTATAGAAAAGTTGTGGATAAAGAATGGAGGATTGTTAATTTTTTTGGGGTGATAGAATAGATAGAATTATTAAGCAATTGTTCATTAGAAGAATTGAAGTTGATGGTGGAAGCATAGATATTCCAAATCTTCTAGCTGTGCTAGAGTTCAAAATTTTTGACATCAAGCTAAAATCGCACTGATGTGCCTTTAAAAATATAAATAAATTTTAGTTATCAGCAACACATGGTTACAATTGTGTAGAAGTGGACTTCGAACCACTAACACATCGTTACCTGGTGCGGCATGATAACACCAAAAATGATTTTTTAATGGTTTTGAACTTTTTAAATAAGATTCTACGCTAATTATTTCGGCTAGACAAAAATAATTTGAAATATCAAAATATATTTTATATATCATCACTGCATCATGGAACCTGGTGCAAAGATGATAAAAATGATAGAGTCATTAAAGCAGTATTACCTAGTGTTAGATGTGATCTAAAGATCGTCAGCCCACTATGGTATATTGTATTATGACAAAGTCACAAAAATGACGGAATCCTCAAACGTACTGTAAATACAGTGCGGTATCATGACGTCATAAAATAGTTTTCAGAATTTTAAAGAAAAGTCAAGTGTCAATTAAATTGGTCAGACACATGTTTCGATTAATATTCGAATTATTGGTATATGTCAAAAGCTATTTGATTCAGCTAGATAAATGTTTATGAAAATTCAAGTATCTCTTTGAGAACTTATCCCGAACTATATTGTTTTGATTCGGACTCCAGGCTGAGTATGAACAACCCCAAAAAATGGGGATATATTGGTTGGATAAAATACATTCTAATCATTGAACGCATACAGTCGTTCTAATAACTAAGGTACCATCATCGGTAGTTTATCTTCTTCGTGATTGTAAACATATCTACTATTTGGTTACGGTGAATACCGTTAAACCTGAGAGTTCATGGTCTATATGGCCACTCAACATTATATGAAAAGTTTTTTTAAACTCCTTAGAGAGAAGTCTGGGTAGAATGTGATGATAGAATAGTTCCTCATAGAAGGAAGCCATATGTACTCATTAAATGAGAATGAAATCAGATTAAGGTTAATTTGAAAACTTAGTTTTAATGAATAAAAGGAGTAGGAAATAGTAGGCTGTAATTTCGAGGACGAAATTCTTAGAAGAAGGGGTGAATGTGACAACTCAAAAATTTATATGATCTTGAATGATTAAAATAAAGGTTAAAGGATAAAACCTGGATGAGAATGTGAGGACTAATTTAAATTTTTTAAAGAATAACCTATATGGTTATTATTCGAATGAGAATAGAGAATATATGTGTTACAAAATTTCAAAACCCTAGAAATGAATCTATATGTACTTGAAGGAATATTAAGGATAAGGTACTACGATACCTATAAAGTTTGGTGACCTAATATATAAATTAGGTATTTGAATTAAATAACCTCAAGTGTTATCTTTATTTAATTGTCCTAGTATTTTAACTATATACCAGTGACCAAATCTAATAGATTTATGAAATATGTCTCAACCTATTAGATTATGTTGTATGATTATGTAAGTGTTTATAACTTATTAAGTCAATTAGGGCTATTAAGTTAATACACTTAGTGGAGTATGTTATGCCATATGTGAATTATGTGTATGATTAAATAAATATACATTATATAATGTGTATACATTTATTTTGCATAAAAAGAGAATTAAGAATAAGGTTATGTAACCTAATGCATATATTAGGTATGGTAATTAAAAACCGAAGGGATTATAATATGAGAGAATGTTAGTAATTAAAAAGATATACTAACCCTAAGAGATTATTTTATACATCTCAATTAATTAATTTTATAACCTAAGTAAAGTAAGTCTAGTTGGGTTATAAAATTAAAGATATATGAGTAAGGAATTTATTTACAAAGGTGTGTAATGGAACCCTAATTAGTTGATTAGGATAAGATAAAATTAAAAGTATAGAACTAAGTTGGTATTATGGCCCAAAGAATTAAATAAGTAGCCCAATTGTTTATTTAAGCATTGGACTTGTAGATAAATTACTTTAAGAGCACTTAAATTATTAAGCTAGCCCAATATAACATGTATAGGGTAAGTATAATGATGACACAATTTAATTAGTGGTGGAGGCCCAAGTCCATGTTAGTTAGTAAGCAAATCAAGAAAAATCCAAGCCCAAAAGAAATTAAGTGAGCCCAAGCTTGGCCCAAGCTTAGTTCACTTGAAGAAGGGTATTGTAGTCATTTACTAAAGCATAAAATAAACCAAATTAGGGTGGATAAGGCCACATGGCCGAAATTTTGGATAGGAGGAATAACCCCATAAAATTTTGGCCCAAGCAAGAGGAAAGAAAGGAGGAGCATGGTGTAATGATGAGTTACTTTAGTTGTTCACCAACTATACAAGGTGTCACTAATTAGCTAAGCCACTCATTTTAACCAAGATCACAAGTTATCTAAAGAGTGCAAGTAACCATCTAGTAAGTGTGGAGAGAGAAAGAACAAGGATGTGGTGAATATATATAGATATATATAATATATCTATACATTTTTATTACAAACAAAATTCTAATTACTTTCTCTTTCCTATTTTATTTTATCTCACTTCTTATTTCGTTAAAAAAGCAAGACAAAGAGGGGGAGAGAGAGGGCATTCGAATCAGCTAAAGAGGGAGAGACGAGAGATTGCTTCTCATAGTTTCAAAGCTCCATAGCCAACTACGAGGGAGAAGAAGGAAAGCACACACGTAAGGTATAAACATCCTTTATCTAAGTTGTTTTAGTTGTTTAAATCAAAACTTAGATCTATGATTTCAAGTTTTTAAATCTCTAAATCTATATGTGTATAAGTAGTATATGTTTAGATCTAACCCTTTTAAGGGTTAAGAGTTGGATCTAAAGCATAAAAGGGAAACTAGGTTTTTTAAAAGTTAGAAAACTTAATTTTTCTTAGTATTGGTTGTGTTTAATCTTATGATTGGTGATTTTTGGTGAAATAGATCATTGATCATGATAGATCCATGAATATATGATGTATTGGTATGTATTATGGTGATTGATGATGGGTTATGTTAGTTATTATGTGAGGATATGGAAGATTGCTTAAAAATCACTAAGTATTGACAATCAAATTTTTGTAAAAACGAAGTATGAAATGGAAACGACTATATCTCTCATTTTATTTCAAATTTTTGAGTGTGGTTAATTTTTAGGAGTTAGATATATAAGTCTTCTAACGTTTTCAAGTGGAATCACTGAAAAATTTCTTGTAAATTTATGTGTGGACTGTTTTAAGCGAAGGACGCCAAAACTGAAAAATAAAGAAAAACATACTGTCCAAAACTGCTAGGGGCTGTTTCGGAGAACTTTTTATTGAAATAAATTCCAATAATTTGGTACATGAAAATATATAAGATAAAGTAGCTTGTGTCCAAAAATGAGCTCATTCCGACTTAAATTGACCTAAGTTATGACCATTTCAATATTTGTGTTTTTTGACAAAAATCGCTATAACCGGAGTTGTATAACTACGATGGCCACGAAATTTGAACTGGATGTCCTACGTTAACATGTGTAAGATCCCGCCAAGAGTTGAGAATTTCTGGAGTTAAGCGTGAGGTAGTTAATTTCTTAAGGAACTAACTAGAAATGGATTTGTGTAAAATACTTAAGGGAGTTGAAAAATTCCAGAAAAATTATTTTTGTGTATAGATTATATGTATATATGTGTGGCAAAAGGATAGAAAAATAATAAACTAATTTGGTATTTTCGTAAAAAGGGTATTTCAGCTTCCTGAAATGAACTATTCAAGGTGCTGAAATAGAAACTGAAATGTCAGGAAGAGAAGTCAGTTTTGTTTCAGCTTGCTGAAATGGAAACCGAAAAGGTTAGGAAGGAAAGACAGTTTGGTTTCAGTTTGCTGAAATGATATATTAAGAATCCCGAATTCATAAATAGTTTACCGAGTTATAATAAGAACTTATAAATGAATAAGTAAGTAATAAGTCTAAGGTAGTGCAATCGTACCCTTTAATGGTTGATGTATAGTAGCTGTGCTAAACGATTCCTTTAGGGAACGGAGGTATATATGAATTAGTAACCGATCTAACTCACTGTGTAAACAGTGTAGACGAGACGGAAACTAATTTGTTGGTTGTTTGTGGGAAACCACTCAGTATACTATATTGAATACTATTAAAGACTCGATGTGTGCTAGGTTTAGAATGGTGAATACGTATAGTGTTAAGGTTATCTAATATTTGACAATGTGGTTAAGTGTTAGATAGTTTACTTATAAAGTAATAGTATGATGGTATAATATATGTTATGCTAATTGAAAGATCAATCTTATAACTGATAGGTCTTTTCAATAAAGTGATTAAACTAGATTGCGTAGCATTAAACGACGGTATAGGCAAGTTCCCTAACTCAAACCTCGAGTTATATGTTTCAAAGCATGGTAGTGAATAATTATTGTTGATTATTCACATCTATACTAATTATTGATTCACACTTAGTGCATATTGCATATGTTCATCAGGTATGAAAGGCTGATCACCTTCATTACCCTAAGGTCCAGTTAAAGTTGTTCATGGTCCTTGTTGACATTAAACATTATTGGTTCAGTCATTCATTTATTGAAACTCTGATTTATGCTCTTTCATAATTATTATATTGTTGAAAATTCGAAATCTTATTCTTTCTTTCAATCATGATATATCTTTGTTTTATTTAAACTTGCTGAGCAAAGTCGTTGCTCACCCTTGCTATATCATGATAACAAATTTCAGATTAAGACGAAGGCTCGAAGAAAGACAGTGGTAAAGGCAAACTACAAAAGTAGATTATTTACATCTATAACTATTAGTTATCTGATGCAAGTAATGTTGTAAACCTTTTTAATTATTTAAGGTATGTATTCAGTTAAGGTTAACAGACCTTGGGATATGTTATAGAATCATGTTAAATAAATAATATATGTTTATATTTTCCGCATTAGTTGATAGTATATGTATGAAGATGATGTATCGTGACTGCACCATGTTCGAGGTTCTGGGGACCCGAATTTGGGGGCACTACACTCCCAACATCCTAGATCTAGGGTGTGTAGATCCCATATTGGGATTATGGGTGGTTAGAGATAATTTCTTGTGAATGCAACCTCCTCCTAATCACCCGATGATATCCTTATTTTGATTTTATCGATTTTTTCTTAGATTTGAATCATTTTCACCGATTATTTTGCTTGAAGAATATTAAAGTTAGAATCTTTTCACTAGATCCACCTTAGATCTAGCTTGGATCTAGCTTGTTGTTGGTTTCAAAGTTAAATGTTATAACCTTTATTTTAAATTCAACATAGATCTAATTTTGGATTTACTGGTTTGTTGTTTTCAAGTTAATTTTGCTTACCCCGAAAAATTCTAGATCCATATCTTGTGGTGAGGGGGTCCCAACTTTTAGTGAGGGTGTCTCACCTTTTAATCGTCAAAGGATTTTAATCTATTGAATCAACTGATAGCCAATTTGAAATATCTTTTTTATAAGATCCTGGTTACCTTATCGCTAGATCTATAAGATTCCTAGATTTATGGATATCATTTCCTAGATTCTTGATTCCTTCGTTAGATCTAGTCGATACGAGTCCCTCAGAATGTCAGCTTCGTGGTGCATTATACGACTTAGGGTCATCGGGAGCCCTTTTTCTAGATTGTAGCTTTCGTTTCGATGTAATATTTGTTGCAATGTGAGCCTAGGAATGGAGTCAAGGATCATTGAATCAGGCCTTGACATATTCCCACTATGGACATAGTTTCGATTGTAATAGTTGTTATCGAATCTCTGTACATGTAAATTTGGGCCTTAAAATGGTATCAAGGGTTCCATCTTGCGATAATCGAATTTAAGGCCCCGTAATAGTGAAGATTATTTTTGCGGGTGTTCGGGGCTATTGAGATGGCTTACATGCCCACGAGTGGCCCTAATCCCCATTTCGATAATTTATTTTACCGTTTATCACCCAAAAACGATTTTCAAACAATAGGACAAAGATCTTTTAAAACAAAACCAATCTAGGTCATTATAATAATCTTAAGCTAAAATGGAAAGTAATGAAGGAATCTCGATTCTTATTTGGTGTAGAGTTTGAAAACCATGTCTTCCAAAATGTCACCCTATTTTTTTTTTGAAATCAAAGTTAAGATGAACTTTTTTTCAAATCAAATCTTTCGTATATAGGCTCAAAGAGACTTGAAGTTGTTTTCAAAATAACTCACTTTTCACGGTTTCAATTCAAAACTAGACAACGATATTCTAGAGTTTCTCCCAAAATCACACACACACACACACACACACACACACACACACACCTCATTTTAGGAAAACAATAAGAAGTGTTAACCGGGGGGTGCATTACACCTTCTCATCGCTTAAGTAAACCCCCGAACTCTATGAATCTCGATTTCAGACCAATTTTACGGAGTCACATATGGGCCTTCTCGATTACGAAAATCCTAACAATTCAGAATATTTGGTACATCCACTTGAATCTTATACCAACCGACGACTCTGTCTAATTGGTTCATAATTAAAATCACCTTTCAAAACGTCGTTGACATTTACGTCATTTTTCCCCTAAAAATCACCATTTAAATAAACTAATTAAAAGATAGAAAATACATAAAAATGATAGAAATAACACCTTTAGGAAAAATTCTCGGCCTTGACACAACTGTTATTTCACTTGTTTGGTTGCTTAAAACACGTATTCGACCATTTTTTTAATTTTAGGCCTAGCTGAATATATTTATTTAAACTTCATCATTTAACTTTAGTCTTCCGGTCATATCTAGTTAACTGATTGAAAACATTTAGTCGAAAATTACTTAATTCAAAACTAAAATTTTGAAATTTGGATGATAACAACTCTCTATGCTCATTTTTAGTCGGTGTATTATGAATAAGGACATTATTAAGAAATATAATTTATCCTTTGTCTAATTGATTAGATTGGATATAAATTCTCAATAATTTTTTTTAAAAATTTATCAGAAAGATAAAAGATAAACAAATTAATTTTTAATATTTAGGGATTATTTGAGAATTAAAATCATTGATTTTTTACAAAATTTATAAAAAAAACATATAAATAAGAGAAATAAAAACAATATTAAATGGTAAAGTAGGAATTTAGACGCGTAGTGGAAACTTGGAATGAGCATCATAATTAAGTGACTTAATTGACCTTGCTAATAGCTGTTACTATATTGTTGGAGAATTAGTTGGCGGGGCTGTCATAACACGTGTGTAATAAAGATTTGCATGTGGCTTTCACAGCATCTAGGACTTGAGTAGTATCATCATATCATGAGTCATGACACATTATTATTTCAGAAACTCATTGAGTTTATGTGGATATAAAAATTAGATACGAGTGTATTTAAATTTTACCTATTTATATATTTGACATTTAATGGTGGGTAAAAATATAAATAGGTGAAATTTAAATACACTCATGTCCAGGGCCGACCCTGAGTTTGTAAAGACTTGAAGCGACAACAAAAACATTTAGTCTTTTGCGAATTGCTAGTAAGATAGGCATAAAAAATGGTTCTTAACAGTAATATACAACAATTAGAAAATAATTACAACATTAGTGCATTCACAAAATAATTACAAAAAGAGGGCAATAAATTAGTATCCCTCAATTTCACATTAATACGGAACTAAAATCAAGGAGCAATAACTGCCGTACATGATAGTTACCAAATGTGTGAGATCATCAACCAACTAATATCCTAAATTCAAAATAACGAGAAAACAGGGGAGGCGAAATTTGCAGATCGGAGAAGCCGAAATCAGACGAACAAACCGGAGATTCAACAGACATCTCCGGAGTTTCCAAAGACGAATCCGGAGTTTCCACAGCAACAGAACATTCAAGATCACGAAGAAAGAAGAAGCTTGAATAACAGAATGTTGCAAGAGGAAATTTGACATCGATGTTCATGGATTACAGAATTACAGATGTAAGTAAACAATGTGTTTATGATTTTGATTTTTAATTAGTAACCAGAAACAAGACTACTATAATGATTATTAGTTGTTTATTGATGGGTTATATATTTGTATACTGAGGTATGTGACTTTCAAGTTTGGATGCATGCCATCAATATAAAACACATTTTTCAATGTATTTTATAATCAAATCACTCAGTATAATGACTTTGTTACTAATTAAAGACCCAACAGTTGTATGAAGGTAACCAATGTAGCTAATAAGTAACCATCAATATAAAACAGATCAATATAAGACACATTAATATTATACAGCAACCAAATCAACATTATACAGTAACCAAATCTAGATTATACAGTAACCAAGATATATCTACTTAGTAACCATCAATATAAAACACATTTTTTCTTGTAGTTTACAATCAAATCACTCAGTATACTGACTTTGTGACCAATTAAAGACCGAACAATTGTATGAAGGTAACCAATGTATCTAATAAGTAACCATCAATATAAAAAACATCAGTAGAAAACACATTAATATTATTCAGCACCAAAATCAACATTATACAGTAACCAAGATATATCTACTTAGTAACCATCAATATAAAACACATTTTTTCATGCATTTTTCAATCAAAACACTCAGTATACTGACTTTGTGACCAATTAAAGACCGAACAATTGTATGAAAGGTAACCAATATATCTAAGAAGTAACCATCAATATAAAAAATATCAGTAAAAAACACATTAATATTATACAGCACCCAAATCAACATTATACAGTAACCAAATCCAGATTATACAATAACCAATATATATCTACTTAGTAACCATCAATATAAAACACATTTTTTCATGCAGTTTACAATCAAATCACTCAGTATACTGACTTTGTGACCAATTAAAGACCGAACACTTGTATGAAGGTAACCAATATTGATTCAGTTGTCAGACAATGGAGATGATTCCAGTTGTACTTTATTTCAACGGAACGTGGACTGACAGTAACCAATACAACAAATTTGAAGTTACCGGCCTACTAGTTCCATCAACTAGTTCGTTCAGAGAAATGCAAAACTTGGTACGCAGTGCAATAAGGCTAGACACAAATACAACAACGTTGTCAATCAAATATCAGATTAGAAGCGACATTCCACCGATCAGTATGTCAGATGAATCAACCTTCATATTCTTTATGGAAGTCAGTCAAAAATCTGATGAACAAGGCAAGTTTCCACTGATTATAAAGAATGTATACAACAGTGGATGCACAAAAATCTTGCAGAACTTGAGAAATGTAGAAAAAAATATAATTCACGATGTAATGCCAATCAGATCAACAAAATGGAATCCAGAACTTGTACTACTAGCAACACAAGATTACCAAATTGGAACATAGTATGCTGATCATCTTGCAATGGAAGTTATTAAACAATAACAAGACAGGAAACATGACAGATCATACAGAAGAATAACCTGATGATGTCATAAGCAAATCCGAATGAACATGAAGTAAAATTACATCAAACTTACAAAGACAAAAAAATTATATCACAAGCAAAAAGGCTGCATTCAATCAGGCAAAATAGACAACACAAGGTTGACCGAACAAGTGGTAGAGACTTTGTGCTAGTGTACATAGATAATGAAAATTGCATATGGAAGTTGAGAGCATCAAAGTTTTGAAAAATTAGTGTAGACACTCAAAATTTTACTTTTGTCGTACTAACCCTGCAGGAGCGTAAAAGCGTCATTTTACTTCGGAGACAACCCCAAGGTAGGGTAAAAGATCTCGATCATCTCGGAGACAACCCTAGGAATGATGAAGAGGACCAATGAAGTCTAAGCATACTGCCATTCGATCGAAGATCGACGAGCTGAGACAGTGATCATCGGACACCACCTCAGCAAACCTCGAACGACGTGCCATCAAGAGATAAGCATACGAACTGACATCTGGACCAGGAGGGTATCTCAGCTACGAGTATCCACTTCCCGAACCATAATCCAGTCAGACTCGATCTTATCCCATTGCGTTCGACAAAGACAACCCGAAAGGTCAAGCGACGGACGTCAACTTCTGCCGAACCGAGATCGAAGAAGCAAGAACCAAGCCGGGGGGTCCCACCTAGGTAGCCACACACATAGTGTACGGCCCCACCTAGGTAGCAACACACATGTGTGCGGCTGGCTGCACACATGTGTGCAGCTACCCTGGACAGATTATAAACACCCATCTTAGTTCATTTAGAAAAAGAGAGAGAGATTTTAGAGAGAGAGAGAGAAGCATTCTAGAGAGAAGGGGGCTCGGGTTAGACATCAATATACCAACTTGAAGCTTATTTCTTCCATCTAGCATCTACTTGAAGCCATCTTAGTGTTCTAAGCTTATATCGGGAGTCAAAATGCTTGTTCACGCGTCCCCCAAGGTGAAATAACGCACTTCTAGCTTCTGTTTCTTTGTAAACTACGTTCAAATGATAGATTAATGATATATCTTGTTTGAATCTAGCTATACTTGTTGTATTTCAAGCATATTGTGTAAATAGTTGGTAGTTTTACATTTCTATCGGTTATTTTGTGCTTAAATACGTTGTATATAAACTTCGGAGGCTAGATATACCTCAAGCTAAGCTCAAGCTAGTTCCCGAGAGGTTGTTAGCATGATGCTTCAACCCTGGAGCTAGAACGGCTTAGATCCATGGTATATCTATGGATTTATCGCTTTTTAACTGTCCCGGTTAACCCATATAGCCCTAAATCTATATTTAGAGGTGAAAGGGGGGCCGAATCGGTGTGAACGGTGATTTCAACTGATGAAATCACTTAGTAATGGAGCCGTGGACGTTTTGTATGTATTATGTTGTACAAATCTTGTGTGCCTAGGAATCCCGATGTTTAGATCCCCAAACGGATCCGACTTGATTCCCGCGATGGACCGATTTTTATGTTGTAAATGCTTTAAATAACGTAAATATCGATGTACATGTAATATTTGGATCTGGAAAACGAACTCGAGGGGTTAGTCTCGAGAGCTCGGTTTCAAGATCCCGTGATAGTGAAAACTTTAATTACGGGAGCTCGGTTCATCGAGATGACTTTTATGCCCGATGATGATCTGAACCTCTTTAACGCTTTAACATGCATATCATCAAATGATTTCTCAAAGAAAAACTACAAAAAGCTTTTGATGAAATAAAGCGATTCGGGGTAGATCACGTAATTAACGTAAAGAATAAAAGGAAGTATCGAAGTCCTCGATTCCTAGTCGGGCAAAAGATTTGAAAACCTTACTTTCTAAAACCTCATTTCAATTTACATATCTTGTTAAAATTAAAACTTTTGTTAAATCAAATCCTTCGTACCTAGGCGCAAAAGAGGTACATCACTACTTTCAAGTCACCAAAAAGACTCAGAAATCAACTAATAAAAATTTCAAAATCAAAGCACACACACACACACACACACTTTTTGCATAGGAAAATCAATAAGATGCGGTACCGTGCTTGCATGGGAGTCGGGGCTGCCTAACACCTTCCCCCCGCTTAACCTAGCCCCCGAATTCCACGAATCTCGGGTTTCAAGACCAAATCAAAGAGTCACGCAATTGGACCATCTTGCAAAAACTAATAAAATCGGATGAGTTGGTACATCCATTTCCAAAATACCAGCTGGCAACTCTGTCTCAATCGGTCCAATTATCAAAATAAAAATCAAACTTTTCAAATCATCGACACATATGTTGGTACCAATTTCCTACAAATTCACCCTTTAAAATGGAACTCCAAAGACAAAGCGAAAGCGAAAGGGAAAAGAATAAAAATAGGAAATATGGACACTCTTCTCTCGTCCCGAGGACAAGAGAAGAGGGAAAAACAAAAAGATAAAAAATCTCCTCCTTCAATAAAAACGGGAAACCAAATAAGGGATTCCCGAACTCTCGAAACACAAAACTTCAGCAGTTTTTCTCGGCGTTGACAGGTGGCGACTCGGCTGGGGATTCAAGAGGGCTTAAGCCGCGATTAAACTTTTTGATTATTCTACATATGCATTTGTGTGAATGATCTTTGTGTGTGAATATTGACGCATTTTATTAGTGCTTCACACAATCTTAGTGCCTCGCACAAATTTAGTGCTTCGCATAATGTCATCATATTACATGCGGTGATGACGTGAATGTATGTGAATATATGTTGTGTGGTACCTCTATTAGGGGGCAATCCCATCGGTTCTTTATTGTTGGACTCCTATGGATGTTTTCATTGTGAAGCTCCGGAAAGGCACCACTCAGATCCTCTCCAATCGAAAAATGGATGTTTTCATCAGTAGATTGCGAAGATCTGGGAACCAATTTCAAACAGCCCGTGAGAGTAACCCTAAGATAGGTCAACCTCTGATAAACCAAACGCGCGGTGTGCTTATTCAAGCCTTATTTAATCTTCCGTGTATATGATTGACCGTTATCTTGAACTGTCATACACACATCCTTCACATCCTGTCATCAATTTGACTAACCCTGTTGTGTTGCAGGAAAAGGAAGAATCATTAAACTGATGCATAACATATCATGCATCCCTATCCACCAATATCCAGTCTAAACTAGATATTGATTGTTGCATCTTTCACCTCCTGTCATCAATTTGACTAACCCGTTGTATTACAGGAAAAGGAAAGAATCATTAAACTGATGCATAGCATATCATGCATTCCCTATCCACCAGTATCAAGTCTAAATTAGATATCGATTGTTATATCTCTTATATCCTGTCATCAATTCGACTAACCCATTGTGTTGCAGGAAAAGATTAAAAAACTATTAAACTGATGCATAGCATATCATGCATCCCATTCCACCAATATCCAGTCTAAACTAGATATCGGTTGTTGTGCAGATTGGTCCTAAAACCCCAGCGCGAGCCAAAAAGGCCCTTTCTCGAGTCCAAATGGCTGAAGGCAATTCATCAGAACATATCCCAGTATCTCGAGATGAATTTGAGGATTTCAAGAAACAAATGGCTGAGATGACGTCCCTGTTAAAAGAACAGTACAAAGTATCTCAAGAACCCAACCACAAGAGTTCGACTGAATCCTCTGTGCAAGGAGACATTAAAGTACCCAAGAAGGAAGGCGATACCCATGTGTCCACACCTATCTCTCCCCTCGATGTTGAAGTACCCAAGGAGGCCCCGATCCAAAAGACGACACGGGAAATCATAGACCTCTGGGAGCACAAAGACACTGGAGACATTAGGAAGAAAGTTAGACAAATGGAAGACGTTATCCGGTTCATGAAGGGGACAGGATCCCATGGGAGCGTAAATTACTCAGATCTGTGTATTTTCCCTAAGGCAAGATACCCAGATAAGTTTCAAGTTCCCGAGTTCGAGAAATACAATGGACTGGGAGACCCATACACTCACTTGAAAGTCTATATAGGTGAACTTCGAACTTACACTGAGGATGAAAATCTCCAGATGTAACTATTTCAAAAGAGCCTTACCGGTGAAGCCCGAATGTGGAACGCACGGATAGACAATTCCAAAGTCAGCGGTTGGGAAGATCTGGCCCATGCCTTCCTCAACCAATATAATTTCCAATCCCAGATGGCACCTGATCATTATCAAGTTACCAAAGTTAAGAAACTTGGTAATGAATCGTTCAGAGAATACGCTCAGAGGTGGACGCGAATGGCAGCCGAAGTCAACCCACCAATGAATGAAGGGGAGATGGTAACCACCTTCATTGATATACAAAAAGCCCCTTTCTATGAAAGAGTCCTCGTCGGATTAGGAAAATCCTTCTCTAAAATGATTAAACACGGGGAAATGGCCGAAATGGGTTTGAAGTCTTGAAAAATCAAGGACCTCACTGCCCTGGAAGCCGTAGCCGAGTATATACAGTCGGGGAATTATGCCAGTGCTTCCAAGAGAGGATCAAAGAGGAAGGAAGAAGATGTCTCGCTAATATTGCAAGGATAATCTGCCAACAAGAGCCCTAACTCAGTCTATCCAGAGGCAAAACCCTCATCTAGTGAATACCCACAATCCTACAGTAATAAAAGTTGGGGAAAACAAGCAAAGAAGGGTATTCACACCTTTGGGAGACTCCTTAGAGAACATATTAGCCCTGTTGATCACCCAGAAAAAGATCAACGAGCTTGCTCCACCTTCCGACCCGAATGGAAGACAATTCGATGCCAACAAGAAATGCGCATACCAATTCCAACTCACCGGGGCATGATACTCAGGAGTGCTGGACTCTGAAACACAAAATTCAAAACTTGATTAACAGCGGGGAGATTCTAGTCAAAGCTCCTGAGCAGCCAAATGCCAACAACAACCCTTTACCTCAGCATGCGGAGGAAGGAGTCAATATGATCAGTGCAGGAAGTAGGAAAAATCGTAAATACCTGAGGAAGATGGGAGAGTTACCCTCTGCATATGACTCTGCTACATGGGGATACCCTGAAGAAAAACCTGGGGTAAAGCAAGACTTGGCTTCAATCCGAGCGCAAGTGGATCAGCTGACCAAGTTGGTGATATACCAACACCAGTTGACTCGACAACTCATACACCAGGTCTTATCAAAGTCAAATGACCCCGTATCTGTCCCAGATGTTTCCACCTCTAGAAGGGATCGGATTCGTTGCCCCGAGCAGAACAAATGGACTGATAAGATGGCTCGAGAAAGCCGGCGAGATTTTACAGCCAAGCGGAAAATTCACCCCATTGAGGCAATCCAGAGAGGAGATTCTTTGTACCTTGATCACGAAGGGAAAGATTATAGAATTTCTGCCACCTCCGGATACAAGATCCAAATGCTTCGATCCCTCCAGATCCTGCCTTTACCATTCTAATGCCCCTGGACATGCCACGGAAGAATGTTGGGCCCTATAACATCTAATCCAGAACTTGATTGAGTCGGGAGAACTAGATTCAATGAATAGAGCTGAGATCTTCTCTGAGGAAGAAATAAACTACCCTCGTGGACCGAGGAATACAGAAGGTATAATAGTCGTTATCCTTTATATGGAAGGAATATCTGGCGGACCCATAACCATCCAAGGAGTATATGACGCCCCCAAATTCACATTTTTTCAAAACCTCAGATTCGATGCAGTCACGATACTACTATCGTCAAACTATTACAACTTTTAATCGTTAGTAAAAGAATACAAATTTGCTTATTACAATTTAGAATATAAATTCTATTTATATCCAAGATCTCGTCTTTACATCATATTCGATATTACTAAAATGCGGAATAACTTAAACTTTTTTAATCTTCTTTGAATAAATTCTTTTTATTGATTTCATAACTTTGAATCAATTACAATTATTGAATCAACTATATAATATGATTCACTATATTTGAATTACCGTATAAAGGTTTACAACTCAACTTGATATCCTCTATGTATTAACTAATACATCTTTACAGTACGACAAGTTTTAAACAACGTATACAATTATCAAGTACAACTCTTAGAACCTAAACAGGGTTCAAACGATAATCTAAACAGTATTCTTTGTGGCGATACTATCTATCTTTATCAATCAAGAAGCACGAAATCTTTACCATGAATCCTTAAACTGCAAAAGTGGTTATTTGCAAGAGTGAGCTCGACAGCTCAGCAATTCTAACAGTTTTCATGCATCACATAGCATATAACATCATACTCAGTTCATGCATTTATAATCAATTTATATTTACTACGCATGTTACTTTTCACATAACAAGTATATCATCAAAGATCAACTTTCAATCTCATATATATCTCATATACAGTTCATATATAAGTTCACATTATCACAGCATAATATAATTCAACTAACAGTTATTGAATTCATATATCAAATAGGAACTGAAAGACTTGCCTGATTCGTAGTCTAACAATTACGACTTAATTGCTTAAAGATATCTGCACTTCGTGTAATCCTACACAGTTATATAATAATGGATTTATTTCCATTAGTCATACATTCATACTTTCTCAATATAATAATAAGTATCACATTATTGTCTAACTTGGTTCTTAGAACCTTGTTTCACTTTCCTATCATACGCTTAGTATCATTAGGTACGTATAGTTATATCTTAACCATACTCAATATCAATATTAACACACTTAACTATTTAAGTGTTCGACACATATTTAAAACTCATATAATCTATAATCCATATTGCTCTTACGTTTCTCAAACCTTATCGAAACCATTACATTCAAACTTTCTAAGTTTCACCTTTCAAAATCCTTGTCGTATTTAAACTAGTCATGCAAGACTACTATGTTCATCATGTTTACATGCTTATAAGGTTATTAACGCAAGTTTGAAAATCTAGCATGCTCATTTTAGTCCAAGTTAAAATCACATGGTTTTTATGCCGGACTTTCATATCCCTTAAGTAAATCAAGTTCATGCCTCAAGGGTCAACCACTAATGTCATATTACCACATAAAGAGGCCAAATAATACTAAGTAGTTATGCTTGTGCGTATACTACATGTATATACCTTAACCCACATTAGTTCACTGCCTTAGAATTTCATTACTTGAATACGTGTGCATAGGTGGTATTCACATTTCAACCAAATAATGGTTATATCAACATGTCTATAGGCATAATAAAATCCTAATATACATGCTTGTATGATCATAATGTAACTCACACTGGTGTTTGATGCTATTACCCTTCACATTCTAAGTTTTCATAAAAATTGCACCAAGTTAACAAAGGTAACTTAGTATATGCAAAGTACCTCGTAGCTATGACTCTCATATATTAGAACACATATATAAGTCACATTCACGTAGTCAAATGGTCAGAATCTAAAAGACATAAGTCTTGATCAAGTTCGCTTCAAAGAGTTCTTAAGTTTCTCTTTGAAATCGTTTGAACCTTGCAATCACGTATGCTAGTTTATTCAACACTTTAAACGTACATTTCATGTCAATATAGACTATATGATCATGTTCACAAAAATCAGAATGCTCACATAAAATGTTTGTGATGAAGTTCACTTTAATCATTTCTAAGTTCACTTCTAACTAGAAAGCTTTTTATCAAAAGTGTATGCTATTATGGCCATAAACATTCATGTTGTATCAAGGGACATGTTTATAGGAGTTATACCAGTTTTCATGCTTGTCTTAAATAATATCAACAAGTTATCACATAGCAGGCTGCTGCAGAAAATAGAAAACAAAATTCAGGACCCTGCGCAGCTGCGCTGCTCCCAGGTATAAACCCGGCGCAGCTGCGTCGGTGTCCGGCCAAACCAGAGACTGCTTTCTGTTCGGCAGTTACAAACCCAAATCAAAATTCTCTCAGCAAAATTAGAAACTAAACATGCTACACTATAGATTTAACAGGTTTATAACGTTTGTATAACCATTAACAACTATTCTCCAAATAATTTAACATCTAACTTAGCAAAATCAAGAATTCGAAAATTGAAGAACATGGATAGGGAGTTATACCTCTGTAATTGCCTAATTGAGTTTACTGCTACAATGATTCTTACAATACTTCTATAATACTCCTTCTTAACTCAATTGAAACTCTCAGCAAATGAAATGAAGGAGAGGGAAGGCTCTATTTATAGGCAAATGAATAAACAGACATTGCAATTCTCCATTAGATCAAACCAAAGGAATGTGGGATTGTTCAATAGTTAAGGGAGAGTTGGTGAATTCATCATGAATACCACTCCCCTTATAATTATTAGCTATGCTTTGCTGAAATTGAGAAGGAGTATAGAGTAGCTATAGGCTTTGAGAGTTCACGTGAAGAAGAGATGAGGACACTCTTTGTTGGACAATGCTACTTAATCTCAGCAAATGAGTAACAAGACTTACATATAACAATTATGTTATAACATATAGACATTACATACCATGTATACTTAGGTGATACATTTAATTGGTGTTACGATGTCGTTTCAAATGAGCAACTAACAATACAATGTATCAAGTAGGGGTATATATATAACACATATAATCCATGTACATTTTCTTAACACCGAATATAATTCAATTGGGTATTATCATAATAGTTATTAATTATCATAACGATTATTATAGTAGTTATAATAACTTATTGCATACATTATCTATTAACAGTGGTCATTGATATTACTATACATCAATGTTCACCCATACACTTATTGTCACATAAACACTTACTATTATGTAACTCACATAATGCAATTAATCTTACTATATAGTTTATATATATATATAATATAGTCACATTAATGTTGCACTACACTTTATATAACATATGCGTAACTACTATATGTTATACTCTTAATAATCACATCCATCATCAACCAATGTAATTATTTATCTCCATAACAATTAATTAACCTTTATATGGTTAGTTATCACATTAGATAAATATAAATCTTATTATATTTATAACCAATATACTTATTATCATGCTATCACTCGCAATAATAATAATTCAACATACCATTATAATAAAAATTAACAATTAACATAGATTAATTGTTTAATTAATAATTCCTCCATCCATGAATTAATTAATTCATCATTGAATCTATTATCGTGCCACACAAGGCATTTCTCACAAGCTCAATCTCAAGCTCATTATCACTTCCAATACTTAAACATTCTTTCAATATAATGTTTGTGTGACTCAAGCATTTAAATGTTAAACTACCTCAATTAAGTATACTTATAACAAGTACAACCTTTACGCTTATAATAATGAATATATATTCTATTAATCATTATAAATAATAATATACACGATAAAATAATAACTTAAGTTATTTAATAACTTAGTTTTCTTCCATTAATCAAACTCCCTTGAAAATATATTAGAAATTATGTATTTAGCTATAACATAAAATATTATATTTTCTCCCAATAAAGACATTCATTATTAGAAAATACTTTATTTATTGACTCAAGATATTATAATTAATATAATATCGAATAATTGCATGTACGACACATATACATATATTATATATAGAAAATAGATAGTAAGTTTATTTTCTATTATAATAAATTATTTCCATCAATTTATTTATATATAGCAAATATGTTTTAATGTATTTATCATATTAATTGATCATACCTATTACCTCATACAAAAACATATAAGGTAATATTCTTATTCAAAAATAGCATTTCCTCCTTTTATTAAAATAATTCAACATTAGAAATTATTTTAATATCCTTTATTAGAAAAATCATTTCTCTTTCTTTTCTATAAATTGTCCCCAACACAATTTCTTCAAATATTAAATATTCATTTAAAGATATAATGATTTTCATTTCTCTTTAATAACGTATATATATATATATATATATATATATATATATATATATATATTCTTAACGTTATTCGTACATTAGACTTTCTCACATATTACCACTCTAAGTAATATATATAAAAAGTATCAACTATAATTACATATTCAACACACATATTAATTCACTCCTTTACTTAAGTAAATTAAATATTATACTATATCATCATAGTTAATTAAGGTTCAATACTCTCATTATATTATTCCCTAATATAACTCCTAACTTCAATTAACTAATATTTATTCTTATTAGTTAATTCCTTAACTAACTCATGCTTCACTATCCAAACCCATTTACGGAAGGCTTAAGATTTATCAATAACCTATGTTATAAGCATACTAGTTATTAATACACATACACAAGAATATGGTGATTATACATTAAGGATATTTAATGTCACCAACTTACTATGATAAAATAATTCTATAAATTATTTAATATCAATAGGAATTTATCCACCTCCTTTACCTCAATTGAGTCGTCTCTAAAAAATATATAATAATAATATATTTATAAATCACAAAAACACATATTACATAGTCCATATTACCCTATGTAATATAATACCACATACCTCATATCACATATATATACTCTTATTCGAACCCATCTCACAGTTTAAGAATTTTATTTATTAAATCCTTAATTAATAATATCTGAAAATTTGGGTTCTTACAGAGTATCTGAGCAGAGAAACAAAGCCACTCTCGAGATATCAGCACCTAAACCACTGATGTTGGCCCCTTAGCCACAACTCCCAATTCTCAGCCTGAAGAAGGTACTGTGGAATTACAGAGAAGGTATAAAATTGGTACCTGACTGTACCACCATCATACCTAAGGAGAATACATGTTACCTCCCGGGGCGTTTGGCGAAACCGACAACCAAGATATTGGGAAAAGTACCTACTGGAAAGATCACAGAGTTCCTCCATAAGATGGGGCACGATGAGGCCAGAGTGGTGAAGCAATTGAAGGCTGAGCCATATCAAATTTCCATCCTGGATTTGGTCTTAGATTCTGATGACCATCGTCAAATCCTGATCCAAGTATTAGAGGAAGCGCACTTACCCAAGAATATCGATACATGAGATATTCCAGCACTTGATCAGTCATGTACTGGACAGTAATGTAATCTCCTTCACCGATGATGAAATATCGGTCGAAGGAACGGGGAATCACAAACCATTGCATATCGCTGTTGTTTCATCAGGATATGTGGTAGGTGGCGTGCTGATCGATGGAGGGTCGTCATTAAACATCTGTCCGCAGGGCACTCTGGATAAAATGAAGATCAACCCAAACCGGATTCGGGAAAGCCACGTGGTAGTGCGAGCTTTCGACGGATCAAGAAGGGATACCGTAGGGGAAATTGAACTTCCTGGGGAAAGTGGCCCTTTCACTTTCAACATACCCTTCCAAATCCTAAAGATCACCACCGGGTATAACCTGTTGTTAGGAAGACCATGGATCCATATGGCTGGCTTCGTTCCTTCCACCCTTCATCAACAACTGAAATATATTGTCTATGGCCATCTGGTGACTGTCAGTGCCGAGCCTGATTATCCTGTTCATAACCTGGGAGATATGCCCCTGATCGGTGTGAATGAAGGTGTCGAGCCTGCCAGTTTTCAAGCCTTCAAAATTAGCAATCCGCGGTATAACGCTGTGGGGGCACCAGCCCTAATTCCCCAAATATCTCCAAAAGTTATGGCAGTTAGCCAAGAGATGCTATCCCGAGGACATCGACTGGGCCGAGGACTGGGGAAGAATGGCCAAGGAATCCGGAACCCAATCCATATACCCACGCAGTTGGGAAAGACTGGACTAGGGTACCGTGGTGGATTTAAGTATCAGAACCCTCACAGACGCCAACCAGTTAATCAGTTGATTCACCTCAAGCCAGATCTTGGTGAAGCTGGATTCAAGGAGCCACTCAAGAGGATACCCCTTGTCATTTCAAACCTTCTGATTCCTAAAGTTGATCAAAGAGGACGTCAAACGGACGGGGATGAAAATCCTGTCCAAGATGCAGCCCAGAAGGCCCAAAATAAGAAATTTCTAGAAGAGATCCAGTTGTAGTTCCTGAGCAATTTTTGCCACTCTGAAGAGGACCTGAAGAAGTCCGACGGGGCAGATCTGTCAAGTGATCAACCTATTCTCCCGATATTTAACTGGGGAAATGTAAACATCCCAAACGGTGTTCCTGGGACTAGTTCCAAGCCAGTTATGGCAGTATTGGAAGACTGCGACTCCAGTAGCGCGTCTATCTCAACAACTCCTCAGGAGCTCACGACCAACAATTGGACGATCACCCCACAGATTGTCCGTAAAGGGTAAAAAACCAGGAAGAGACCGCTGACAGGGAACTCTACCTTTATCTATATTTATGTCTGTTTTATGTCATCTGTAGCTTGTTATTGCTTATAGGAATATTAACTAATGAATCCTTTTGTAATTGATGAATCCTTTATCTATATTTATGTCTGTTTTATGTCATCAGTTAATTACTTGTTGGCATATTAACTGATGAATCCTTTTGGACACTCCATGATGCAGTACCTAAAAGGGTACAAGGGGACAATCAATATCTAGAAAATATTACAGAAAATCCAGATGGATCTGTAATATTAGATTTGGAAACAGCAGTTCCATATGTCTAAATTTAGACAAACCGCGACGCAGAAATATTTCCTCTATTCTGCAACCTATTCCTCAAAGGAATATTGAAGAAGTTTCCAAAAAATCCACTTCTTCCATACAAGGAGTCATCAGCAATCCAATAGATCCGGTCAGCAAACCAACATACATGGTTGAAACTCCGTCGGAAGTACCAAGGGCTCAAAGTCCTACGACATTTGATTTTAATAACACTGAGAGTATTTACACTCTAAACAATCAGTGTTTCCAGCCCGACCAATCTTTGTTTAATTAAGACAACAACAAAGAAAAACGAGAATGGTTCTTTAATCATTATTCGTTGGATAACCAGCATTTAATTAAAGAAATTTTTTATGATTGCTTAAAAGGATCAAGAAAAAATATAGACTTCTTTGTTTTCTTAAAACATTGGAGAAAAGGAAAAGGCTATATCTTTCCTTTGGGGGGGGGGGGGGGCGAAGCTCGACAACAGAAAAAAAGAATATTACTGCTTTACATATAGTAGAAAATTCTTATAGACCTTTTAGACCGGCTGATGGTACAGATGAGAACAACATTGTATCATCTATTCACCCACCTGCAGTTGCAGTCTTTGTTGGCAAAGGAAGAGCCGCTCCTTACAAAAAGACCATGGATTAGGAGGCAAAATCTGTTGAAGCACAAGGAATTGATCATATTCTGGAACAAAATAATTATACAAATCTGTTCCTTCAATCCTTGGGAGCTCAACTATTAAAAGTTGAAAAGGTAGTTTCCTCAAAGGAAAGACCTTTTATTATTAGTGCATCTCCAGCAGAAGATATAGCTACCTCCTCAAAGGAGAAAAGGTAAACCTTCAACAAATTTCTCCTTCCAGTAATCGCTGTTGCAATCACTTCTAGCAAGGACTTTGGAGAAGAAAGTGTCTTTATTAAATTTGAACTCATAGAGCGATTTACACTTTAGATTAATGAGTTGCTCATAGGTTCTAGAAATAATAAGTTGATTATTTCCGACAAAGTGTCTCGTGATGGTATAGAGAAGAGTATTCACCGCATCTTCGGTGAATACTGGGACATTCATCTGATCAACTCCTTTTTGTACCTGAAAATTAAAGATACTTTCTCTATTTTCACTTGTCAAAAGGTTATCTGTAACGATTGAGATTTTATATTTAATTTTAAATATTTATTGAATTAAATAAATATTTTATGTGATTTATTTATTGAGTTAGATAAATAAATTATGTGATTTATGGAGTGATTTAATTAAGTGTACATATTAATTAAATGAATGTGTAATATTTATTTAATTAATGTATATTAATTTTATATTATAGTTCTAATTTAAGTGAGATAATTAAATTAGATTAGTTATGTGATGAAGTGTTACATGAATTATAATTAGCGAGTAATTATAATTATGTGACAATTTTATGTGATTAATTGATGTTAGATTTTAATTGATTAAATTAGATTATTAATATTTAATTAATTAAAATGTGACATTAAGGTATGTGTTAAAATAATTTGTTAAAATAAAGAAAAAGAATTTTAAATGAGTTTAAATAAACAAGGATTTGCAATTATTTTAAACTATTTCTACCAAACATGGCCTTAGTGACTAAAATCTGTTTTAAATTAAAGAGGGTTGGCCAAACAAAGCCTTAAGGCTTTGTTTTGAATTTTGAAACTTATGTAACTGCTAATTATTTAATTTAGACATTATATATTTGTTAGTTACGTTGCATGATTATTATGTCTATTATATACGTATATTATCATATAACAGTTATATTTTCCTAAACTACGTTAGTTTTTCCTAAGTCTAAACTAAGAAAAGAGAAGAAGAGAAAACAGAGAGGAAACACTGTGAATTTTTAACAAAGAAGGTGGAGAAGAGTTGGAATTCTGAGAATCAAAGTAGGATTATCAGACCTATTCTTTCCTCTATCAAAGCTTAATCACGAATTAAGGTAATAAGTCACCTCTTGTTTTTTTATTATTGTATTCTTGAGTTTTTGGTAAATAATTGGGATTGTAATTGATAAATTGTTATTACATGTTATATGAATTGAGGGATGTTGTAATCCATTACATGTATGCTATCAATGATTGTTTTCAAAATCAAAGTACTGTAACTACAAGTTTTATATATGAAAATAGTGTTCTTATAGAAATTCATGTGTTTGGTTTATTTAGAGTGGAAATTTATGAATTATATATGTGAATTGTACAAATTGGTAGTTGTTTACGTTACTAGCTTCTATAACAGAAATAATGTATGTATATAAAGTTGAATTGCTTGAGAGAAATAGTTACAGTGGATTATTTTGGAAAATATATGAGTTTCATGAAAATGGCCAAATTGGATTTTTAAAACTTGTGATTATTGTTAGTTGGATGGTTTTGTATTTTGGAAGCATGTTATGCATATATATTATAGGGTATATACGAGTTACAGTGTCTATGGTACTGTATTTTTGCATTTGTTGGCTTGTTTGGGTTAATCGGTGAAGCAGAGTATCGTGGCTGTCTGCGTCTGGCCGAGTTGCTGCGCAGCTGCGCCGGCAGCAAGGCCAGGAGCAGCGCAACTGCGCCTCTTATCTTTTCCAGATTCTCACCCTGCGCAGCTGCGCCGGTTTCAAGGCAGCTGGCTGCGCAACTGTGCCAGGCTCTGTTCAGAGGCAGTGAATGCTAGTCAATTGTACAGTGTTGTTTCTAACCTAGTTTAATTATGCTATGACAGTGAGCATGTATCTAGTTGCTACAATATGTTGTTAACATAAATTTGACAAATTTATATTTATAAAAGAAAAGAGGTTTGAAAACCTTAAAGTATGATTTGAATTATTATTTAAATGTGATATATGATTTAAATAATTATAATCAAAAGTAAATATTTATTTTAAATTATAATTTTGTTAAATTATAATGAATAAAGGTTGATTTATTAGATGTTAATTTAAATTATAATTTATGTAATTATAATTTAATAAATACATGTTTAATTGTGGATTAAGTTGATAATTACATGATTAATTATAAATTGTGTAATTATAATGCATGTTATAGTTTAATTAATTATTGATTATAATTGATAAATACATAATTAATTATAAATTGTGTAATTATAAATGCATCAATTTGGTTTAATTGATTATAAATTATAACTTGTTTATAATTTAAAAGGTAATTATAATTTAAGTAATTATAATTTGATTAAGTGTTTGAATTATAATTGTTTAATTATAATCTAGCTAAATACATAATTGAGTTAATTATGTGAATATGTAAGTGATGTAATTAACTATGTGATAGTTAATTATTGTTATTTATTTAATTAGAGTGAGTTAACCATGAGGGTTAACCACTTATGGGAATTAGTTATGTGTTAACTGATTTAGATTATTATAATTGAATGTGTATAGGAAGATAGATGTGATAGGTAAAGATAATAAACTACCTTATGTGCTATGTGTTTACATTATAGTGTTCGAAGAGTGTCGATTCGATGTCACGTAATAATGAACTTTAAAATTCTTTTGTCAGGATGACGAACGTTGGAGAACCTAGTCAGGCTAGAGAGGATGTACCTCAGGTGCCTAGAGAGGAGGAGCCTCGTGACATACATATTATCTGGGAGCAACTGGTTAGGAGAGAGCCATCTCCAGTGATCACCGTAGCTAGGTCGGGAGCGTGAGCTGACACCTATTCCAGAGGATGAGGACGAAGATGAGTCTGAAGAGGAGGAAGAGGATCCCGAAGAGGAATTCCCACCTCACTCTACTAGTGCTGAGATGTATGAGGCAGTCTACGATAGCAATGTGGAGCTTCATGGACTAGTAGGAGATCTCGAGAAGACTGTCCAGCAACGAGACGAGACGATCGAGGAAATGGCAAGTGACCTAGGATATGCACAGTGGAACCTGATACATATGGAGGTTGAAAGAGATGCTGCTCGATTTGAACTGGCAAAGCTGAAGCAAGACATCCAGGAGGAGTCAAGGAAGCGTGCCAGAGCTAAAGAGTCAAGCTTGAGGGCTAATCAAAGAGCTGATCGAGCTGAAGATGAAGCTGAAGCCAAGAGGGCCAAGCTGAGGGAAACGAAATATGCTTTTCATACAGCGATAGAGAGAGCTCAGGACCATATTTTCTATTACCTAGCTCAGTTCCAAGGTTTACCGTCGTATGTGGTGGATCGAAGAACGGCGTTTCGGGTAATGGAAGAAGAACGCAGAGGGGCTGTGCGACGTATTAATATGCCTAGGCTGTGGCAGTAGCAATAGTAACAGTCGTAGAGTTTTGTTTATGTATTATTTTTTTTGTAATAAGTAATGTAAATCCCATAATTTGAGATAAGAATGGGATAAGTTAATAATATATTCCTGCAACTTTTCCAGTTCAGGAAAGATGATGTAAATGGCAGAAATGCTATCTGATTGATGTTTTTAAACTACGACTAATGAATAAAAGGAGTTTATTGACGTCCTATGTGTTCTAGGTGAACTGAATTGTTTAAACGTTTAAGTATGAACTTGAATACTTAATAATTGAATAAAGGGTCTAATAATAATATTTTCTTAACAGAAAATGCCTCCTAAAAGAAGAGTAACACGTCAAAACCCCGAGGGTTTGACGAACAACAACAATAATGATGGGACGAATCCTAACTCGGTTCAGCAACTGGTGAACCTGTTAATAGGAGCTCTTGCAAATCAGCCGCAGGTGCAGGGTACTACGTTCAAGGAATTCAAGGCAGTAGGACCGCCTGAGTTCAAAGGATCGACTAACCCTATCGAGGCTCAGACGTGGGTTATGGAAATGGAGAAGGTATTTAACGTGGCTAGGGTAGGAGAAGACCAAAAGTACAACGTTCGCGGCTTTCATGTTAAAGTCGGATGCTAGCTTTTGGTGGTAGGCTAACAAGACCCGAGAGGGAGAGGGAGTCATCACGTGGGAACGTTTCAAGAAAATGTTCTACGAGATGTACTTTCCAGTGAGTTCGCAGGACCAGATGGAGGTCCAGTTCCTAGAACTTAAGCAAGAAGGGATGACGGTGTCCGAGTATGCCGCTAAGTTTAACGAGTTGGCCAGGTTCGCTACTTACCAGGTCAGCACTGACGCTAGAAAAGCGAAGGAGGTTTGAGTGGGGACTGAAGCCCTGGCTCTACAGCAAGGATTTCCATATTTCAGCTGAATACCTTTGCAGCGGTGTTGGAGAAAGCCATACTTGCTGAGGGAGGAAGCAAAGCGGTAATAAAATTCAACCAAGATAAGAAGAAGAAGAATGAGGTAGAAACCAAGACTTGGGGTAGCAGTGCTGTGAACCAGAAGAGGAAGTGGTCTGATAATACCTTTGCTGGGAGTCAGCAAGGAAGCCAGCAGAAAAGGGAGCTCGAAGCATGTGCTACATGCGGTAAGAATCACACTGGCGTGTGCATGAAGGGGAAGCGGGTGTGCTTCAACTATGGTTAGGAAGGCCACATCATCCCCTAATTGCCCAAACCCGAAGAAGGGAGCTTGCTTTACATGTGGATCCAAAGATCACATGGCTCGCAACTTCCCGAAGAAGCTGACGGCAGGGTCAACAGGGAGCGGAGGGAATGGAAGCAGCAGTACCGTTACTATTGCTGCACCATTGCAAGCTGTTCGACCCATTGCACGGACATTCAATATGACGGTGCAAGATGCTGTGCAATCAAAAGACGTGGTGTCAGGTATTATTCTGGTGAATAGTATAAATGCATATGTATTATTTGATTCGGGTGCTACTTGTTCATTCATATCTGATGATTTTGCTAAAACCGTAGACTTACCTGTAGAGGAGTTAATTTACCCTTTGAACATAGAGATTGCGAATAGGGAGGTTATTCCTGTTAGGAGCGTTTATAGGAATTGTAGATTAGACATTAAGGGTCAGGAGCTTAGTGTAGATTTGATTCCGATTAAACTTGGGGAATTCGACGTCATACTAGGTATGGATTGGTTGTTCAACCATGGGGCGGTAATCGACTGTCAGAAGAAGTCAGTGAACCTTACGACTCCGTCAAAGTTAGTGTTCTATGGTAGCAAATCGCCTAGACAAGCGAGTTGTCTGACGGTTATGTAAGCCAAGAAACTTCTGACGCAAGGCTGTGTAGGATATCTAGCCTACATAGTAGATTCGCGTAAGGAAAGCCCGAAGGTGGAGGAGATATCGGTAGTTAAGGAGTTTGTGGACGTTTTTCCAAGCGATTTGCCAGCACTTCCGCCAGATAAGGAGACAGAGTTCATGATCGATCTAGCGCCGGGAAATGCTCTGATTTCGAAGGCTCCGTACCGAATGGCTCCAGTCGAGATGAAGGAACTGATGGTTCAACTGCAAGAACTGCTAGACAAGAAGTATATCCAACCGAGCGTTTCGCCGTGGGGAGCGCATGTCTTATTCGTGAAGAAGAATGATGGGTCGATGCGTCTTTGCATTGATTATAGGGAGTTGAATAAAGTTACGATCAAGAATAGGTATCCTTTACCTAGGATCGATGACTTGTTTGATCAACTGAAGGGTGCGAGGTACTTCTCGAAAATCGATTTGAGAAGCGGGTATCATCAGTTGAAGGTAAGGAAGGAAGATATACCGAAAATGGCTTTTAGAACTCGGTATGATCATTATGAGTTCTTAGTAATGTCATTTGGTCTCACGAATGCCCTAGCTGCATTTATGGACCTAATGAACAGGGTGTTCAAGCCATTTCTGGACATGTTCGTGGTAGTGTTCATAGATGACATCCTGGTTTATTCCAAGATCGAGGAGGAGCATGCTGAACACTTACGTACTAACCTTAGAAGCCCTGAGACGAGAGAAGCTTTACGCTAAATTCTCGAAATACGAATTCTGGTTGGAACGTGTGCAATATTTTGGCCACGTGATCGACAAAGATGGTATTTCGGTGGATCCGTCGAAGGTTAAGGCCGTAATGAGTTAGGATCAGCCGAAGACGCCAGTCTGAAGTGAGGAGTTTCTTGGGATTAGCTGGTTATTACCGAAGATTTATCCAAGACTTTTCTAGAATCGCAACTCCATTGACGAATTTGACTCGTAAAATAGTTAAGTTTGTTAGGACGGAGAAGTGTGAGGAAAGTTTTCAAGAGCTGAAGAAAAGGCTGAGTACTGCGCCTGTATTGTCTTTACCGGATAGTTCGGGGAATTCGTAGTATATAGCGATGCCTCACATAAAGGATTAGGCTGTGTATTGATGCAGAGCGGCAAAGTCATTGCCTATGCGTCACGTCAGCTGAAGGATTACGAGAAGGGGTATCCGACTCATGATCTAGAATTGGCGGCAGTAGTGTTTGCCCTAAAGATTTGGAGGCACTACTTATATGGAGAGAAGTGTGAAATATACACAGATCACAAGAGTCTGAAGTATATATTTACCCAGAAGGATTTGAACATGCGCCAAAGAAGATGGTTGGAACTGATTAAAGACTACGATTGCGAGATCCTTTACCATCCGGGTAAAGCTAACGTTGTTGTCGACGCTTTGAGCAGAAAAGGTCGGGGAGAAGCTGAACATGTTAACTGATCAGGATCGGTTAATAGAACAGATGGCTAGATTGGAGTTGGAGGTAAAGTTTTCGAAGGAATCGGATGAGTTGTTGTTTCAAGTAACCAATGGTTCTACTCTAGTAGATAAGGTGAAAGAAGCTCAACTTCATGATGAAGAAATGTGGGAAAGTACGGAAGAGGATAATCGATGGCGAAGAGTTCAGGTTCAAGATCGATAATGAAGGTCTGTTGCGGTTTGAAGGTAGAATTTGGATACCGCCAGTACCAGAAGTCAAAGAGGAGATTCTGAGCAAAGCTCATAGTTCTAGATATTCTATTCACCCTGGGAGTACGAAGATGTACCAGGATCTCAAGCATCATTTCTGGTGGTCGAATATGAAGAGGGACGTTGCTGAATGCGTTGCGAAATGCTTGACGTGCCAAAAAGTTAAAGCAGAACACCTAGAGACCAAGTGGACTGCTACAACCGTTAGAAATTCTAGAGTGGAAGTGGGAGCATATCACGATGGATTTCGTGGTAGGTCTTCCAACGACTCAGAAGGGATTTGATGCGATATAGGTTATAGTGGATCGACTGACGAAGTCAGCCCACTTTCTGCCGATCAGGGTTAAGTACAACCTGGATAAGCTAGCGAAGTTATACGTCATGGAAATCATTTCTAGACACGGTGCTCCGGTGTCGATTGTGTCCGACAGAGATCCGCGTTTTACGTCGAATTTCTGGAAACGATTGCAAGAATGTCTGGGAACGCAATTGCCAATGAGTACAGCGTATCATCCTCAGACCGATGGCCAGAGCGAAAGAAGGATTCAAACACTTGAGGATATGCTGAGAGCTTGTGTGATGGACTTCAAAGGAAGCTGGGAGGATCATCTACCATTGGTGGAGTTCGCCTACAACAATAGTCATCATGCGAGTATTGGCATGCCGCCTTATAAAGTGTTATACAGTAGAAAATGCAGAACTCCTTTGTGCTGGGATGAAGTCGGTGAACGTCAATTGTTGGGACCAGAATTGGTACAACAAACCGCCGAAATTGTGAAACTGATCAGAACGAGGTTAGTTGCTGCTCAAGACAGACAGAAAAAGTATGCCGATTTACATCGACAGAACCGAGAATTCTTACCAGGAAGTTTCGTTTTCCTGAAAGTATCTCCCTGGAAGGGGAAAATTCGATTCGGTAAGAAGGGGAAGCTGAGTCCCCGATTCATTTGACCTTTTGTGGTACTACAAAAGGTGGGCGAGATTGCTTACGAGATTGCATTACCTCTGGAGCTCGAGAATATACATAATGTCTTTCATATTTCTATGTTAAGACCTTACAAGCACGATTATAAATATGTAATAGAATATGAACCTTTGCTATTTGATAAAGACTTAACGTATGAAGAAGTGCATGTTCAAATAATTGATAGGAAGGAACAAGTATTTAGGAATAAAGTGATACCTTCTGTTAAGGTAATCTGGAGGAACCACAGTGCTGAAGAAGCTACGTGGGAACTCGAACATGTTATAATGGAATCTTATCCGCATTTATTTGCTTAGTTGTGTGTAACCCCTTATATACTGATTCTGGGGACAGAATCCTTTTAAGGAGGGAAGAATGTAATAGATGGAATTTTTTTTCATGTGTGATTCTGGGGACAGAATCCTTTTAAGGAGGGAAGATTGTAACGATTGAGATTTTATATTTAATTTTAAATATTTATTAAATTAAATAAATATTTTATGTGATTTATTTATTGAGTTAGATAAATAAATTATGTGATTTATGGAGTGATTTAATTAAGTGTACATATTAATTAAATGAATATGTAATATTTATTTAATTAATGTATATTAATTTTATATTATAGTTCTAATTTAAGTGAGATAATTAAATTAGATAAGTTATGTGATGAAGTGTTACATGAATTATAATTAGCAAGTAATTATAATTATGTGACAATTTTATGTGATTAATTGATGTTAGATTTTAATTGATTAAATTAGATGATTAATATTTAATTAATTAAAATATGACATTAAGGTATGTGTTAAAATAATTTGTTAAAATAAAGAAAAAGAATTTTAAATGAGTTTAAATAAACAAGGATTTGCAATTGTTTTAAACTATTTCTACCAAACATGGCCTTAGTGACTAAAATCTGTTTTAAATTAAAGAGGGTTGGCCAAACAAAGCCTTAAGGCTTTGTTTTAAATTTTGAAACTTATGTAACTGCTAATTATTTAATTTAGACATTATATATTTGTCAGTTACGTTGCATGTTATTATGTCTATTATATACGTATATTATCATATAACAGTTATATTTTCCTAAACTACGTTAGTTTTTCCTAAGTCTAAACTAAGAAAAGAGAAGGAGAGAAAACAGAGAGGAAACACTGTGAATTTTTAACAAAGAAGGTGGAGAAGAGTTGGAATTCTGAGAATCAAAGTAGGATTATCAGAGCTATTCTTTCCTCTATCAAAGCTTAATCACGAATTAAGGTAATAAGTCACCTCTTATTTTTTTATTATTGTATTCTTGAGTTTTTGGTAAATAATTGGGATTGTAATTGATAAATTGTTATTACATGTTATATGAATTGAGGGATGTTGTAATCCATTACATGTATGCTATCAATGATTGTTTTCAAAATCAAAGTACTGTAACTACAAGTTTTATATGTGAAAATAGTGTTCTTATAGAAATTCATGTGTTTGGTTGATTTTGAGTAAACATTTATGAATTATATATGTGAATTGTACAAATTGGTAGTTGTTTACGTTACTAGCTTCTATAACAGAAATAATGTATGTATATAAAGTTGAATTGCTTGAGAGAAATAGTTACAGTGGATTATTTTGGAAAATATATGAGTTTCATGAAAATGGCCAAATTGGATTTTTAAAACTTGTGATTATTGTTAGTTGGGTGGTTTGTATTTTGGAAGCATGTTATGCATATGTATTATAGGGTATGTATGAGTTACAGTGTCTGTGGTACTGTATTTTTTCATTTGTTGGCTTGTTTGGGTTAATCGGTGAAGCAAAGTATCGTGGTTGTCTGCGTCTGGCCGAGTTGCTGCGCAGCTGCGCCGGCAGCAAGGCCAGGAGCAGCGCAGCTGCGCCTCTTGTCTTTTCAGATTCTCACCCTGCGCAGCTGCGCCGGTTTCAAGGCAGCTGGCTGCGCAGCTGCGCTAGGCTCTATTCAGAGGCAGTGAATGTTAGTCATTTGTGCAGTGTTGTTTCTAACCTAGTTTAATTATGCTATGACAGTGAGCATGTATCTAGTTGCTACAATATGTTGTTAACATAAATTTGATAAATTTATATTTATAAAAGAAAAGAGGTTTGAAAACCTTAAAGTATGATTTGAATTATTATTTAAATGTGATATATGATTTAAATAATTATAATCAAAAGTAAATATTTATTTTAAATTATAATTTTATTAAATTATAATGAATAAAGGTTGATTTATTAGATGTTAATTTAAATTATAATTTATGTAATTATAATTTAATAAATGTATGTTTAATTGTGGATTAAGTTGATAATTACATGATTAATTATAAATTGTGTAATTATAATGCATGTTATAGTTTAATTAATTATTGATTATAATTGATAAATACATGATTAATTATAAATTGTGTAATTATAAATGCATGAATGTGGTTTAATTGATTATAAATTATAAATTATTTATAATTTAAAAGGTAATTATAATTTAAGTAATTATAATTTAAGTAATTATAATTTGATTAAGTGTTTGAATTATAATTGTTTAATTATAATTTAGCTAAATAGATAATTGAGTTAATTATGTGAATATGTAAGTGATGTAATTAACTATGTGATAGTTAATTATTGTTATTTATTTAATTAGAGTGAGTTAACCATGAGGGTTAACCACTTATGGGAATTAGTTATGTGTTATCTGATTTAGATTATTATAATTGAATGTGTATAGGAAGTATTAAAGTACGTGAATTGAGTTAAGTAGCTTGCGCTTGAGGCAAGTCTTCTAAACCCTAAACTCGTTAATTCTATGCAAGTTTTCTAAACCTTAATCTTGTATTAGTTTTTATGCAAGTTTTCTGTATCCTAAACTTGTTGATTATATACAAATTCTTGAATTCATATATTCACTGTGAGAATGTCCTTTCCATTTCTGTATTGGACAATTGTTTATTTAATTGATATGATCTTAACTTATTGTTCAAGTAAGATCCAGTTATTATCTTATATGCTTTAAGTTAATTCTAAAGCATATGTTAATTCATAATTCTTTTATTTATGAATTATTGGAAGTCGATTCAACTAATCCTTAGTTGATGAACATAAATTCTAAATTACCCTTGTAAGCTTATCCAAACCAAACTTTCTTTGGTGCGGACTTGAATTCAAATTACTGAGTTGAACAACCCTATTTACTAGGAGAGGTTACTACGCATAGCGTTAAGATATTTGTGCACAATACATGGTACAAAGGGCTGATCCCCCTAAGTACGAGTTAAGGTCCATAGTCTTATTAACTATTAAAGGTTTAAATAGAAATATTTATAACCTAGGACAAGAGTTCAAAGGTCTTATGACCCTCAGATAAATTCTATATCCGAATTTTAATGTTGATAGAGAATTATTAGTCAATTCTTTATTATTGAAGCAAGCTAAGTTGTTCAGATTTCTTTTAAAAGATATTCTTGCATGTATATATTATTGTTAAACTCCAGTGAGCTGTGGTTTGCTCACTCTTGCATTAAATAACAATTTCAGTTAAGGTTGACAACGCTGATGTTCCGTCTACGAGTAAGGCAAGGGAAAGCAAAGCAAGTGAAGAATTATTTTTATTTGACTGAGAATGATTGTGATAAGACTTGAATGTTATATTTTTATTTTTGCACTTTATTATATTCATGTCAGGGTTAGAGTAACCCGGGATTTTTATAAAGGTTGTAATCCTTGTTTTAAGGGAGATTTTATTTATTTTATTTTAAGTTGTAGTTTATTTTACATTATTCCATGGGTAGATGTATGTTATATTAGAAAGTGAACACCAAATCATGTGAAAACGAAGTACTCTGATTTGGGGGTGTCACATTATCCCACCAAAGACCAAGTTGACAAACGAAACCAGATGCTAAAGCTTGAGCAATCCATTTTTCAGAGGTATTCTTAGTTCTTGGAGCTTGAGCAAACATAGCCATTTGTTTTAGAAGAACTATTATTTGATAATATGTGAGCCCATCGAGATTCCACTCATAAATATATTCTCCATTGAACTGAATTCCATCATTAAAAGCCCTATTCTTGAATTGAGCATCAATTGGAGAAGGACGATGGCAGTAAGGTTGGTTTTTAACCTTTCCCCATTTTAGCCTGTTTATTTGAGGCTCCTCATGGATCTCGTTTAAGATCTTATCCAGATCTTATCCATCATTCTTAAGAACTGAAATCGAAGGATTATGAGAGGTCGTTGCTATAGATTTGGGTTTATAGATAACTTCTCTAAACGATTTTTCAGTTCTTCAAACATCTCATTAGAACCAGATCCCATTTTAAACTCGTTAGATAACTCTGGAGGATTAAGAATCGTGTTAAAGAACTGTCATGCTTACATTTCTCTGATCCTGAATCCCCTAAAATCGTTGAGACAGATGCCTCTGATAAAGGCTGTGGGGGTATTCTAAAGCAAATCAAAAATTCAAAAGAAATTTTGGTTTGTTTTATCTTAGGAAAGTGGAATCCTACACAGATTAATTACTCGACTATTAAAAAGGAGATTTTGTCTATTGTTCTGTGTATTGATAAATTCCAAAGAGATATCCTTAATCAAAGGTTCTTGCTTAGAGTAGATTGCAAGCCCTTTTAGCAGGCGTTTGATTTCGATATCGAATTTATTAAAGGAGATTCAAATTCTCTTCCTTATTTCTTAACTAGAGAATTCCTGGAAAATAATATTTATGTTTTATCTCTTTACAGGTCTACGAGAAGAGAAGCCAAACCTGTGCTTGAGAGGACCAAGGATTCCCTCAAAGGGCAATCCTCCGGATCCCAAAAAAATAAAGATAAAGGGAAAATTCCTAAGCTCAAAGCTTTTGAAGAATCTCACTGTATGGACACTATGGTTAAAGAGGTAGTGGTCATTGAGGATATCGATGCTGTTCGTTCTCCTGAACAGGTGGCAGAATTATACTTATCGTATTCTTATGATTTACCGGTCTTCCTCCCTAAAACCAGGGAATTCTTTGAGAAAATTTTGGTGGAAACCAATTCCATTAAAGTTTATCATAAATCAAGAGATCGCTACAACTTAGCTTTCTCGACGGTTAAGATCTTAAAGGTCTTGCGTCCTAATGAATGGGTGGGAGATTTAAGGAGCCATAAATTCTTTAAAAACAAAAACATGATTTCAAAGTCCTATAATTACCATAACTATACCATGGCTTGAGAACAGTTTTTGCTTTATCAAAATGACCATTATACCCATAGTTGGTTCATTCATCTTAAACTTACAGGAAATATGAAAACCCAAGAATATCCATCATGGTTTCAATCTTGGATTTATTATTAGGGTCCACGTCCAAATTTCTTCCCTCTGGACATGCAAAAGGATTTTGAAAGATACATTCAAGCCTTTAAGAGTCTTAATGATAATCAGGCTCTCCTTCAGTTCTGTTGCGATTATGAAATACCATGTATCTTTAAATGGTCCTATTTTATCGATCAGCGTGCAGGAAACTGGAATTATCATCTTCTACGATAAATAGAGAATAAGCAGAATATTATTAAAACAAATAAACTTACAGTAGAGTTCAAGCTGGATGAAACTTCAAACTTGATAAGAAAACACTCTTAAACTTACAAATATGAAATGATAAAATATTTTTGGATGCTACAACAAACACACTGAGCTCCCTTCTTATAGACTGGAGGAAACGCTCAATATTTACAAACCAACAAAACAACTTAAATAAATCAAACAACTTTAAATAAAGTAAAATAATAATGTTGCTGACGCGGGTCCAAGATAGGCTGGAGTAGAGAAGACGGCAGATAAAATAAAGGGACCACCACCTCTTAAAGATAAGAGATAAGATTCCCTAACAAAGCCTGAAATTAAGGCACCTTTTGGCTACTTTCTCAAAAGCCTAAAATTAAGGCTACTTTCTTTGTGCACGCCTGAATTATTGAGGCTGAGACCATGGACCACCAAAAGGATAACTGGAGTCATCATTATCGCTATTTGACAAAATGACTATGTCCTCGTGATTTCTAAGAAACTCCAGAATTTCATCCTTAGGAATTCCTTTAAGAGCAGATTTTAACCTTATTTAAGAAGTATTATACTCATTCAAGTCGTATTCTTTCTCTGGCTGAAAGGTTAAATTAATAATTTTCTCTGTGTTAAACTTTGCCCTACCATTTAATAAACAATTGCTGGAGAAGACGATAGTTCCAGTTTCCTGCATGCTGATCGATAAAATAGGACCATTTAAAGATCCATAGTATTTCATAATCGCAACAGAACTGAAGGGGAGCCTGATTATCATTAAGACTCTTGAAGGCTTGAATGTATCTTTCAAAAACCTTCTGCATGTCCAGAGGGAAGAAATATGGATGTGGACCCTAATAATAAAACCAAGATTGAAACCATGCTGGATATTCTTAGGTTTTCATATTTCCTGTAAGTTTAGGATGAATGAACCAGCTATAGGTATAATGGTCATTTTGATAAAGTAAAAAATTTTCCCAAGCCATGTTATAGTCATGGTAATTATAGGACTTTGGAATCATGTTTTTGTTTCAAAGAATTTATGGGTCCTTAAATCTCCCACCCATTCATTGGGACGCAAGACCTTTAAGATCTTAACCGTCGAGAAAGCTAAGTTGTAGCGATCTCTTGGTTTATGATAAACTTTAATGGAATTGGTTTCCACCAAAATTTTCTCAAAGAATTCCCTGGTTTTAGGGAGGAAGACCGGCAAATCATAAGAATAGGATAAGTATAATTCTGCCACCTTGTTCAGGAGAACGAACAGCATCGATATCCTCAATGACCACTACCTCTTTAACCATAGTGTCCATACAGTGAGATTCTTCAAAAGCTTTGAGCTTAGGAATTTTCCCTTTATCTTTATTCTTTTGGGATCCGGAGGATTGCCCTTTGAGGGAATCCTTGGTCCTCTCAAGCACAGGGTTTGGCTTCTCTTCTCGTAGACCTGTAAAGAGATAAAACATAAATATTATTTTCCAGGAATTCTCTAGTTAAGAAATCAGGAAGAGAATTTGAATCTCCTTTAATAAATTTGATATCGAAATCGAACGCCGATAAAAGGGCTTGCCACCTAGCAAAGATTTGTTTAGAAGCAATGTTTTTAACATCCTTCTTTAGAACTTCTTTAGCAGACTTGCAATCTACTCTAAGCAAGAACCTTTGATTAAGGATATCTCCTTGGAATTTATCAATACACAGAACAATAGACATAATCTCTTTTTTAATAGTCGAGTAATTAATTTGTGTAGGATTCCACTTTCCTGAAGTAAAACAAACCAAAATTTCTTTTGAATATTTAATTTGCTTTAGAATACCCTCATAGCCTTTATTAGAGGCATCTGTCTCAACAATTTTAGGGGCTTTAAGATCAGAGAAATGTAAGCATGGCAGTTGTTTAACACGATTCATAATCTTTGTGACAGCCATGGTACAATCATATGTCCAAGGAGGAGGCTGATCTTTAAGCCTCTTATAGAGAGGGCCTGCAACAATTGCCAGACTTTTGTAAAAATCTGCAATATAGTTAACGCTTCCTGTGAATCTTCTAAGCTACTTTTTATCCAAGATTTTATCTGGAAATTTATTAGCAATAGCTCTATCAATAAGAACGTGACAACTTTTAGTAATCTCAAATCCCAGAAATCTAATTTTTGTCTGGAATAATTGCATCTTTTTTTCTAATACTACTAGACCTTCTCTTTTTACCACTGTTTTGAACACGTTTAAGTGCTTCCAGTGTTGAGCTATGTCCTTTGAGAAAACAAGAATATCATCGATGTATACGAGCATAAAATCCATAAATGGATTAAAGATCTCGTTCATAATGTTCTGGAATTTAGAAGGAGCATTCTTAAGCCTGAAAGACAAAACATTCCATTCATAATGTCCAAATGAAACTGTAAATGTTGTCTTATATTTATCTTCTTCTTTAATCTAGATCTGCCAATATCCACTCTTCATATCACATTTTGAGAAGATATTTGCTTTACGCAATCTATTAAGCAAATCCTTTTTGTTGGGAATGGGATACCTGATCCACCTCGAGACCATATTCAAAGGTTTATAGTTAATCACCAGACGAGGAACTCCTCTTTCTAATTCTGTCGCATTTTCAACATAAAATGTCGAACAAGACCATGGCGAGTAACTCTTTTGAATTAATCCCTTCTTTAAGAGATCTTTAATTTCTTCTTGACACGGCTTTAAGAACCTTTCATTCATTTGGATAGGTCTAGCCTTTGTAGGAATAAGCCTTTCATTAAATCTTTCTATGTAAGGAAAGGAGATAATATGCTTCTTTCTTTTCCAAAAAGTTGTGGGATCAGTAGAGCAAACTTCTTCGCTTAATTCCTTCTGATAAGCTTTAACTTTGATTTTAAACTTATCATCTTTAAGATGTTCTTCGATTCTTTTAATCTCAACTTCTTTCTTGAGAAAAAAAAAGAAATCTTATTTGCGTTTGAGCAAATGATTGACTCCCTGATATCTTGGTTCTGAGATAAAATTAAACCAAACTTCTACCCCCTCCTTATTAGTGCTAATATCCTTTTTATCAATGGATAGTGGGCAAAGCAAGCTAATAAAAGGTGTACCCAAGAAAATTATTTGTGCCATGTTTTTGACAAGTAAAAACGGAGTTTCAAAACAAACGCTTTTATTACAAACCACAACATCTGAGAGCTTGTAATCAATTTGTAACTGACTACCATCAGCCGTACTCATTTGTTGAGTTGTTTTAGAATAGTACTGTGAAGGGATCAGTCCTTCAGCTAGACAATTTAAGTCTGCTCTGTGGTTCATCTAAATTTAGACATATGGAATTGCTGTTTCCAAATCTAATATTTACAGATCCATCTAAATTTTCTGTAATATTTTCTAGATATTGATTGGCCCCTTGTACCCTTTTAGGAACTGCATCATGGAGTATCCAATTTTTTGGAATAGCTATTTCTCTCCATTTCAATGTTCTAGGAACTGAAATGTTAACTTTTGCAGGATTAATTTGGAACACTGTAGTTTCACCTCTGTTATCCTTAATAAAATTACTCTTTAAATTAATGTCAAGAGTAATTGTATTCATAACTTTAATATAGATCCGATATATTAAAGCCATGTTGGAAGACAAAGGATCCATTTCAAAACCTGATGTTTGCAAAGTTAACGTTAAGGTTTTGAGGATTGTTGGATCTAACAAAGAGACCAGAAAGTTTGGAAAGCTATTAAAGTATACCGGTCCTTCAGATAGGGATGAAGTAATATATCCTAGCAAAGAATCGTTAAACTTTAAATGTCTCTTATCTCTTAGACATAACAATAAAGAAGTGGGTAGTCCGTTCCTTGTTAACGGTTTAACCGCTACTTGAACTAACCCAATATTCAAATACTTGTAGCCTCTTTCAACTTCTTCTTCTAGCAAACGCTTAGGTAACATCTCAACAGTCATGTGACCTTGAGTTATATGGAGAGATTGTTCAACTGTTTTTATTATATAATCATATTTAAACAAAAAACTTCCTTTATTATACACTTGCGAAATTAGAGTCTTAGGAATAGACCAATTTTGTAAATGGGTTTCTATATCTCTTATGGCCACTACTTGCTTAGTGGTAGAATCCAAAGAAGATGAAGACGACGTAGATCTAGTGAGATTTATGAATAAGTTTTCCATTAGGCAAATAAACGAAATTTAATACTTAACAAGATAAGCAGACAAGGTTTTTCAATAACTGGGAAGTCTACTACATGGATTACGTCAACACGGCTTAACACACTTTATAGCCTTAAACGACAACCAACTTACCCAAAGAAAATACCTAAAGCTTAATCTATAACAGTATTAAAATGGTATTTATTACAAAATGAACAAACAGATTGTTCAAGAAAACAACTAGGATTATGGGCTTCTAAAACTCTCTCTTGGCTTTGATACCAAATTGGCCCGGATACTATAGAGATTTTAAAATAAAATAAAGAACAGAGAATAGAGGAATATTTATTAAAACAAACAAACTTACATAGAGTTCAAGCTGGATGAAACTTCAGACTTGATAAGAAAACACTCTTAAACTTACAAATATAAAATGATAGAATATTTTTGGATCCTACAACAAACACTGAGCTCCCTTCTTATAGACTGGAGGAAAGGCTCAATAACTACAAACCAACAAAACAACTTTGTTAGTTCCCAAAGGCATGTTAGTTATCTAGAAGGGGGGTTGAATAGATATTTTAAAAATTCTTTGTTTAAAATACTTTGTCAGTATTGATTATACTGACAGCAGCGGAATATATGTTTTGTTCCCCTTCAAGATATTACAGTTATGGTTTGATAAGCAGTTATAACAGATATAGCAGTTAATGAGAGACAATGAGACATAAGATTTTAAGTGTTTTAGAGCACACAAAGCTCCTAATCCACTCTTTTACTCCTATGAGTAGAAAATCCACTAAGGATATCTCTTACAACTGAATCACTTAGATTCCTTCAAGGCCAGTAGCCCTGGATCTTCTCTTAGTTCACTTTTGAACTCTTAAAGTCCTCTGACTTGGATCTTCTCTTAGTTCACTTTTGAACTCTTCAAGTCCTCTAACTTGGATCTTTTCTTAGTTCACTTTTGAACTCTTCAAGTCCTCTGACTTGGTTCCTCACTTGGATTGACATTAGTTGTTTGAGGTGTGCTACTCAGTTGCAATTAAGCATTAGTTCTGAAGAACTGAGTAGCAAAGCAAGCTTTCCTCTTTCAAGATCGTAGAGTTGATCGTTGAGTGTTCTTGAGCTTTTCTCTTGATAATCTTTCTTTTTGTATCTTGCTTGCTTAGTCTGAATCTTTGTCTAATTTCTTTAGAAAAGAGCCATTCAAAATCTATCCGTTTGAATGCTCCCATTGCAGCATTTAATTCTTCAGACATCTTCGGTGCAGTTGATGTTGACATCCTGCTTTTCTGCTGCACTGCCGACTAGCCCACTGACACAGCAGACTACAACTTCACCTAACACCTGAAAAGTGTTTTCTGCAGGCGATTTAGTCCTTTCCTTAGCTTCTTTAATACGCTTCTTTGATTTGAACTAAGGATGAATATGGAATCATTGGGACTATCAAATTGTCAACGGATATAAGCCTTTCTTCATTTGTTGCTCTTCCTCCCTTCATCAGAACTACGATCTTTGATGCTGACTAGAGGAACACTATGATTATGATCATTGTGTCATAATCGTTGTGTGTTGGCTTGCACAGCTTGATTCAGACTTTATCGTAGAGAACACTATAATTTCTCTTAAGCTCTCTAGTAGACTACGATTCCTGCTTGCTTGTCTTGCAGACTCCACACTTCTGAGAGCACACTATGATTCTTAACTTGGATCGGCAGACGCTCAAGTCTTCTTCATGATTCTCAGTGTGGCATTCAAGGCAGACTACGATTCTTTGATGCTTTTACTTAAGCTGAACGGATCTTGCCTTGACCTCTGCAGACTTGATTCTTTGGCAAACTACTATTCTGGACATCTTCATTTAAGCTCCACGATTCTGCCTTGTCTTCTGCAGACTTGATTCTCTTGGCAAACTACAATTCTGGACATCTTCATTTATGCTCCACGATTCTGCCTTGTCTTCTGAATGCTATCTTTGACAGACTACAATTCTGTCAAGGCTTTAACTTTTACAGCTCAAATAGATTAACCTAACAAATTTGATCTTTTCTTCTATACATTTATTTACATAAATGATACACATTAAAGCTCAGATCAACCTAACAGATTTGATCTATCATCTAAGTTCTTGTACATTGATTCTCTTAAGGACTATACACTTAAGCATTTATATTTACTTTCAATATCAAATATGAATATGCAATTCCCCACAATCTCCCCCTATTTGATGTTGACATAATCAAGGAGATTTGGATCATAGCATCATTTTCTAAATGCAGAGTGCTAGAAAGTAAATATGGCTTAGTGTTTCATTGAGCAACTGAAATTTCTAGAGAATAAGCATGAATTTATTGATGTTTTAAAAAGATGTTACAATCTATCATAGAAACATCAATACACAGTTAACCTTAGACTTATCTTTATTTTCTTTGCCTCTTATTTCTCGGAGGGTTGGCATACTCTGCAGCTCTCATTTTTTTGGTTTGCTCATCTCTCCATTCAATATCTTCTAGCTCTTCTCTGGACTGTGTGGAAGTCATGCTTTGTGAGCCAGAAGCTTGACCTTGACTCCTTTGAAGAGGTATAGCCATGGGAGGACGCTGCAGATGATCAGATCGTGGAGTCTGAAAGTTAGGACTCCTGGAGTTTCCACCCGACGACTGACCAGCTTGAATTTGCCTCTGTCTTCCACCTCTGTTGCTGCTGGTGCCTCTGGTGCTTCTGCCTCTGGTGCCTCTGCCTCTATCTCCTTGCTCATTATTCTCCCCCTTTATGTCAGCATCAAGGGTTCGAATATCTTCATAGAAACGTCTGACTTCTTCTACCAGCTTATGCATCTTAGAGCGATTTTGAGAGATGTCACTACTTTGCTCAGCAACTATAGCCTCAGTGTCTTTTCTCTGTTTCTAAAGCAGCTCCATGGCATTGTTATTCTGATTAATTTGAGCTACACTGCAGGCTTGGAATTGTTGGAGTGAGGTACGTAGTTCTGAGATCTGTTTTGGGATTTCTGATTCTTCTGCATTAGTTCCATATCTTCCTTATGCTTCTTTGTTGCAGCAAAATGAATAACATCCCTTGCCTTGAGGCTTTCAGCCATTTCTTTGAAAATCTCCCTTAATATTTTGGACAATTTAGTTCCCAAGTGTCCTGGAAGAGTCTTGACAGAGTCGATGATGTGGTCGAATCTCAAGTGAAGTGCAAGTGAGTGTGCTTTGAAAATCTCTCCAGACTCTAAACCCATTTGGTTTAACATTTCAGTCAGCTCCTCCTTAGTTGGCATAAGAGCCAATTGATCTAGAATTCGTTGTGTCTCGGGAGGAGGAGTTATTGTAGTGTGTTCACCTCTCCTTGACAAGCTTGTGAGGGCAAGTGTCATGTCAAAATACTCGTTGTTGGAGGATGAGGGAATATCAGCTTGGGTTAGAGGGGTTTGAGTTGGCGTTTGAAGTATAGGTGTAGTGTTTGGCTCAGGTGTTTCTGATTCGTTGAGTAGTTCTGGTGACTCTACGATTTCTGAATCAGATTGATCATTAGGCATAGATTATCATTCGTCGTCTTGAGTGGATGTCTCAATGTTTGAGTTTTCGAGCATCTCCTCGACTAATTTTGGTGATGTACTCAAAAATCATTGGGTCACAGGTGTGTTGCTTGACGAGGACAAGTTGGTTATTTGGTTCCTCAGTCACAGAGTTTTGGGACTCTGTAACTGGAAATTGGTTGAGCGGGTGAAGAACCACTTCCATCCATTTAGGCAGTTCATAGAAATCATTGAAGTGCGATGACGGAGAATGGTTGACAATGAAAGATAGGGGAGTGAAATGTACCTCATACTTAGATTCTGAAGTTGATCTATTTGAAATCAGCTTCTGAGCAAACTTCCTCTCTCTTGGGAATCCATGGACGAGCACTGAGATTGCTAGATATGCCTTGAAGGTCCAGAATATATGATCCCAGTTGCTGACGATCAGAGCTCTATGATAAGGCATCATAGGCAAGTAGTTGAACAACTGTGTGTAGTTAGCTGCCCTTTCTGCATTCCTGCTTATGGCTAAGATCTCAATATTATCATTCAGCTCTTCATCATCATCTTCATCAAGAATTTCCACCATATCTTCCAACACATCATCATTTTCAACATCCATTAACACCGCTTCAGCAGACACTACGATTTCATCATTTGCTGAGGAGACTACGTTTTCTTCATGCGTAGGTAGCTCCCTCTCAATTTTTGCATACTCTGGTGTAGCACTCTTTTTAACTTAAGTAACATCCTCAGGAAGCTTTTCTTCAGCATTGATCATGACCTGATCAGGAGCAGCAATGGTTTCTGCCTGACTGATCGTGGTCTGATCCTCTTCTTCAATAGGTTTGGTCTCTTCTTGGTTTAGACCAAATGCTTGAAGCTCAGTGATCTGTTCAGCCTTCTCATCAGCCTTTCTTCTGTCTTCTTCCCTTAATATTTCCTCATTGGTAAGAACATATTTCTTTACCAATGTGTTCTTACTCTTAGGCTTGATTACTTCTTTAGATCTATCTCCAGCTTTAGCCCTGATAGTCTGTTCAGGCTGAGAGACTGTTGCAATTTCTCCTTCAGCAAGTGGCAGCCAGTCTAGACTCGATGATTGGTGAAGACTCCACAATCATAGTCAGTGAAGACTTCTTAGATCTATGGTTGCGTTTCTTCTTTTTCTGAGGCTCAGAACTACCTTCAGCCCTGTCCTCACTTATTTCCCACTTCTTCTTCTTCTTCTCTTTCAGAGCCCCCTCCTCTGGTGCTTGAATTTCCTTAGGAGTAATAACTCTGTCAGGCATTAAGCTTTGAAGCTTCATTTCAGCAACAGGACCTGCTTGAGGTGCATCAGTGGTTGAGCCTTGGGGTTCCTCAGCCACTTGTATATCTTCATTCACCTTCTTCTTCATTTTTTTATTTCTGACTAGAGCTGCAGGTTCTTCTTGATTTACCTCTTCATCTTCCTCAGCCTCCTTCACAGTAGATGAGGCTACAGACATCATCTTGACATTTTTAACTGGATTTCTCTTCTAATTCAGGAACAGCTGCTGGGTCATCTTTCTATTGGGGATAATGGAGACACCTTCCATATCTTCAATCTTGTCACCCAGAGTAGCTTCTAGAATCATGCTGATAAACCTTCCATAGGGCATCTTCGTAGTGCTTTTGGTCTTCTTGGGACTTTCCATCCATTTCCCAAACCATTCCATCAGTAGAGCTCCATAGTTGAGTTAAACTCTGTATCGGATGGCTGTCATGAGTTTTAGCTACTTTTCATTGACAGTATCGTGTCCCGAGCCCTTGCAACATATGCATTTGCCAACAATGTCAGCAAGGAACTCATATTCCTGGGGAAACTCTTTCTTCCTGTAGCCACTCTTTCCTTTAGTTCTGACGTGCTTCATCTTCTTTAGACCTTCAAGAAAATTGATTCTTTCCAGTGATGGAAGACCTTCATTGTTGAAACCCAAGGCTAGGTTTATGTTTTAGGCATTGAAACGTATTTGCTCGCCCTTGACTTTGGTGAGGATGGAGTCTCCTTTAACAACTCCATTGATGTAGAACTATTTCACCAGTCTTGTAAAGATCAGAGTACTGGTGCTTAGGGCATCTTCAAGTCCAGCTTCCTTCAGCAGAGAAAGAACTTTGTGAATTTCTGGGCTAGCATCTCCAAATTCGTCAAAGCATAGCTGATAACCCGAAACAACTCTAGAAGCAGCCATTTATGTAGATTGATTTTCCTGTAATGAACGACATTGGCGTAGCTTTCTGAAACTTAGGGTTTCGTTTGAGAGAGAGAGAGAGAAAAAAAAAGATAGTCTTTTGAAATTCATAGGTAAACTAACAAATGACAATTTAAAATTGATTTAAAACTTCCCTCCATATGTATTGCATCGTGAGACACGTGCTAAGCTCTGCAGGACTCCATAGTTTTAATCCATGTGGAAAGTTCTTTTCTGCCCTTAGCTTCCCCTAAGCTAGTGCGTCCTTGTGAGAGGACTACGATTATCGAGAACCACTCCACAATTGTTGAGTTAGATCCTTTGCTTGCTCCTTGACCATTTACTCTTCAATTTTCTGTGATGCATTCTGAAATGACATCCCTTCTAGATTAAGGTTGCTCAAAAAGGACCTCTTAGTTTGACACTAAGGATCAGGTTTGTCCCGGAGACACTTATCAGAAGGGTTGCTTGGCATGATTATGTTGTTATCACAGTGAGTTTTTCTGCCTTGACTGGATCACTCCACGATCATGGTTCCTCTTTGTCATCTCTACAATTTTGACTTAGCCTTTAAATCTGCAATGTTAGCACCATCTGTGAGCATAGAATTTATGGTTGCAAATTTAACATACCTAACTCACTTATCAGTTTATTAAATCTGGATTCATCTAAAGGTTTTGTAAACACATCAGCAAGTTGATTTTCAGTAGGGATGTATTGCAAAGATATTGTTTGATTTTGAACAAGATCCCTAATGAAATGATATCTTATTTCTATATGCTTGGTCCTAGAATACATGACAGGATTATTTGTTATTGCTATGGCACTTGTGTTATCACAGTGTATGGGTATAGATTTGAAATCAAACCCATAATCTGCTAGCTGGTTCTTCATCCATAAGATTTGAGCACAGCAGCTGCCTGCAACAATATATTCAGCTTCTGCTGTTGAAGTTGATACTGAGTTTTTCTTCTTGCTGAACCAGGACACTAGTCTATTTCCTAGCAGTTGACAAGTGCCACTGGTACTTTTTCTATCTATTTTTCATCCTGCAAAGTCAGCATCTGAATATCCTGTCAGTTCAAATGAGGACTCCTTGTGATACCATAGACCCAAGTAGGGTGTACCTTTAAGATACCTGAAAATCTTTTTTACAGCAGTTAGGTGTGATTCCTTAGGATTAGCTTGAAATCTAGCACATATACACGTTACAAACATTATATCTGGTCTACTGGCAAGTTAAGTAGAGAAGGGAGCCTATTATACCTCTGTATTGAGTAATATCAATACTTTTACCTTCTCCTCTTTGTCAAGCTTAGTTGCTGGAGTAATTGGTGTTTTCATGGGAGAGGCTGATTCCATGCCATACTTCTTAAGTAATTCATTGATTTACTTGGCTTGGTTAATGAAGATACCTTCATCAGTTTGCTTCACTTGCAGTCCAAGGAAGAATTTCAGCTCACCCATCATGCTCATTTCAAACTTACTCTGCATAAGCTTGGCAAATCTCTTGCACAGATTTTCATCAGTAGAACCAAATATAATATCATCTACATATATTTGGACTAGTAAAACTTTATCTTTGTGCTTCTAAGAAATAGTGTAGTGTCTACTCTATCTCCAGTGAATCCTTTTTCAATAAGAAAGTTTGTTAGTGTTTCATACCATGCTCTAGGTGCTTGTTTAAGTCCATATAAAGCTTTATCTAATCTATAGACATAATTAGAGAGGGTTAGATTGACAAAACCTGGGGGTTATTCCACATATACTTCTTCTTGAAGTTCACCATTTAAGAATGCACTCTTAACATCCATCTAGAATACTTTGAACTTCATATGGGCGGCAAATGCAAGGAACAATATGATTAATTCAAGTCTGGAAACTGGTGCAAAGGTCTCATCGTAGTCTATGCCTTCTTCTTGAGAATAACCTTTGGCCACCAGTCTTGCTTTGTTCCTTGTGATCATCCCGTCTTCATCCATCTTGTTTTTGAAAACCCATTTTGTGCCAATGACTGGGTGATTCTTTGAACTAGTCTCCAGACTTTGCTTCTTTCAAATTGATTTAGCTCCTCTTATATGGCTTTAATCCAGCTTGCATCTTATATTGCATCTTCAATCTTATTAGGATCTACTTGAGAAAAAAAAACTCAAATAGAAGCATTCATTCTGAGTTGCAGATCTTGTTCTGATTCTGGCAATTGGATCACCAATGATCAGATCTTGAGTGTGATCCCTTGCCCATCTGTTCCCTGTTGGAACATCAGTTTTGGTGCCTTCTTGTCTGAATTCTTCAAGATTGACTTCTGGCTCTTGTTGACCAGATTCGTCGTCTAGGTTCAGCTCTCTCTACGATTTCTTCCTCGGACACTACGATTCTTTCTTCAGTAACTACGGTCGTAGTGTTAGGCTCGACCATTTCATTCATAGTGTCAGTATCGTCAATCGTAGTGTCTAGTAATGCAGACTTGTCCAAGTCTGTTTCATCAAAGATGATGTGGATCGAGACTTCAACACTTAGTGTCTTCTTGTTGAACACTCTATAGGCTTTGTTGTCTGTGGCATATCCAAGGAAGATTCCTTCATCTGACTTGGGTTGGAACTTAGTCAGATATTGCTTTCCATTATTGAGAATGTAGCATGAGCATGTTGGGTTTGTACGAAATCGTGACGCAATCAAATTGCAAAAATTAGCGGAAGCATGGTATATCAGAGTTTAAAAAATTTCTACAAAACCATTACCCGGATCATCCTTTATGCAAATTATTAATTTAAAACGATAAATAAGAAGTTATGGAATCATACCTTTGTAGAACGAAGCTTCCACAGGTATGAGTTCAAATCCTTGTTCTTCGTGATCTCCTTGAATTTTCGGGTTAGATTCCTTCCTTTGATCAACGTTAGCCACCCAAGTGTTTGGCCTCTAGAGGTGATCCACCAAGGAAGATGAATTATCAAGAAGGAAGGTGTTTGGCAAAACCTTAGTTTTCTATCCTCTATAGAAAAGGAGTACTCTCCAACAATTAGAATTTCATCAACTAATATCTATTATAAGACTCCTCTTATATAGATAGTGGTCAACCCTTCTAATCCTATTAGACATGGGATTTCATTTAATTAATTAAACTCCTTTAATTAATTTAGGCTTCCCACCACATTGGGAATAATTAATTAAATTCATTTAATTAATTTGTCTCCTAATCTTATTAGGAATAAATTAGAGTACTAATATTAAATTAATTACTAAACTCTTTTAGAAATTAAAATAATAATAATTGTAATAATATTAATAAGACTCCTCTTATTAATTTATATTTAATATTTTAAAATATTAAATAATAAATATTAAGCTATTTAATTTATTCTATCACCATAGATTAAATTAATTATACTTAATGCATTATTACGATTATGCCACTACCTTCTTAAATAATTATTCTTCCTTTTATGGTGTGACCCTTTAGGTTCTCCATATTAAACCGGTTGTGAATAAATTAATTAAAATAATTTTAATCTTATTTAAATAAATAAATTAAACTAATAATCTATTTAAATAAATAATATTTATTCTACAATAGGGATAAGCCTCCCTAGCGATCAACGACTTTCCAGATAATATAGATTTCAACATTAATCAAAAAGAACCTGTGAGTAAATAGTTACCGTACAATTCAATCCTTCCACCATACAATGTCCCAATTAAATATAAGACATGGATTTACTGTCAAGTCTTATTTTATTTAATTATATGTATTTCGATTAGAAAATGCACAACTCCAAATAATGCAAATTAGAAACTCCTTTCTAATTTCATTTCACCTTGGCCAAGGATTCCTGGGTTGTCATTTAACGAATCACATAGGACATATCTCTTCTTTTACTAGAGGTGGTAGATTCTTTATTGATCATTCATTATCTCCATATGTAACTCATTATACCCAAGCATACCCTATATATGCCTTAAAATGTCTTAAGGAATAAGTCAAAGTATAATTTGTTACATACAAGATACTATGATGATCTCAAGTCCAAGGATCACTTGTACTACTATCACATTAGGAATTCCTATTGACTGCGAGTAAATCTCCATTAGGTATTCCATAGCGAATCAAGTTCAGTGAACTTATTCTCCAACAAGCACCTACATACTTGCTTTAGTGTCTCCACACAAATGATCATGAGATCAATCATCCTCATCCAATGAGCAAGCAACATATGTACCAATCTATCCGAATTTACTAATCCCCTTTTTAGTAATTCCACGATTGGGAACTATTTTAGTTTTAAAACTTTCTAAGAATTTAGATCTCATTAGCATGATCATCATCATGATTCTAAAAACATTGCTTAAAACTATGGGTTATTTACATATTATAAAAACAGCAACATGTAGATAATTAAATGCCTTTAATAAATGAATATTTTATTAATAAATAAATAAGATTGTTTACAAAGTACGTGCTTTATCATCATACATGATTGGTTTGTATGCACACTACTATCAATCTCCCACTTGCACTAAAGCCAATCGCCATGGTATCTCATACCCATCTTCTCTAAGTGACGATCAAACTGCTGTTGTGTTAAAGCTTTAGTAAATGGATCTGCAATGTTGTCTTGAGAGTCTACACGCTCCAAGGTGATGTCTCCTCTTTCAATGATCTCCCTGATCAAATGAAATCGCCGCAACACGTGTTTAGATTTCTGATGAGACCTCGGTTCCTTAGCCTGTGCAACTGCTCCTGTGTTGTCACAGTAAATGGGAACTGCTTCTCCAATGCTAGGAACCACACCAAGTTCAGTTATGAACTTCTTCATCCAAACAGCTTCCTTTGCAGCTTCACTTACAGCTATATACTCTGCCTCTGTCCCTGAATCAGCAACTGTTTGCTGCTTGGAACTCTTCCAACTCACTGCGCCTCCGTTCAAGGTAAAAACATACCCCGAAACAGATTTACTGTCATCTTGGTCCGTTTGAAAACTTGAGTCTGTGAAGCCCTCGAGTTTTAATTCAGACCCACCGTAGACAAGAAAAATATCCTTAGTCCTTCTCAAGTATTTTAGGATATTCTTCACTGCCTTCCAGTGCTCTTCTCCTGGATTTGACTAGTATCTGCTCGTTACACTAAGTGCATGAGCAACATCCGGTCTAGTACATATCATACCGTACATGATAGATCCTATTGCAGAAGCATAAGGGATCTTACTCATACGGTCTCTCTCCTTAGGTTTCTTTGGGGCCTGTTTCTTGGAGAGATGTATTCCATGGCTCATCGGCATGAGACCTCTTTTGGAATCTTCCATGCTAAATCTCTTTAGCATTGCATCAATGTACTTTCCTTGGGATAAACCAAGCATCCTTTTAGATCTATCTCTATAGATCTTTATCCCCAAAATATAGGATGCTTCTCCCAAGTCCTTCATGGAGAAGTGTTTAGATAACCAGATTTTATTCGATTGTAGCATAGGAATGTCATTCCCTATCAGTAATATATCATCAACATATAATACAAGGAATGAAACTGCGCTCCCACTAACCTTCTTGTACACACATGGTTCATCGTCATTTTTGATAAAATCAAACTCTTTGATTGTCTCATCAAAACGAATGTTCCATCTACGAGAAGCTTGCTTCAATCCATAAATGGATCGTTGCAACTTACAGACTTGATTTATTCCAACCTTTGAAACAAATCCCTCTGGCTGTGTCATATACACATCCTCCTCAAGTTTCCCATTGAGGAAGGCCGTTTTCACGTCCATCTGCCAGATCTCATAGTCGTTATAAGCTGCAATCGCAAGCAAAATCCGAATGGACTTGAGCATAGCTACTGGTAAAAAGGTTTCATCATAGTCAACTCCTTGCCTTTGTTTGAAACCTTTTGCAACCAGTCGGGCCTTATAGGTCTCCACCTTGCCGTCCGCTCTAGTCTTTCTTTTAAAGACCCATTTACACCCAATAGGCTTAATGCCTTCAGGTGGTGAAACTAAAGTCCATACTTTGTTTTCATACATGGAGTCCATTTTGGATTTCATGGCTTCAAGCCATTTCCTTGAGTCTTTATTACTCATAGCCTGTTCGTAATTCAATGGATCATCATCATTTATGATGTGTACCTCATCGTCATCCTCTATAACGAATCCATACCTCTCAGGTATCTTCGGTACTCTTCCAGATTTACGAACAGGGTGTGGTATTGTAGGTTCTTCTACTTGGTCAGGTACCTGACTTTGATCCGTGGTAATTTGTGGTTCTTGAACTTCTTCAAGATATATCTTACTCCCACTGACCCCTTCATGGATAAACTCCTTTTCCAAGAAGGCAGCATGTTTCGCAACAAACACTTTTTAATCAGTTGGATGATAGAAATAATACCCTACAGTTTCTTTAGGGTATCCCACAAATCTATACTTTTCGGATTTAGTTTGTAGCTTATCATGTTCAAACTTTTTGACATAAGCTGGACAACCCCAAGTCTTAACATGCTTAAGATTTGGTTTCCTCCCCTTCCACATCTCATATGGAGTCTTTGGGACAGATTTGGTAGGTACCTTGTTAAGTAAGTATGCAGCCGTTTCAAGGGCATATCCCCAGAAGGAAATTGGAAGGTCGGTAAAACTCATCATGGATCGAACCATGTCTAACAGTGTTCGATTTCTCCTTTCAGATACTCCATTTAACTGTGGTGTACCTGGAGGAGTCCATTGTGAGATTATACCATTTTCTTTGAGACAATTGAGAAACTCACCGCTTAAGTATTCTCCACCTCGATCTGATCGAAGTATCTTTATACTCTTGCCCGTTTGTTTCTCTACTTCACTTCTGAACTCTTTGAACTTTTCAAATGATTCTGACTTGTATTTCATTAAATACACATATCCAAATCTTGAGTGATCATCAGTGAAAGTAATAAAATAAGAATACCCACCCCGTGCACTTGTTGTCATAGGCCCACAAACGTCTGTGTGAATCAATGCCAACAACTCTATAACTCTTTCTCCTTTTCTACTAAAAGGAGATTTAGTCATTTTACCCATGAGACAAGATTCACAAGTTGGATATGATTCATAATCGGATAGCTCGAGGAGCCCATCTTTATGCAACTTGGATAATCTTGTTTCAATGATATGACCGAGTCTACAGTGCCACATGTAGGTATAATTAATATCATCTCTTTTCCTTTTCTTAGTTTGTTCAATTTGAAATATATTTTCTTGTAAGTCAAGTGTATAAAGTCCATTTCGCAAATTTCCAATACCATATAAAACATCGTCTTTATAAATAGAACAACTATTGTTCTTTATAACAACGTTAAATCCTTCCATATCCAATACAGAAATTGAAATAATATTTTTAATAATATTCGGAACATAATAACAATTATTAAGATAAATGGACTTGCCCGAAGGCATTGCTAAATAATAAGTTCCTACAGCTAATGCAGCAACCTTTGCTCCATTCCCCACTCGTAGGATCACCTCATCATTGTTTAGCTTTCTACTTCTGACCAGTCCCTTCACATTATTACATATGTGAGAACCACAGCCGGTATCCAATACCCAAGTAGAATTTTGACTTTCTAAAAAATTAATTTCAATCATGAACAAACCTTGATTGGAAGTCGAAGCTTCTCCAAGCTTCTTCTCTGCCAGAAACTTCTTGCAGTTCCTCTTCCAATGACCCGGCTCGTTGCAATGGAAGCACATTCCTTTGCTAGCTGGATCAGGTTTCTTTTGTTCCTTTATGTTCACCTTGCCCTTGGTTATCCGAGATCGGAAGAGCTCCTTAGATATCTCATATCTAGCAGTCCCACTTTGTTCACCATACAACTCCTTGAGGTGAATCAACATAGTAGGAGCATCCATGTTTTTGTGCTGACGCTGAAGCTCGTTATTCATGGATGCGAGCATGATGCATTGAGCCACAAATGCATCATCTTGCCACTTTACAATGGTGGCAATCTCTTCCTCAGAGGCTGTTTCTGGAACAGTTCCAGGGACAGATGAGTTTAGAACATAAGAAATCTTTTCAGCAGTGAGAACTATTCTCAGATTTCTTAGCCAGTCCGTATAATTCGGCCCGGTAAGCTTATTAGCATCAAGTATACTTCGTAGTGAGATTAGTGATTTAGACATTTTTAAAATTCTGCATGTGAAAGAAAATAACATTTTAGCAAACATTCATTTTATTAACTTTGCATACCAAAATAAATTTAGGTCTTTATTCTAAATTGGTATCTCCCACTATTTTCATCAAACTATATTACCCTCACTTATATAGTTCGGCAACATCTAATTAAAGATTTGCTAGTGAGATTAAGGATCCCATTTCAAATGTATATAACCTTGTGGATAGCACAACAAGCGATATACAAATAAATAGGTAGACAACTCTTGTCAATTACATCACCATGTAATTCCTTTTATTTTGCCTCTTAAATCATAATGGTCAAGTGTGTGCACATTCGAACTAAAATGATTTAAGTTAAGTCCAGCCTAGCACTTCCATAAATTCAAAAAAGAAAAAGGTTCGTCCTTGTGGATAGCACAACAAGACTAGATCGTTCAATTTTCTTGATAAGCATCAAATGTGATTAATAAACATCTTAAATACTCAATACTCGCCTTGTGGATAGCACAACAAACTCATATTAAACATTTAATACTCTATTAATTAATCATGTTAGAAGGCGACGTTCGATATTCTAAATTTCATTTGAACGCTTCAGACTTAATATTATTTCTTTGAGGGGTTTGTTATTATTTTGTCTCATCTTGTTTAGCGCGCATACACATATATATATAAAATACGCGTCATTTTATTAAACATGCGAAGCATGTTTGCATAAAATATAATATATATATATATATATATATATATATATATATATATATATAATATTTAGCATGCAATATAGAATACTATATTCTACCCGGATTGATTATGGACTTTTATTCTAGTTTGGTTCACTAGAGCCACCAAGTGAACCAAAAGGTCAAACCTAGGAGTGCAAGAATTTAAATTTAAACGTAACTATTACATTTAAACCCGGGCTCCATACAAATGGATCTTCACACGCTCCTTGCTCCTTGCTCTCCAATTTCTTCAAGATAATTATAACTCATTCTATTACATTAAACTATTTAATTAAAATAGAAACCTTGATCAGCAGTCAAGGGGAAGTACATAGGAGGGAGATAGAATTTACACCGAGAAAAAAAAATCAGAGAAGACGAGGTACGCAGACCCCATTTAATAAAACCCATTCATTCAAGCATTCAACTAAAATAAAATACAATCACATTGGTCAAATAGTCCATAATCAATCCCCATTTATTATCATACATATCACCATATATATCAATAAATAAATATTCATCTCATGAATTAAAATCATTCCATATATATATGAGTATCATTTAATGGGCAATTTTAAATTGCATGAAATCCAATTTCAAGATTAAAATAAACTCTTTATTTTAATTATAAAATTATTTAAAATATAATATATAATATATATATCATATATATATATATATATATATATCATATATATATATATATATTTGATATTACCGTATATATTATATATATATATATATATATATATATATATATAACGAATCAGGTTATATATATATATATAATATAAATTCACGTTTATTTTTTAAAAGGAAGTCACTTTTTTTTATTAAAAGAGTTCTGCAGGTACATTAAAAGAGTCCTTTCTTGATGGGTCACCTTCTCTTTTTTTTTGGAGTAAGAAAGAGACAACGTCTTTTCTTTGCAGAATTCAAGATTAGCGCCCAAAAAAAAATTGTGATTCGTCCCAAAAAAAAAACGCAATTTTTTTTTTAAAATTTTATACAATAAAATTATGCCCAATAAATTATTCTAAATACATACCCATATGTATATGAAATCAAAAATAAATTAATAATTGCATAAAGGTTTGGCTCTGATGCCACTGTTGGGTTTGTACGAAATCGTGACGCAATCAAATTGCAAAAATTAGCGGAAGCATGGTATATCAGAGTTTAAAAAATTTCTACAAAACCATTACCCGGATCATCCTTTATGCAAATTATTAATTTAAAACGATAAATAAGAAGTTATGGAATCATACCTTTGTAGAACGAAGCTTCCACATGTACGAGTTCAACTCCTTGTTCTTCGTGATCTCCTTGAATTTTTGGGTTAGATTCCTTCCTTTGATCAACGTTAGCCACCCAAGTGTTTGGCCTCTAGAGGTGATCCACCAAGGAAGATGAATTATCAAGAAGGAGGGTGTTTGGCTAAACCTTAGTTTTCTATCTTCTATAGAAAAGGAGTACTCTCCAACAATTAGAATGTCATCAACTAATATCTATTATAAGACTCCTCTTATATAGATATTGGTCAACCCTTCTAATCCTATTAGACATGGGATTTTATTTAATTAATTAAACTCCTTTAATTAATTTAGGCTTCCCACCACATTGGGAATAATTAATTAAATTCATTTAATTAATTTATCTCCTAATCTTATTAGGAATAAATTAGAGTACTAATATTAAATTAATTATTAAACTCTTGTAGAAATTAAAATAATAATAATTGTAATAATATTAATAAGACTCCTCTTATTAATTTATATTTAATATTTTTAAAATATTAAATAATAAACATTAAGCTATTTAATTTATTCTATCACCATAGATTAAATTAATTATACTTAATGCATTATTACGATTATGCCATTACATTCTTAAATAATTATTCTTCCTTTTATGGTGTGACCCTTTAGGTTCTCCATATTAAACCGGTTGTGAATAAATCAATTAAAATAATTTTAATCTTATTTAAATAAATAAATTAAACTAATAATTTATTTAAATAAATAATATTTATTCTACAATAGGGATAAGCCTCCCTAGCGATCAACGACTTTCCAGATAATATAGATTTCAACATTAATCAAAAAGAACCTGTGAGTAAATAGTTACCGTACAATTCAATCCTTCCACCATACAATGTCCCAATTAAATATAAGACATGGATTTACTGTCAAGTCTTATTTTATTTAATTATATGTATTTCGATTAGAAAATGCACAACTCCAAATAATGCAAATTAGAAACTCCTTTCTAATTTCATTTCACCTTGGCCAAGGATTCCTGGGTTGTCATTTAACGAATCACATAGGACATATCTCTTCTTTTACTAGAGGTGGTAGATTCTTTATTGATCATTCATTATCTCCATATGTAACTCATTATACCCAAGCATACCCTATATATGCCTTAAAATGTCTTAAGGAATAAGTCAAAGTATAATTTGTTACATACAAGATACTATGATGATCTCAAGTCCAAGGATCACTTGTACTACTATCACATTAGGAATTCCTATTGACTGCGAGTAAATCTCCATTAGGTATTCCATAGCGAATCAAGTTCAGTGAACTTATTCTCCAACAAGCACCTACATACTTGCTTTAGTGTCTCCACACAAATGATCATGAGATCAATCATCCTCATCCAATGAGCAAGCAACATATGTACCAATCTATCCGAATTTACTAATCCCCTTTTTAGTAATTCCACGATTGGGAACTATTTTAGTTTTAAAACTTTCTAAGAATTTAGATCTCATTAGCATGATCATCATCATGATTCTAAAAACATTGCTTAAAACTATGGGTTATTTACATATTATAAAAACAGCAACATGTAGATAATTAAATGCCTTTAATAAATGAATATTTTATTAATAAATAAATAAGATTGTTTACAAAGTACGTGCTTTATCATCATACATGATTGGTTTGTATGCACACTACTATCAATCTCCCACTTGCACTAAAGCCAATCGCCATGGTATCTCATACCCATCTTCTCTAAGTGACGATCAAACTGCTGTTGTGTTAAAGCTTTAGTAAATGGATCTGCAATGTTGTCTTGAGAGTCTACACGCTCCAAGGTGATGTCTCCTCTTTCAATGATCTCCCTGATCAAATGAAATCGCCGCAACACGTGTTTAGATTTCTGATGAGACCTCGGTTCCTTAGCCTGTGCAACTGCTCCTGTGTTGTCACAGTAAATGGGAACTGCTTCTCCAATGCTAGGAACCACACCAAGTTCAGTTATGAACTTCTTCATCCAAACAGCTTCCTTTGCAGCTTCACTTACAGCTATATACTCTGCCTCTGTCCCTGAATCAGCAACTGTTTGCTGCTTGGAACTCTTCCAACTCACTGCGCCTCCGTTCAAGGTAAAAACATACCCCGAAACAGATTTACTGTCATCTTGGTCCGTTTGAAAACTTGAGTCTGTGAAGCCCTCGAGTTTTAATTCAGACCCACCGTAGACAAGAAAAATATCCTTAGTCCTTCTCAAGTATTTTAGGATATTCTTCACTGCCTTCCAGTGCTCTTCTCCTGGATTTGACTAGTATCTGCTCGTTACACTAAGTGCATGAGCAACATCCGGTCTAGTACATATCATACCGTACATGATAGATCCTATTGCAGAAGCATAAGGGATCTTACTCATACGGTCTCTCTCCTTAGGTTTCTTTGGGGCCTGTTTCTTGGAGAGATGTATTCCATGGCTCATCGGCATGAGACCTCTTTTGGAATCTTCCATGCTAAATCTCTTTAGCATTGCATCAATGTACTTTCCTTGGGATAAACCAAGCATCCTTTTAGATCTATCTCTATAGATCTTTATCCCCAAAATATAGGATGCTTCTCCCAAGTCCTTCATGGAGAAGTGTTTAGATAACCAGATTTTATTCGATTGTAGCATAGGAATGTCATTCCCTATCAGTAATATATCATCAACATATAATACAAGGAATGAAACTGCGCTCCCACTAACCTTCTTGTACACACATGGTTCATCGTCATTTTTGATAAAATCAAACTCTTTGATTGTCTCATCAAAACGAATGTTCCATCTACGAGAAGCTTGCTTCAATCCATAAATGGATCGTTGCAACTTACAGACTTGATTTATTCCAACCTTTGAAACAAATCCCTCTGGCTGTGTCATATACACATCCTCCTCAAGTTTCCCATTGAGGAAGGCCGTTTTCACGTCCATCTGCCAGATCTCATAGTCGTTATAAGCTGCAATCGCAAGCAAAATCCGAATGGACTTGAGCATAGCTACTGGTAAAAAGGTTTCATCATAGTCAACTCCTTGCCTTTGTTTGAAACCTTTTGCAACCAGTCGGGCCTTATAGGTCTCCACCTTGCCGTCCGCTCTAGTCTTTCTTTTAAAGACCCATTTACACCCAATAGGCTTAATGCCTTCAGGTGGTGAAACTAAAGTCCATACTTTGTTTTCATACATGGAGTCCATTTTGGATTTCATGGCTTCAAGCCATTTCCTTGAGTCTTTATTACTCATAGCCTGTTCGTAATTCAATGGATCATCATCATTTATGATGTGTACCTCATCGTCATCCTCTATAACGAATCCATACCTCTCAGGTATCTTCGGTACTCTTCCAGATTTACGAACAAGGTGTGGTATTGTAGGTTCTTCTACTTGGTCAGGTACCTGACTTTGATCCGTGGTAATTTGTGGTTCTTGAACTTCTTCAAGATATATCTTACTCCCACTGACCCCTTCATGGATAAACTCCTTTTCCAAGAAGGCAGCATGTTTCGCAACAAACACTTTTTAATCAGTTGGATGATAGAAATAATACCCTACAGTTTCTTTAGGGTATCCCACAAATCTATACTTTTCGGATTTAGTTTGTAGCTTATCATGTTCAAACTTTTTGACATAAGCTGGACAACCCCAAGTCTTAACATGCTTAAGATTTGGTTTCCTCCCCTTCCACATCTCATATGGAGTCTTTGGGACAGATTTGGTAGGTACCTTGTTAAGTAAGTATGCAGCCGTTTCAAGGGCATATCCCCAGAAGGAAATTGGAAGGTCGGTAAAACTCATCATGGATCGAACCATGTCTAACAGTGTTCGATTTCTCCTTTCAGATACTCCATTTAACTGTGGTGTACCTGGAGGAGTCCATTGTGAGATTATACCATTTTCTTTGAGACAATTGAGAAACTCACCGCTTAAGTATTCTCCACCTCGATCTGATCGAAGTATCTTTATACTCTTGCCCGTTTGTTTCTCTACTTCACTTCTGAACTCTTTGAACTTTTCAAATGATTCTGACTTGTATTTCATTAAATACACATATCCAAATCTTGAGTGATCATCAGTGAAAGTAATAAAATAAGAATACCCACCCCGTGCACTTGTTGTCATAGGCCCACAAACGTCTGTGTGAATCAATGCCAACAACTCTATAACTCTTTCTCCTTTTCTACTAAAAGGAGATTTAGTCATTTTACCCATGAGACAAGATTCACAAGTTGGATATGATTCATAATCGGATAGCTCGAGGAGCCCATCTTTATGCAACTTGGATAATCTTGTTTCAATGATATGACCGAGTCTACAGTGCCACATGTAGGTATAATTAATATCATCTCTTTTCCTTTTCTTAGTTTGTTCAATTTGAAATATATTTTCTTGTAAGTCAAGTGTATAAAGTCCATTTCGCAAATTTCCAATACCATATAAAACATCGTCTTTATAAATAGAACAACTATTGTTCTTTATAACAACGTTAAATCCTTCCATATCCAATACAGAAATTGAAATAATATTTTTAATAATATTCGGAACATAATAACAATTATTAAGATAAATGGACTTGCCCGAAGGCATTGCTAAATAATAAGTTCCTACAGCTAATGCAGCAACCTTTGCTCCATTCCCCACTCGTAGGATCACCTCATCATTGTTTAGCTTTCTACTTCTGACCAGTCCCTTCACATTATTACATATGTGAGAACCACAGCCGGTATCCAATACCCAAGTAGAATTTTGACTTTCTAAAAAATTAATTTCAATCATGAACAAACCTTGATTGGAAGTCAAAGCTTCTCCAAGCTTCTTCTCTGCCAGAAACTTCTTGCAGTTCCTCTTCCAATGACCCGGCTCGTTGCAATGGAAGCACATTCCTTTGCTAGCTGGATCAGGTTTCTTTTGTTCCTTTATGTTCACCTTGCCCTTGGTTATCCGAGATCGGAAGAGCTCCTTAGATATCTCATATCTAGCAGTCCCACTTTGTTCACCATACAACTCCTTGAGGTGAATCAACATAGTAGGAGCATCCATGTTTTTGTGCTGACGCTGAAGCTCGTTATTCATGGATGCGAGCATGATGCATTGAGCCACAAATGCATCATCTTGCCACTTTACAATGGTGGCAATCTCTTCCTCAGAGGCTGTTTCTGGAACAGTTCCAGGGACAGATGAGTTTAGAACATAAGAAATCTTTTCAGCAGTGAGAACTATTCTCAGATTTCTTAGCCAGTCCGTATAATTCGGCCCGGTAAGCTTATTAGCATCAAGTATGCTTCGTAGTGAGATTAGTGATTTAGACATTTTTAAAATTCTGCATGTGAAAGAAAATAACATTTTAGCAAACATTCATTTTATTAACTTTGCATACCAAAATAAATTTAGGTCTTTATTCTAAATTGGTATCTCCCACTATTTTCATCAAACTATATTACCCTCACTTATATAGTTCGGCAACATCTAATTAAAGATTTGCTAGTGAGATTAAGGATCCCATTTCAAATGTATATAACCTTGTGGATAGCACAACAAGCGATATACAAATAAATAGGTAGACAACTCTTGTCAATTACATCACCATGTAATTCCTTTTATTTTGCCTCTTAAATCATAATGGTCAAGTGTGTGCACATTCGAACTAAAATGATTTAAGTTAAGTCCAGCCTAGCACTTCCATAAATTCAAAAAAGAAAAAGGTTCGTCCTTGTGGATAGCACAACAAGACTAGATCGTTCAATTTTCTTGATAAGCATCAAATGTGATTAATAAACATCTTAAATACTCAATACTCGCCTTGTGGATAGCACAACAAACTCATATTAAACATTTAATACTCTATTAATTAATCATGTTAGAAGGCGACGTTCGATATTCTAAATTTCATTTGAACGCTTCAGACTTAATATTATTTCTTTGAGGGGTTTGTTATTATTTTGTCTCATCTTGTTTAGCGCGCATGCACATATATATATAAAATACGCGTCATTTTATTAAACATGCGAAGCATGTTTGCATAAAATATAATATATATATATATATATATAATATTTAGCATGCAATATAGAATACTATATTCTACCCGGATTGATTATGGACTTTTATTCTAGTTTGGTTCACTAGAGCCACCAAGTGAACCAAAAGGTCAAACCTAGGAGTGCAAGAATTTAAATTTAAACGTAACTATTACATTTAAACCCGGGCTCCATACAAATGGATCTTCACACGCTCCTTGCTCCTTGCTCTCCAATTTCTTCAAGATAATTATAACTCATTCTATTACATTAAACTATTTAATTAAAATAGAAACCTTGATCAGCAGTCAAGGGGAAGTACATAGGAGGGAGATAGAATTTACACCGAGAAAAAAAAATCAGAGAAGACGAGGTACGCAGACCCCATTTAATAAAACCCATTCATTCAAGCATTCAACTAAAATAAAATACAATCACATTGGTCAAATAGTCCATAATCAATCCCCATTTATTATCATACATATCACCATATATATCAATAAATAAATATTCATCTCATGAATTAAAATCATTCCATATATATATGAGTATCATTTAATGGGCAATTTTAAATTGCATGAAATCCAATTTCAAGATTAAAATAAACTCTTTATTTTAATTATAAAATTATTTAAAATATAATATATAAATATATATATATATATATATATATCATATATATATATATATATATATATTTGATATTACCGTATATATATTATATATATATATATATATATATATATATATATATATATATATATAACGAATCAGGTTATATATATATATATAATATAAATTCACGTTATTTTTTAAAAGGAAGTCACTTTTTTTATTAAAAGAGTTCTGCAGGTACATTAAAAGAGTCCTTTCTTGATGGGTCACCTTCTCTTTTTTTTTGGAGTAAGAAAGAGACAACGTCTTTTCTTTGCAGAATTCAAGATTAGCGCCCAAAAAAAAATTGTGATTCGTCCCAAAAAAAAAACGCAATTTTTTTTTTTAAAATTTTATACAATAAAATTATGCCCAATAAATTATTCTAAATACATACCCATATGTATATGAAATCAAAAATAAATTAATAATTGCATAAAGGTTTGGCTCTGATGCCACTGTTGGGTTTGTACGAAATCGTGACGCAATCAAATTGCAAAAATTAGCGGAAGCATGGTATATCAGAGTTTAAAAAATTTCTACAAAACCATTACCCGGATCATCCTTTATGCAAATTATTAATTTAAAACGATAAATAAGAAGTTATGGAATCATACCTTTGTAGAACGAAGCTTCCACATGTACGAGTTCAACTCCTTGTTCTTCGTGATCTCCTTGAATTTTTGGGTTAGATTCCTTCCTTTGATCAACGTTAGCCACCCAAGTGTTTGGCCTCTAGAGGTGATCCACCAAGGAAGATGAATTATCAAGAAGGAGGGTGTTTGGCTAAACCTTAGTTTTCTATCTTCTATAGAAAAGGAGTACTCTCCAACAATTAGAATGTCATCAACTAATATCTATTATAAGACTCCTCTTATATAGATATTGGTCAACCCTTCTAATCCTATTAGACATGGGATTTTATTTAATTAATTAAACTCCTTTAATTAATTTAGGCTTCCCACCACATTGGGAATAATTAATTAAATTCATTTAATTAATTTATCTCCTAATCTTATTAGGAATAAATTAGAGTACTAATATTAAATTAATTATTAAACTCTTGTAGAAATTAAAATAATAATAATTGTAATAATATTAATAAGACTCCTCTTATTAATTTATATTTAATATTTTTAAAATATTAAATAATAAACATTAAGCTATTTAATTTATTCTATCACCATAGATTAAATTAATTATACTTAATGCATTATTACGATTATGCCATTACATTCTTAAATAATTATTCTTCCTTTTATGGTGTGACCCTTTAGGTTCTCCATATTAAACCGGTTGTGAATAAATCAATTAAAATAATTTTAATCTTATTTAAATAAATAAATTAAACTAATAATTTATTTAAATAAATAATATTTATTCTACAATAGGGATAAGCCTCCCTAGCGATCAACGACTTTCCAGATAATATAGATTTCAACATTAATCAAAAAGAACCTGTGAGTAAATAGTTACCGTACAATTCAATCCTTCCACCATACAATGTCCCAATTAAATATAAGACATGGATTTACTGTCAAGTCTTATTTTATTTAATTATATGTATTTCGATTAGAAAATGCACAACTCCAAATAATGCAAATTAGAAACTCCTTTCTAATTTCATTTCACCTTGGCCAAGGATTCCTGGGTTGTCATTTAACGAATCACATAGGACATATCTCTTCTTTTACTAGAGGTGGTAGATTCTTTATTGATCATTCATTATCTCCATATGTAACTCATTATACCCAAGCATACCCTATATATGCCTTAAAATGTCTTAAGGAATAAGTCAAAGTATAATTTGTTACATACAAGATACTATGATGATCTCAAGTCCAAGGATCACTTGTACTACTATCACATTAGGAATTCCTATTGACTGCGAGTAAATCTCCATTAGGTATTCCATAGCGAATCAAGTTCAGTGAACTTATTCTCCAACAAGCACCTACATACTTGCTTTAGTGTCTCCACACAAATGATCATGAGATCAATCATCCTCATCCAATGAGCAAGCAACATATGTACCAATCTATCCGAATTTACTAATCCCCTTTTTAGTAATTCCACGATTGGGAACTATTTTAGTTTTAAAACTTTCTAAGAATTTAGATCTCATTAGCATGATCATCATCATGATTCTAAAAACATTGCTTAAAACTATGGGTTATTTACATATTATAAAAACAGCAACATGTAGATAATTAAATGCCTTTAATAAATGAATATTTTATTAATAAATAAATAAGATTGTTTACAAAGTACGTGCTTTATCATCATACATAATTGGCTTGTATGCACACTACTATCAAAGCAGCCGAACACATGGAAATAACTGACATTTGGTTTTTTTCCTTTCCACAGCTCGTAGGGAGTCTTCTTTAACGTAGAGTGTACAAGATATATGTTCTGTGTGTAGCACGCAGTGTTGATGGCTTCTGCCCAGAATTATTCAGGCAGATGAGCTGCTGCTAGTAGAGTTCTCCCAGCTTTTATAAGTGTTCTATTCTTCCTTTTAGGCACTCCATTTTGCTGAGGAGTTCATGGTGCTGAGAAGTTGTGACTGATGACATTGTCTGCACAGAACTGATCCATCTCTGAGAAGTCGAATTCTCTACCATGATCACTCCTTATTGCCTTGATAGTCTCTCCTTTTTCTTTCATCACTAGCTTGAACATCTTTATCAGTTGGGAGCTTGTCTCATCTTTTGAGTTAAGAAAGAACACCCATGTGTATCTGGTGTAGTCATCCACTACGACCAGTGAGTATCTCTTTCCTCCTAGGCTCACAGTTGGAATTGGCCCAAAGAAATCCATATATAGTAACTGTAAGGGCTTGTCAATTGAGTTGACTGCTTTTCCTTTGAATGAGCTCCTAGTTTGTTTTCCAAGCTGGCAAGCATTGCATGGTCTTTCTCTGATGAAGCTGAACTTGGGTAAACCTGCTACCAGATCTTTGGAGGCCAGCTTTGACATACTCTTGAAGTTGAGATGAGATAACCTTCTATGCCAAAGCCAACTTATTTCTTCAGTGGCTTTAGCAAAGAAGCATACTATCTCATCAGAACTGAGCTGATCAAGGTTGACAGTGTATACATTTCCTTCTCTTGTTCCTGTCAGCTTGATAGAGGATGTCTCCATATCTCTGACTTGACATTGATTGTTGAGAAAGGTGACTTAATGGCCTTTATAGCAGAGTTGGCAAATGCTAAGAAGATTGTGCTTTAGACCATCAATATAAGCCACTTTACTAAAGGACACTGCACCATTCCCAACTGATCAATATAGCCTCTTGTCTTGCCAGAGCTGTTATCTCTAAAGATAACTGTTGGTCCCTCCTTCTCTGTATAGCTTGACAGGAGAGCTTTACTTCCGGTCATATGCCTTGAATAACCACTGTCCAGATACCATGTTGTAATCGTGGTGCTCATTTCCTGCAGATCGATTCAACTTTCATGTTGGTACCCAGACTAGCATGGGTCCTGCAATGTTAGTACCCTTAGGAACCAAAATCTGCTTGACTTTGGGTCTCCCATGCACAGTGTTATGAAAGCGTAATACAACTTTATGACCAAATCTTCCACATGCAAAGCATCTAATATGATTTATGTCTATGTGTGTGTGTGTGGATTCTTTCTCCATTTGGACTTGTTTGGCCTTATCCTTATATTGCATCTTCCTTTTCCATGCAGCCTTGGAGTTCACGTTTTGTGCTGAGTAAACCTCAACACCACGATTCCTTCCAAGTTAATCCATGGAGTCAGTTTTACTTGACTCTACGATTCGTCGAGGTTGGGCAATGGTGACTGTGTCACTCTTCACCTTTCTGAACCCTAGGCCAGCATAAGATCCGTAGTGTTTAGGAACATGTCTTGGATCAGAAAAGCAAGGTTGCACTGGTTCATCCTTCTGTGTGGACTTTACAAATGTAATACTTCTATTTAGGTTAGAAGCACTACTCATGTTAGTTTCCTTTGTCTTTTCCACACTGGGTTTTGAGGTAGATTCCACAAACCCTAAGCCTGTTCTATCAGAGACACTTCTCTGATTGGATATCAGGGAATCCATGCATGAAGAAGATCTATTCCATGTAGAGATAGTCTTTTCAAAATCATCAATCTTAGAGGTTATATTTGACTCTCTTTGCATTCTCAGTTCATTGGTCTCTTTTAAGATTTTATTCTCAACTTTAAGCTTAGAGAGAGAGTCAGAACTTAGTAGAGCTGCTTCCAGCTCTTTCTGAACTTTCTCTTTCTCCTTTTGAAGATCAGTAGAATCTTTAGATAGAACTCTTAACCATCTCATATTTTGATATAGATCAGTTAACATATCACGAATGCCAGTTCTTAAATCATTAATGTCTATATCAAGATAGTTGAAATTAAATACCTCATCTATGACTGTTTCAGCATCTTTCCCGCTGAGTGCATCTTTGGCCATAAGACATATGTTGGCTTTTTGAGGTGCTTCATCATCTTCAGACTCAACATTAATGTCGATGTCTGAATCACTCCAAGAGCTTCCAGCTACAAGCCCTTTGTCTTTCTTCTTATTCTTTTTGTAGCCTTTGAGCTCCTTCTTTGGATTTGACTTTCTTTTCAGCTCTTCTCTTATAGGCTTGTTGCAAAGTTGGCAATGAAATGACCAGGCTTCTTGTAGTTGTAGCATAGGTCACTGATCTGCTCCTAACTGCTGCTATTGTTGAATCTTTTAGGTTTACTACTTCTTCCTTTGAGTATCAGCCTTCTGAATCTTCTGGCCAGCAATGCAGCTTTATCATCATCATCATCATTATCATCATCATCTTCCTCAAAGTCAGATTCATCTTCAATATATGCTCTGGAGATTTCTTCTTTTGCTTTAAGAGCAACTCCTTTATCCTTCTTTCTTCTTTCTGAGAAAGTTTCTGCTCGTTAAGTCAGTTCTAGCTCGTAGGTAAGAAGGTTTTCGTAGAGTTATTGAACTGTCATCTCATGCAGATTCTTTGACTCTCTGATTGCAGTGGTCTTGGCATCCCATCTTCTTGGTAAAGACCTCATGAACTTGATAACTAGATCCTTGTTTGGATAGGTCTTTCCATAAGCTCTGAGAGAGTTGAGCAGTGTAGTGAATCTTCCATAAGTGGAAGTGATGTTTTCTTCTGGAACATGAGCAAACATCTCATACTGTTGAGTCAGTAGAGATTGCTTATTTTCTTTGACTTCTTCAGTTCCTTCATGCATGATGAGCAATGCTTCCCAGACTTCCTTTGCAGTTTGGCAGTTAACCACGTTTTTAAACAGATTGTCTTCTAAGAACTGGAACAAAATGTTCTTAGCCTTCTTGTCAAGCTGAACATTTTTCTTCTCATTGTTGGTCCATTCTGCTTTGACTTTAATCATAACTCTGTTTGGTTCTTCTATACTTGGTTCAAGCCTTGTTGGAACATAGGGCCCATTCAGAACAGTTTCAAATAGATCATCATCTATTGAATCCATGTAAGCTTGCATCCGAACTTTCCAGTTGACAAATTTATTTTGTTGCACATTGGTGGCATGCTTCCTCCACCTGTCTTGGTCTCGCTTATCAGTTGTGCCATTGGATCTACTCAAGCTTGTATGCTTAGTTGAGAGAACTTGCTCTGATACCAATTGTTAGTTCCCAAAGGCACGTTAGTTATCTAGAAGGGGGGTTGAATAGATATTTTAAAAATTCTTTGTTTAAAATACTTTGTCAGTATTGATTATACTGACAGCAGCGAAATATATATTTTGTTCCCCTTCAAGATATTGCAGTTATGGTTTGATAAGCAGTTATAATAGATATAACAGTTATAGCAGTTAATGAGAGACAATGAGACACAAGGTTTTAAGTGGTTCAGAGCACACAAAGCTTCTAATCCACTCTTCTACTCCATGAGTCAGAAATCCACTAAGGATGTCTCTTACAACTGAATCACTTAGATTCCTTCAAGGCCAGCAGTCCTGAATCTTCTCTTAGTTCACTTTTGAACTCTTAAAGTCCTCTGACTTGGATCTTCTCTTAGTTCACTTTTGAACTCTTCAACTACTCTGACTTGGATCTTCTCTTAGTTCACTTTTGAACTCTTAAAGTCCTCTGACTTGGTTCCTCACTTGGATTGACATTAGTTGTTTGAGGTGTGCTGCTCAGTTGCAATTAAGCATCAGTTCTGAAGAACTGAGTAGCAAAGCAAGCTTTCCTCTTTCAGGAACGTAGAGTTGATCGTTGAGTGTTCTTGACCTTTTCTCTTGATAATCTTTCTATTTGTATCTTGCTTGCTTAGTCTGAATCCTTGTCTGATTTCCTTATAAAAGAGCCATTCAAAATTTATCCGTTTGAATGCTCCCCTTGCAGCATTTAATGCTTCAGATGTCTTCTGTGCAGTTGATGTTGACATCCTGCTTTTTTGCTGCACTGCCGACTGGCCCACTGACACAGCAGACTACAACTTCACCTAACACCTGAAATGGTGTTTTCTGCAGGCGGTTTAGTCCTTTCCTTAGCTTCTTCAATACTCTTCTTCGATTTGAACTAAGGATGAATATGGAATCATTAGGACTATCAAATTGTCAACGGCTATAAGCCTTTTATCATTTGTTGCTCTTCCTCCCTTCATCAGAACTACGATCTTTGATTCTGACTGGAGGAACACTACGATTATGATCATTGTGTCATAATCGTTGTGTGTTGGCTTGCACAGCTTGATTCAGACTTGATCGTAGAGAATACTACGATTTCTCTTAAGCTCTCTGGTAGACTACGATTCCTGCTTGCTTGTCTTGCAGACTCCACACTTCTGAGAGCACACTACGATTCTTAAATTGGCTCGGCAGACGCTCAGGTCTTCTTCATGATTCTTAGTGTGGCTTTTAAGGCAGACTACGATTCTTTGATGCTTTTACTTAAGCTCAACGGATCTTGCCTTGACCTCTGCAGACTTGATTCTTTAGCAGACTACTATTCTGGACATCTTCATTTAAGCTCCACGATTCTGCCTTGTCTTCTGCAGACTTGATTCTCTTAGCAGACTACGATTTTGGACATCTTCATTTAAGTTCCACGATTCTGCCTTATCTTTTGAGTGCTACCTTTGACATGCTACGATTCTGTCAAGGCTTTAACTTTTACAGCTCAAATAGATCAACCTAACAAATTTGATCTTTTCTTCTATACATTTATTTACATAAATGATACACATTAAAGCTCAGATCAACCTAACAGATTTGATCTATCATCTAAGTTCTTGTACATTGATTCTCTTAAGGACTGTACACTTAAGCATTTATATTTCCTTTTAATATCAAATATGAATATGCAATTCCCAACAAACTTTAATAAAACAAACAACTTTAAATAAAGTAAAACAGTAAATAGGCTGGAGTCGAGAAGACGGCAGACAAAACAAAGGGACCACCGCCTCTTAAAGATAAGAGATAAGATTCCCTAACAAAGCCTGAAATTAAGGCTACTTTTGACTAATTTAACAAAATTATTTTTCATTATTTATTTTTTTTTTAAAAATATTATGGAGTACATCTTGTCCCTGCTTATTTTGAATATGAATTAAGAATTTATACATTGTCAGTCTATACATAAATGGATCAAGTGGAGGAAGTATTATAACATCTCATTAACGAAGTAGTTATATTAGATACAAGTGTAAAGGTAATGGGTACAATTACTGAATTACATATTGGAGAATCTCATAAGAGGAATGACCCTGGCCCCGGCGGATTCAACAAACTTTACATAAGACGCGTCTTGCTGAGCCGGACGGAAGCTCCGTCGTCGGGATGACTTAAAATACCGTTGACAGACCGGAAATTGAGATTGGAGTCCAGAGAGGGACAGCTGGAAGTTGCAGACTGACTGTGATAGACTCCACGACACGCTTGTGTGAGGTGATCGTTGTAAGACCCCGGATTTTATGAAATAAAAGTATTCAATTTTTCTATTTAGTAAATGGTTAAATTGATAAAAATTTAAAGTTATGGGTAAAATATGTAAATTTTTCAAAATAAGCAAGTGATTATAAAATATTTATTGTTGTCAGGGAATATTCGTTTGGTCGTGGAATATTCGTGCTGTCGGGGAATATTCGTACGATGGCGCAACCATTTGTGGGACCCATAACGGAAAACTGTCGGATGAAGAAAACGACATGACTGAGCTTTCTAAAAATAACAGTGGAGTTATTACCGTTAACACTGTTGGAATACCCGGTGGGTAAAATTATATAATACGCGTTGTTGCACAGTAGCACACGGTATTGCACAGTATTTTTATATTATTGTTAATTCAATAATTGCTACTGCATAGTATTTCTCATTATCAGATCAATAATTTATATTATTTGAATAATATTATTAGATAGCATAATTGGCAATGTCTAAAGAAGTTCTGTCTAGGAGGGGTTATTTAATGGCGCGCCAATAAGGATATATCCTTATCGGAAGGCCCCCCTCTTTCTTGGAAACGACCTGGTTGTCAATATTGTAGTTCTGTAATATTATTTTTGAATAATTAATTATTAAGTTATATGATAAGAAAATATTTATTTTATGTATATAAAAGAAGGAATTAGTGCTGAGGTGCTTTTATCAGTATTTTGGTGTAGAAAATCATCCGTTTGTGGATTTCGGACATTTTTTGTTTGGAATTTGGAAAAACTTTCTTCTGCAAAGTTATAGAGAATTAAATTTCCTATAAAAAGAAATAAGATTTGAATTTTTCCGATAAAAGGGCTATTTATTATGAATTATTGAAGTTCTGGAATAATTGATTTTTTGGGGTTAAAAATATTTTTTTTAATAAAAATATTTTGTGTGAGGTGGGCCCCACTTGTGGATGGCTGGTGATAGTGAGAGCTGGTGTGCGTGACAATTTTTAAAAATAATAATATTTTATTAAATTTTTTGCTTTGACGTTCTAAGCATTTTCCTATAAATAGGGTGCTGAATTAGAATTTAAAAATCACACCAGAATTAGAAGTTTCTCTCTCTATAATATCGAGCGTATTTTTGTGAGTATTTAAATACTTGGAGTGTTACTATTCAGTGCAAGTTTTCTTCAGTTGTATATCCGATATTCCAGTCAGAAGTACTGTTCTTTTGAGATAAGGGATGGTAAGGGATGTTATTTTCTTAGTAAATGATGTTATTTCTTTTAATATCATTATATCAAAATGTTGATATGATTTTTATTGTGAAATTTTTACCCTTTCCGTCGGAGTTACTATTTACGTATACGACACTATTCACATATACGACACTATTCACGAATACGGTACATGTTACGGTCGAATATCTTTTCACCGGAATATTGGTATAATTTTTCTTATGAAATTTTTACCTTTTCATGCCGGGGTTACTATTCACGGGGCACTATGCACGGGATACTATGCACGAGTTACTATTCATGGGGTACTATTCACGACAAAATTGGTTTCTTTTTCTAACCAAATTATTGTTAATTTATGAATCTTACTCTTGAAATTAGATCCATATTTTGATCATATTGTTTTTATTATCATATATAACATTTTCATAATCATGGTGATGGAATTTCTCTTTGACTTGAGTGTAAAGATGGGTAGATTATTGGTATGATTATGACTTTGGGTTCTCTTTGGCCAGTAGTGCAAAAATGAATTATTGACTGGTATGTTCATGACCATTGAATTTACAATTGAATATCTTTAGCTTAAGGGCAAAGGTGAATTGATTAACATGGTTATAATTATTGTTTATATAAATTCTGAAATGATTATATATTTTCGAGATATGAATATCTTTGGCCTGTAGTGCGAAGATGACCTGTTATTGAATATCTTTGGCCCGTAGTGCAAAGATGAGCTGTTATTGAATATCTTTGGCCTGTAGTGCAAAGATGAATCGTTGATGAATATCTTTGGCCCGTAGTGCAAAGATGAATTTGTTAGTATGATTATGAACAGAAACTGTGATTTGGTATAACTATAATCTTTGATGTTTCAGGTAAAGACATGTGATGAAAATTATTTTCGTCCTGCTGCGAAGAGAAATTTATCAACATAATTATGATTATGAATTATTCACTTGATTGTGGACAAGAATTGTTGATTGATGTTACAGGGATACAATATTGTTGGTGGACTTTTAACGTGGAGGAGATAATAGACATTATGGTCTATTTGACTCTTCTAATGGATTGCTCATTCCGCTGCAACTATGGTTGAAAAGTTTTATCATCTACCATATGTTATAAATCTTTGATTTATTACTGATGAAAATTATTTATAATTTAATTGTCTTTAGTCATGATATTCTTTACTGGGCTATTTGTGCTCACCCTTTTGCTTCACAATTCCTTTCAGGTAATAACAGTATAGCTGGATCGAGCGGGGATAACGGAAAAATAGAACGAGGGTCTATAACAGTAACGACCAGGAATTTTAGGCTCCTTATTAATTTTATATGTGATTTAAAATTTTTAGGAGTTAATTTTTCAAACTTATTTAAACCTTATGTGGTTATGTGCTTATGTGATTTAACCTATGCGAATAAATGCTAGGATTTTTATTGAAGGAAATCACTAATGGTTATTTAAATTAGTAGATTAACCCTGAGACTTCTATATCAGAATATTGATAAAAAAGTGTTAGTAATTATATATTCAAATTTCTTGAATATAGTGTAGGGAGTTAATCGTGATTAATTATTTTTATTTGAGTAATTAATTGATAACATATGAAATTATTATTGTTGTTGATTAATAATTATTATGGATAAATAATAATGAGTAATTAATTGAGAGTATGTTGATTAATTATTTTGAATAACTAATAATTAATGAGTAAGAGAACTAATAAATATAATAATATTATATTTACTTGATTAATTGTTTTATACAAGCATGCGATATATTAAACCTTGTAATATATGGTGGATACCTTCATATTGTATGAGGTGCAAGGTGACACATTAATATGTCTCTATATTATATATAGTATGATTAGTGACATTATGTGAGTTACATTATAATATGACTTATATAGCATGAGAAGAGTGGTAGACATTAATATATATACCCTATTACGTTGTATTAATATCAATAAACTATTGTTATTTGATAATGATGTTATTAAATTATAATGATAACCATGGTGATAATAATAATACCTTGTAATTAGGAATTATATTGTATGCCCTTTAAATTATTGTGACCTATGTTATATGAAATGAATTGTGTATACAAATTTAATAACCAAGTGTTAGCATACACTATACACCCACTTGCTAGATTGCTGGGATTATTTTGTCCCATAATATGAGCCCAATTTCTCTCTTCACGTGAAAGCAAGAAGCTAGCCTACTCTATCTCTTCTCAATTTCCTCACAACTATAGCAATGATCATGGGGGAGTGGAGATTATGATGAGTTATACCAACTCCACACCCACTATTTGATAACCATTAGCCAATTGCATCTCCCATTAGTTTGATTTGAGGAACAATGTCTAGAACCGGATATTGAAATTTCCTATAAATTAACTCTCTTCCTTCTCTATTACAATTGCTGAGATTTCCATACAAGTATAGAATTAGTAGAGTTGCTAGTGAGAGTCTGTGAATTGAGAGAGTGAGAGATAGCAGCAAGTCCATTCCTTTGACAGAGGTATAAATTCCAATTCATGCTCTCCCCATCTTATTCTCTGTAAATTTATAAGTCTTGATTATTGAATTGATCATGGGTTGATTAATTAATGGATTGGAATATGTTGGTTAAGTGCTATACAAGATGTAAACATGTTAAAATTGCAATGTGTTATGTTAGAATCAATTTTCGTAGGAAAATTTTTGAGTTGGGCTGAAGGAACTGCCGAAGCAATTTAGTCTGGATTGGATCAGGAGCCGGCGCAGCTGCGCCGGGTTTATGCCTGGTTGCAGCGCGGCTGCGCAGGCCCTGTAATGCAGATTTTGTTTTTTTTGTTACAGAACCTATCATGCCATCATATAGTACCTTGTTAAGGCAGGCATGTAAACTGGATTAGCACACATATACGAGTATATTAACATTATGTTAACGTATTTTGCTATGTTTGCATATAAGGTTTATGAAACAATATATAGTTATGAAATAAACTTAAGATTTCATGAACGAACGTCAACATATGTGAAGCATGCTAGTATTCTAACTTCACAAGCATATTAGTATGATTTAAAGATGTATGAGAAGTATGATAACTCGCTTATGTAGGTTCCTTAATGAATTATGATCATATGAACCTTACTAATGTACGTTCCCAACAAAAATGTAAGTTTTGAAACACGAACCTTGACATGCTATGCCACATGACTATTCTGATTTTTAGAACCCGACCATATGGTCTATATGGACTTGAGCACTAAGTCTAAAGTGGTTAATCATACTAGCTTATATTCGAGGAAGAAAACTTGTGGTTTTAAAGTAAACTTATAGTTTTGAATGCGAACTTTGTCATATAAGTAGCATGTATATAATCTGATATTATGAACATAATAGCATGTTTACATTCACATGAAATGCACGTTTAAAGTGTTGAACACACTAGCATGCACGATTATAAGGTTTCGGACAATTTCGAAATGAGAAACTTAAGACTTTTGAAAACAAACTTGACCAAGACTTGAGTCTTTAGATTCTGACCATTTGAGAGCGTATATGTGGTTTATATATGAGTTCTAAGACATACGAGTTATGAGCACAAGGCACTTAACATGTATTATGATACCTTGTTGACTTAGTGTACTTTGCAAATGGAAACTTAGAATGTGGAAGCTAAATAACATTGATTACCATGTGAATTGTATTATGATCATACAAGCATGTTTATTAGGATGTCATTACGCCTATAGACATATTAACATGAACCGCGCTTGGTTAAACACAGATTTCAACTATGCACGCATACTCATAGAAAGTGGATTCCTAAGGCATGAGTTATGACGATTAAAGTGTACACTTGTAGTATACGCATAAACATAACTACTTAATTATTGTTTAGCCTTGTTATGTGATAACATGACCTTAGTAACCGATCTTGAAGCATGAACATGTATTAGTTAAAGTATGTGAATTACTGGCATGAAAACATGACTTCGAATAAAATATAGAAAGAGCATGCTAGCTTCGAATGGGAGATTATAACTTGATAAGCATGTGTATTGGTTTAATGGCAATAGTTGCAAGCTAGAGTTACGCCGGGACACTTTCAGACCCGAACAATTTGCTTAAGTCGGATTTTAACAGTTAACATATTATGATGCTATAAATGGTATATTTGATATTGAAACATGATCTTATGTGATAGATTTATATATCGACTAGATTCTTGTATGTGTGAACTTATATTAGTTTATATATACTAATTGGAGAGATCGACTTGTTATTATTAGGTCATTCCAATGCCATTTAAATTAAAGCTAGAATTAATTGTAGCTGAGCAAACAGGCAAGTTTCCTAACTTCATTTGACTGTTATATTGAATGCAAGTTCCCTGACTTACACTTATTATTTGTGCAAGTCTCCCTAACTTTACCCAAATTTATATTGAGCAGGGTATTATTATATTGCAAGTTTTCCTGAACTACTCTTTTATTTGAGCAAGTTTTCTTGACTTATACTTATTTATTGTACAAGTATCTGGACTCTATTGTGCAAGTATTCTAAATTCTTGTACTACCTTATTCAATGAACCGTGTAAGCGAGCTTCTAAACTTCACTTATTTTTGGTGAAAGTTTCCTATCCTTCTCATATTATATTGAGCATGTTATTATTTTATTGCGCAAGTTCCCCGAACTTCACACTTTGGTTATTGTGAAAGTTCCCCGAACTTCACACTTTGGCTATTTTGCAAATTCCCGAACTTCATGTATTTATTATGCAAGTTCTCTAAACTTATATAAACTCGTATATTGTGCAAGTATCTTATCTTTGTGTTTACTTTACTCAAAGAACGTTGTCAGCAAATATCCTAACCTATGCATTCATTTTATGCAAGGAATCTATTATTGTGCAAGTTCGCCGAACTTCACACGTTGAGTATTGTGCAAGTTCCCCGAACTTCACACGTTGAGTATTGTGCCATTTCCCCGAACTTACACAAATTCATATATTGTGCAAATTCTAAACTTCACTTTGTGCAAGTTCTCTATCCTTCTCATATTGTATTGAGTAGGTTATTGTTGAATCGAAAGTTGTTTACTTAATTGTTTGAACCTTATTTCCAACCATGTTATTTAGTGGTTTAATTACTTATCAATTATTTCACATTGATATTATTGATGTCCGCACCTAGTGCATTTGAGTTCGTACAGTCTTGGACTTGTACATTATTCAAGGTTCTAAATTTATTGAACCGTGTTAGTTAGAGTCGAACCTTTGTTCGGTCAGACTAGTGTATGAAGTTTTCTTTAAAGCTATCCAAACCAATAGATGGTAAGGATTCTTAGACGGAACAGAACACCCCTCATATGTAGGAGTGTGCCCAGGTATCTAATATATATGATACGAGTAAGCAGATTTAAGTGTTATGCATATTCATGTTGTGCCCGATGCTGATCTCCTCGAGGTACTTAGTTTCTGTAGCCAGAAGCCAGTAATCCAAAAAGGGTCAATTAGCTATTGAACCCATTGGAAAGTTATAGTTCAGAGTCTACTCGACTATCAGTCATTCTAAAGGCAATTAATATCTTTGCTTTTAATATTCATATTGTTGAATTGTTCAGATGTTCATATCGTTGAATCGTTCAGATATTCATATTATTGAATCATTCTAATATTCATATTGTTGAATCCTTAAGATATTCATATTGTTGAATTCATTTTCAGATATTTTTCCATTCATCATGATATATCCTTTATTGTTGTATTTAAACTTGCTGAGTAAACTTGTTGCTCATTCTTGCTATATCATGACTTATATTTAAGTTAAGCCCGAGACTTCAGGGAAGGACAAGGGTAAAGGGAAGATATAGGATTAGTTTGCAAGGAGCAGACTTTATCTTTATAATTTGTTTAATTACTGTTAATGTAATATGAACCCTAATGTTTATTCTAGGGTATGTTTGTATTGATGTATTAAGGTTATCGAATCTTGGGACTAGTAACACCTTTTGAATGAACGACATACGTTTATTATATTCCGCATTTTTAGTTATCGTATGTTGTTAGAGGTGGATGTTAGTATTGTATCGTGACGATCGGACCGGGGTCAAAGGACCCAGATTCGGGGGTGTCACAGGTTGGTGTCAAAGCTTTAGGTTATAAACGTTAAGAATACGAAACCTAAGTTATAACCTCAGTAGAAAACTCAAGTAGAGTTTATAGGTGATGGATTGAGGAGATCCATCGAGTCTTATTATGATACTGAAGTTGTTTATTTAAATCAGCTATGATTGATAGACGTCTTAAAACTTCTTAATGCTAACTTGAATAGCATATCACGTAAAGACTAAGGTTTTCTTCCTTTCCTCAGAATCATGCCACCTAGGATATTTTCGCGGAACCAGAGGGAGGAAGGATCTGTTAGCAATGTTGAAGGGGGAGATGTCGACCCAATGCAGAACTTCGTTAACCTATTAACAGAAGCAATGCAGAACATAACCCCGCCAGCAGCTGAGCAGCCAGGACATTACTTGGCTAGCTTTAAGGACTTTAAATTGGTAGGATCACCGGAGTCCCGGGGAACCTTAGACCCAATCAAAGCCCAGACATGGATAGAAGAAATTGAGAAGGTGTTTGAGGTCGCACGGGTGGCCGAGGCACAGAAGATGAGTTTTGCCACGTTCATGATGAAGGGCGAAGCTAATAATTGGTGGGAACCCAATAAAGGACTAGCAGGCGAAGGAGTTATTATGTGGGACAGATTTAAGAATTTCTTTTCGGAGAATACGCAACAAGATATGGAAGTTAAGTTTCTAGAGCTGAGACAAGGAGGTATGTCAGTCGCAGAGAACGCGGCAAGATTTAAAGAATGGGCTCGATTCACCTCGCATCAGGTGGATACGGAGGCCAGGAAAACAGAGAGATTTGAATTAGGATTGAAACCATGGGTGCAGAAGGTAGTAGATGCATTGAAGATTAAGACCTTTTCTGATCATTTGGAAAGGGCTATCATTATCGAAGGAGGCATTGAAGCCATAGCGCGATTTAAACAAGATAAGAAGACCGGCCAAGAAGGACCGAAAGGGGGAAGCGGCGGAGGCAGCAACCCCAATAAGCAAAAATGGATGGAGAGCCAATCATCCGGAGGTGGTAAGCCCGGGGGAAAGGCTAAGAAAAGTTTAAAGTGCAGTAACTATGGAAGGAACCACTCGGGGGAATGCTTGAAGGGGAAGAACGCATGTTATCGTTGTGGACAACCGGGGCACATGGCTCCTTAATGTCTGAATAAGTCGAAAGGAGGATGTTTCGCGTGTAGAGCCACAGACCATCAAATCAAGGATTGTCCGAAGAGAAAGAGCGTTGTAGCTAGCGGCAACCGCAACACCAAGGATGTAGTGTCAGGTATCATCCTGATCAATTATATAGATGCATATGTGTTATTCGATTCGAGTGCCGCCTGCTCTTTTGTTTCTAATGAATTTGTTAAACAGTTAGACTTACCCCGTGAGAAATTAGAACACCCTATGGGCGTAGGAATAGCAAACAAGGAAGTCATCCCCGTAGAATACATTCATAGGAATTATTATATTGATTTGAAGGGAATTCGTGGATGTCTTCCCAAATGAGATTTAGCAGCAATAGTTTTTGCCTTGGAGTTTTGGAAGCATTATTGGTATGGCGAGATTTTGTACCATCCAGGCAAAGCAAATGTAGTGGCAGATGCCTTGGATAGGAAAGGCAGAGAGAAATTATCAAGGTTGACCGTTCAGAAGAATTAGTGAAAGATTTCGAAAGACTAGACTTAGAGGCTAAGTATCCGATGGAGACCAAAGAGAGATTAATTACAGTGTCAGTAAGCCCGACTTTATTAGATAAGGTTAAGGAGGCACAAGAGAAGGACGAAGTTTGTGATAACATCAGGAAACGATTAGCTAAAGGTGATGAGTTGAAATTTAAGATTGATAGCACTGAACTGCTAAGTTTTGAAGGACGAATTTGGGTACCGTTAGTACCAGAACTAAGAGAAGAGATTTTTCTAGAAGCATTTTATGGAAGGAAAAATGTCGAGCACCGTTGTGTTAAGACAAAGTAGGTGAACGTCGACTGTTGGGACCAGAAGTGGTACAGCAGACGGTAGAGATTATCTAAGTGATAAGAGCGAATTATCCGTTTTTATTGGAATAACCTTATTTTTACAATTCCGAGGACGGAATTTTTATAAGGGGGGAGGGATGTAACGACTAGAAATTTTAGGCTCCTTATTAATTTTATATGTGATTTAAAATTTTTAGGAGTTAATTTTTCAAACTTATTTAAACCTTATGTGGTTATGTGCTTATGTGATTTAACCTATGCGAATAAATGCTAGGATTTTTATTGAAGGAAATCACTAATGGTTATTTAAATTAGTAGATTAACCCTGAGACTTCTATATCAGAATATTGATAAAAAAGTGTTAGTAATTATATATTCAAATTTCTTGAATATAGTGTAGGGAGTTAATCGTGATTAATTATTTTTATTTGAGTAATTAATTGATAACATATGAAATTATTATTGTTGTTGATTAATAATTATTATGGATAAATAATAATGAGTAATTAATTGAGAGTATGTTGATTAATTATTTTGAATAACTAATAATTAATGAGTAAGAGAACTAATAAATATAATAAAATTATATTTACTTGATTAAATGTTTTATACAAGCATGCGATATATTAAACCTTGTAATATATGGTGGATACCTTCATATTGTATGAGGCGCAAGGTGACACATTAATATGTCTCTATATTATATATAGTATGATTAGTGACATTATGTGAGTTACATTATAATATGACTTATATAGCATGAGATGAGTGGTAGACATTAATATGTATACCCTATTACGTTGTATTAATATCAATAAACTATTGTTATTTGATAATGATGTTATTAAATTATAATGATAACCATGGTGATAATAATAATACCAAACTGCTTTATATTCGGTGTTAAAATAATGTACATGGATTATATGTATGTTCACTACTTGATACCTTGTAATTAGGAATTATATTGTATGCCCTTTAAATTATTGTGACCTATGTTATATGAAATGAATTGTGTATACAAATTTAATAACCAAGTGTTAGCATACACTATACACCCACTTGCTAGATTGCTGGGATTACTTTGTCCCATAATATGAGCCCAATTTCTCTCTTCACGTGGAAGCAAGAAGCTAGCCTACTCTATCTCTTCTCAATTTCCTCACAACTATAGCAATGATCATGGAGGAGTGGAGATTATGATGAGTTATACCAACTCCTCACCCACTATTTGATAACCATTAGCTAATTGTATCTCCCATTAGTTTGATTTGAGGAACAATGTCTAGAACCGGATATTGAAATTTCCTATAAATTAACTATCTTCCTTCTCTATTACAATTGCTGAGATTTCCATACAAGTATAGAATTAGTAGAGTTGGTAGTGAGAGTCTGTGAATTGAGAGAGTGAGAGATAGCAGCAAGTCCATTCCTTTGACAGAGGTATAAATTCCAATTCATGCTCTCCCTATCTTATTCTCTGTAATTTTATAAGTCTTGATTATTGAATTGATCATGGGTTGATTAATTAATGGATTGGAATATGTTGGTTAAGTGTTATACAAGATGTAAACATGTTAGAATTGCAATGTGTTATGTTAGAATCAATTTTCGTAGGAAATTTTTTTGAGTTGGGCTGAAGGAACTGCTGAAGCAGTTCAATCTGGATTGGATCAGGAGCCGGCGCAGCTGCGCTGGGTTTATGCCTGGTTGCAGCGCAGCTGCGCAGGCCCTGCAATGCAGATTTTGTTTTTTTTGTTACAGAACATATCATGCCATCATATAGTACCTTGTTAAGGCAGGCATGTAAACTGGATTAGCACACATATACGAGTATATTAACATTATGTTAACGTGTTTTGCTATGTTTGCATATAAGGTTTATGAAACAACATATAGTTATGAAATAAACTTAAGATTTCATGAACGAACGTCAACATATGTGAAGCATGCTAGTATTCTGACTTCGCAAGTATATTAGTATGATTTAAAGATGTATGAGAAGTATGCTAACTTGCGTATGTAGGTTCCCTAATGAATTATGATCATATGAACCTTACTAATGTACGTTCCCAACAAAAATGTAAGTTTTGAAACACGAACCTTGACATGCTATGCCACATGACTATTCTGATTTTTAACACCCGACCATATGGTCTATATAGACTTGAGCACTAAGTCTAAAGTGGTTAATCATACTAGCTTATATTAGAGGAAGAAAACTTGTGGTTTTAAAGTAAACTTATAGTTTTGAATGCGAACTTTGTCATATAAGTAGCATGTATATAATCTGATATTATGAACATAATAGCATGTTTACATTCACATGAAATGCACGTTTAAAGTGTTGAACACACTAGCATGCACGATTATAAGGTTTCGGACAATTTCGAAATGAGAAACTTAAGCCTTTTGAAAACAAACTTAACCAAGACTTGAGTCTTTTAGATTCTGACCATTTGAGAGCGTATATGTGGTTTATATATGAGTTCTAAGACATACGAGTTATGAGCCAAGGTACTTAACATGTATTATGATACCTTGTTGACTTAGTGTACTTTGCAAATGGAAACTTAGAATGTGGAAGCTAAATAGCATTGATTACCATGTGAATTGTATTATGATCATACAAGCATGTTTATTAGGATGTCATTACGCCTATAGACATATTAACATGAACCGCGCTTGGTTAAACACAGATTTTAACTATGCACGTATACTCATAGAAAGTGGATTCCTAAGGCATGAGTTATGACGATTAAAGTGTACACTTGTAGTATACGCATAAACATAACTACTTAATTATTGTTTAGCCTTGTTATGTGATAACATGACCTTAGTAAACGATCTTGAAGCATGAACATGTATTAGTTAAAGTATGTGAATTACCGGCACGAAAACATGACTTCGAATTGAATATAGAAAGAGCATGCTAGCTTCGAATTGGAGATTATAACTTGATAAGCATGTGTATTGGTTTAATGGCAATAGTTGCATGCTAGAGTTATGCCAGGACACTTTCAGACCCGAACAATTTGCTTAAGTCGGATTTTAACAGTTAACATATTATGATGCTATAAATGGTATATTTGATATTGAAACATGATCTTATGTGATAGATTTATATATCGACTAGATTCTTGTATGTGTGAACTTATATTAGTTTATATATACTAATTGGAGAGATCGACTTGTTATTATTAGGTCATTCCAATGCCATTTAAATTAAAGCTAGAATTAATTGTAGCTGAGCAAACAGGCAAGTTTCCTAACTTCATTTGACTGTTATATTGAATGCAAATTCCCTGACTTACACTTATTATTTGTGCAAGTCTCCCTAACTTTACTCAAATTTATATTAAGCAGGGTATTATTATATTGCAAGTTTTCCTGAACTACTCTTTTATTTGAGCAAGTTTTCTTGACTTATACTTATTTATTGTACAAGTATCTGGACTCTATTGTGCAAGTATTCTAAATTCTTGTACTACCTTATTCAATGAACCGTGTAAACGAGCTTCTAAACTTCACTTATTTTTGGTGAAAGTTTTCTATCCTTCTCATATTATATTGAGCTAGTTATTATTGTATTGCGCAAGTTCCCCGAACTTCACACTTTGGTTATTGTGAAAGTTTCCCGAACTTTACATTTTGGTTATTGTGAAAGTTTCTCGAACTTCACATTTTGAGTATTGTGAAAGTTTCCCGAACTTCACATTTTGGTTATTATGAAAGTTCCCCGAACTTCACACTTTGGTTATTTTGCAAATTCCCGAACTTCATGTCTTTATTATGCAAGTTCTCTAAACTTATATAAACTCGTATATTGTGCAAGTACCTTATCTTTGTGTTTACTTTACTCAAAGAACGTTGTCAGCAAATATCCTAACCTATGCATTCATTTTATGCAAGGAATCTATTATTGTGCAAGTTCCCCGAACTTCACACGTTGAGTATTGTGCAAGTTCCCCGAACTTCACACGTTGAGTATTGTGCCATTTCCCCGAACTTACACAAATTCATATATTGTGCAAATTCTAAACTTCACTTTGTGCAAGTTCTCTATCCTTCTCATATTGTATTGAGTAGGTTATTGTTGAATCGAAAGTTGTTTACTTAATTGTTTGAACCTTATTTCCAACCATGTTATTTAGTGGTTTAATTACTTATCAATTATTCCACATTGATATTATTGATGTCCGCACCTAGTGCATTTGAGCTCGTACAGTCTTGGACTTGTACATTATTCAAGGTTCTAAATTTATTGAACCGTGTCAGTTAGAGTCTGAACCTTTGTTCGGTCAGACTAGTGTATGAAGTTTTCTTTAAAGCTATCCAAACCAATTAATGGTAAGGATTCTTAGACGGAACAGAACACCCCTCATATGTAGGAGTGTGCCCAGGTATCTAATATATATGATACGAGTAAGCAGATTTAAGTGTTATGCATATTCACGTTGTGCCCGAGGCTGATCTCCTCGAGGTACTTAGTTTCTGTAGCCAGAAGCCAGTAATCCAAAAAGGGTCAATTTGCTATTGAACCCATTGGAAAGTTATAGTTCAGAGTCTACTTGACTATCAGTCATTCTAAAGGCAATTATTATCTTTGCTTTTAATATTCATATTGTTGAATTGTTTAGATGTTCATATCGTTGAATCGTTCAGGTATTCATATTATTGAATCATTCTAATATTCATATTGTTGAATCCTTAAGTTATTCATATTGTTGAATTCATTGTCAGATATTTTTCCATTCATCATGATATATCCTTTATTGTTGTATTTAAACTTGCTGAGTAAATTTGTTGCTCATTCTTGCTATATCATGACTTATATTACAGTTATGCCCGAGACTTCAGGGAAGGACAAGGGTAAATGGAAGATATAGGATTAGTTTGCAAGGAGCAGACTTTATCTTTATAATTTGTTTAATTATTGTTAATGTAATATGAACCCTAATGTTTATTCTAGGGTATGTTTGTATTGATGTATTAAGGTTATCGAATCTTGGGACTAGTAACACCTTTTGAATGAACGACGTACGTTTATTATATTCTGCATTTTTAGTTATCGTATGTTGTTAGAGGTGGATGTTAGTATTGTATCGTGACAACCGGACCGAGGTCAAAGGACCCGGATTCGGGGGTGTCACAATAACTGTTAAAGTTTCCCACCAAACTGTATGAAAATAATTTTATTGAGAATTTTAGATAAGTTGTCGTATTTTATACGTCATTTAACCGTTGATTTTAGTGAACCGAATAAGGTGAGGTGAACCCAATTTTGGAAGGGTGTTTTACCACTATCGTACAATATGTCTAATGACATACGACCTCGTGTTATCATAAGATAGGGTTGTGCACATCCACTTGCTGATTATATCTATAAACACTATCTATATAATCTTGGAGTTTGGTTGAAATATAATTCTCAATTGGAGGTAATGGAGATAATTATATGGCAAGAGAAGACCCACCATTAGAATGAACATGATAGTAATCTTCTCATTTTTCTTTGGGATCTGTTGGGTCAACCAAGATTAATTCTCAAGCCCTGTGATATCCTAGATGCATGGCCTCCCATGTACGAAGGTTTCCTTGAGCATTTTCCAATTATTTTAATACCTAAAACAGTTATTGACTTTACCTTTATGTAAGCTACCATTGTATAGTGCTGCGGTTGAAGTACCATGAGAATTACATTTTGGTATCAATAGTATTTGTATTGAAACTCACAGTTTTAACTGTGGTCGTATTTTGTACGACAGTTTAAAAGTTAGAATTTGAAGATTTGTATTTGTATTTTTGTTGAGTGTATTTCGTGGCGAGCCAGAATAGGTTGGGTGGATTGGACCTGTTTTAGGGGTGTTACATTTTGGTATCAGAGCTTAGGGATATGCTCGCTGGCGGAGATCTGAGTCTAGAACTATGAGGGGAGAGACTAGTAATATACTTCGCTAGTGTGTGACTAATCTAAGCTGAATTTTCTTACTTGATAAGTTGACAAATTGTGATATGTCAATTAACCTTTGGTTTAAAGCTGTATTCTAGAATGAGCAATGGAGAAATCATGATGACATGGAAGACGGAATCTGTAATGAAAGCAAGGTATTCTCAACTTTTCAGAATACCAAGTACGTAAATTTTGGGGACGAAATTTTATAAGGAGGGGAGATTGTAAGACCCCGGATTTTATGAAATAAAAGTATTCAATTTTTCTATTTAGTAAATGGTTAAATTGATAAAAGTTTAGAGTTATGGGTAAAATATGTAAATTTTTCAAAATAAGTAAGTGGTTATAAAATATTTATTGTTGTCGGGGAATATTCGTTTGGTCGTGGAATATTCTTATTGTCGGAGAATATTCATACGACGGCGCAGCCATTTGTGGGCCCCATAACAAAAAACTGTCGATGAAGAAAACGACACGAATGAGTTTTCTAAAAATAACGGCAGAGTTGTTACCGTTAACACTGTTGGAATATCCGGTGGGTAAAATTATATAATACGTGTTGTTGCACTGTAGCACACGGTATTGCACAGTATTTTTATATTATTGTTAATTCAATAATTGCTACTGCACAGTATTTCTCATTATCAGATCAATAATTCATATTATTTGAATAATATTATTAGATAGCATTATTGGCAATGTCTAAAGAAGTTCTGTCTAGGAGGGGTTATTTAATTGCGCGCCAGTAAGGAGAAATCCTTTTCGGAAGGCCCTCTTTTTCTTAGGAACGACCTGATTGTCAATATTGTAGTTCTGTATCATTATTTGTGAATAATTAATTATTGAGTTATATGATAAGAAAATATTTATTTTGTGGATATAAAAGAAAGAATTAGTGTTGAGGTGTTTTTATTAGTATTTTAGTGTAGAAAATCATCCATTTGTGGATTTTGGACATTTTCTGTTTGGAATTTGGAAAAACTTTCTTTTGCAAAGTTGTAGAGAATTAAATTTCCTATGAAAAGAACATAAGATTTGAATTTTTTTTGATAAAAGGGCTATTTATTATGAATTATTGAAGTTCCGAAATAATTGATTTTTGGGGTTAAAAATATTTTTTTTAATAAAAACATTTTTTGTGAGGTATGACCCACTTGTGGATGGCTGGTGATAGTGAGAGGTGGCGTGCGTGACAATTTTTAAAAATAATAATATTTTATTAAATTTTCTGCTTTGGCGTTCTAAGTATTTTTCTATAAATAGGGTGCTGAATTAGAATTTGAAAATCACACCAGAATCAGAAGTTTCTCTCTCTATAATATCGAGCGTATTTTTGTGAGTATTTAAATACTTGGAGTGTTACTATTCAGTGCAAGTTTCCTTCAGTTGTATATCCGATATTCCAGTCAGAAGTACTGTTCTTTTGAGGTAAAGGATGGTAAGGGATGTTATTTTTTTCGTAAATGATGTTATTTCTTTTAATATCATTATACCGAAATGTTGATATGAATTTTATTGTGAAATTTTTACCTTCTCCGTCGGAGTTATTATTCACGTATACGACACTATTCACGTATACAGCACTATTCACGAATACGGTACATGTTACTGTTGAATATCTTTTCACCGAAATATTGGTATAATTTTTCTTATAAAATTTTTACCTTTTCATGACGGGGTTACTATTCACGGGGCACTATACACGGGGTACGATGCACAGGGTTACTATGCACGAGTTACTATTCATGGGGTACTATTCACGACAAAATTAGTTTCTTTTTCTAACCAAATTATTGTTAATTTATGAATCTTACTCTTGAAATTAGATCCATGTTTTGATCATATTGTTTTTATTATCGTATATAACATTTTTATAATCATGGTGATGGAATTTCTCTTTGACTTGAGTGTAAAGATGGGTAGATTATTGTTATGATCACGACTTTGGGTTCTCTTTGGCCAGTAGTGCAAAGATGAATTATTGACTGGCATGTTCATGACCATTGAATTTACAATTGAATATCTTTAGCTTAAGAACAAAGGTGAATTGATCAACATGGTTATAATTATTGTTTATATAAATTCTGAAATGATTATATATTTTCGAGATATGAATATCTTTGGCCTGTAGTGCGAAGATGACCTGTTGTTGAATATCTTTGGCCCGTAGTGCAAAGATGAGCTGTTATTAAATATCTTTGGCCTGTAGTGCAAAGATGAATTGTTGATGAATATCTTTGGCCCGTAGTGCAAAGATGAATTTGTTAGTATGATTATGAACAGGAACTGTGATTTGGTATAACCATGATCTTTGATGTTTCAGGTAAAGACAGGTGATGAAAATTATTTTCGTCCTGCTGCGAAGAGGAATTTATCAACATAATTATGATTATGAATTATTCACCTGATTGTGGATAGGAATTGTTGATTGATGTTATAGGGATACAATATTTTTGGTGGATTTTTAACGTGGAGGAGTTAATAGACATTAGGTCTATTTGACTCTTCTAATGGATTACTCATTCCGCTGCAACTATGGTTGAAAAGTTTTATAATCTACCATATGTTATAAATCTCTGATTTATTACTGATGAAAACTATTGATAATTTAATTATCGTTAGTCATGATATTCTTTACTGGCTATTTGTGCTCACCCTTTTGTTCACAATTTCTTTCAGGTAATAAGAGTATAGCTGGGTCGAGCGGGGATAACGAAAAAATAGAACGAGGGTCTATAACTGTTGAAGTTTCTCACCAAACCGTATGGGACTAATTTTATTGAGAATTTTAGATAAGTTGTCGTATTTTATACGTCATTTAACCGTTGATTTTGGTGAACCGAATAGGGTGAGGTGAACCCAACTTTGGAAGGGTGTTTACCACTATCGTACAAGATGTCTAATGACATACGACCTCGTGGTATCATAAGACAGGGTTGTACACATCCACTTGCTAATTAAATCTATGAGCACTACCTATATAATATTGGAGTTTGGTTGAAATATAATTTTCAATTGGAGGCAATGGAGAGAATTATATGGCAAGAGAAGACCCACCATTGGAATGAACAGGATAGTAATCTTCTCATTTTTCTTTGGGGTCTATTGGGTCAACCAAGGTTAATTCTCAAGCCATATGATATCCTAGATGCATGGCCTCCCATGTACGAAGGTTTTCTTGAGCATTTTCCAAATATTTTAATACCTAAAATAGTTATTGACTTTACCTTTATGTAAGGTACCATTGTAAGGTGCTGAGATTGAAGCACCATGAGAGTTACATTTTGGTATAAATAGTATTTGTATTGAAACTCACAGTTTTAACTGTGGTCGTATTTTGTACGACAGTTTAAAAGTTAGAATTTGAAGATTTGTATTTGAATTTTTGTTGAGTGTATTTCGTGGCGACCCAGAATAGGTTGGGTGGATTGAACCTGTTTTGGGGGCGTTACAGTCGTCGCCCCGATCATTTCTAGCAAAGTTGTTGAGTGAATTACTTGCAACACGTTAACCTCTCGCCTATATGTAGACGGTAATCTTGGTACAATTGCTCGCGTTCGGAAGTCTGCGTTGAATGGACACCAACGACACCTTGACCCCTCGCTTATATTAAAGTGATAATCTCGGTACAATCGACAATTGATGCGGTAGAAGACGTCACACACAACTATGTATTGTTGTATGATAAGTCAAAGTTGAATCTCAAAGAAAAACTAAGAAAATAACTTAGGAATTCTTCAAATAACCAAAAGTAGGGAATAACTCACAAGTATATTGAATAATCTGAATAATGTTTTTGATTACATCACTATTTATACTACTCAAAATAATCCAAATCATAATGACAATAGTAACAAATTATCCTAATCCTAATAGGAATTACAAACCAATTTAGAATAGAAATCCCTATTTCTATAAATCAATAGAAACCTACTTAGAAAGTAAATCTTAGTTAATAATAAATCCTAATTACAATAGAATTAAAAAAAACTAATTTTCTAGAAGAATAATGCTAGAAACACAACTTATTTTTATAACTATTTTATAATTTGTTGATGTGGCATACTCCACCTCAGCTTTTACATGGGGCCGAAGACTACATTGAAATAATTTGTTCATCAATATACTGAAGTAGAGTATGTTACATTAACAAATTATAAAATAGTAATAGAATAAATTGTGTCTCTAACACTACTCTTTTTAGAATTCCAAAAATCCACAATTGCCGCATAAATATTTTCTTTCCGTGTTGCGCTCGGATCTTATGTTGCCGCGTGAAACCAATTGAAATTCCTTCATGAATTGGACATTACCGAATTTAGGATAAGGAAGGAAAAAATACGGCTGTTGATTTGCATGATGCTAATTTGCATGGATGTGGATGTTATATTAAAAAACCCACATGATGATTGCACGGATATATTATTACAATGTAGGCCCACGTGAATGTTAAGGGATTGTGGCTGAATATATGAATCTGGAGTCCTTCTATCGGGACATGGAAATGGGACATAGAAATTGAATATTTTTATTTTATTTTATTTTTTTTGGTTTTTGTTGTGACTCTTAAAAAATATATAGTATTTATTCTAATTGAAATTTTTATAAAAAAAAATGTTTTAGGTATAATTTGGATACATATACAAGAGCAGTATTATACAGACTGTACTGTTCTTGTATATGTATCTAAATTACACCTAAAATATTTTTTTTTGTAAAAATTTTAATTGAAATAAATACTATACATTTTTTAAAAGTCACAACAAAAATCAAAAAAATAATAATAATAATTTGAAAATGTCTAATTTTCATGTCTGCCAAGACTTATTGATGAATCTGTAGCATTTAATGTGTGAATAAGCTGAATATGCTTAATCTTTAGCTTTGTTGACTATTTTAAGCTTGGCCCAATTATCGAGATTTTGCCCACATGTTGCCCAATTTGATGGTCGACTCTAAGAATAATGCTACTATCACATAAAATAAGTAATATAATGCTCACATAATGTTGCGGTGACAAATGTGACTTGTTGTTGAGTTAAGTGAGTCATGTCAACAACAAATCACATACTGTCACGTCGCAATATGTGAGCGTTATGTGAGCGTTTTATGTGATAGTAATATGACTCAATGTAATATATTTAGTTTTCCTTTGCATGAGATGATTAGAATTGGCCAATTGGGTCAACCCCATAATACTTGAAATATACTCCCTTGATCCAATAATGCTGGAATTGTACTCTTTTGAATAATCTTCAGTCCAATTACTTAAAATCATTTGTTAAATCATTGACGCTCGAGTCGATAGATTAACGAAAAATTCTGTCTCGGTGAGTCTGTTATTAGACTGGGCAAGAGAATAGTTGATTGAGATTTAGCGGAGCTAAATTCTTTGGAGAGGCAAATTAAGAAAGGAATCCAAAGGTATTCACACATGTTTAGAAGAGAGACGATGGGGTGGATGGAGGGTTGTGAGTTTGTGTTAGGGCGAATGGCAGTTTGGCACTTTGTGAGCAGACATGAATGTCTTTGGTTAAATTTATTATTTTGTTAGAAAGATTGTAACTTTGTAAAGCTCTGGTTCAATTTGTTATTAGTGATGAAAGCAGACTTTGAAAATCCAATCCTCAAAGATATATAAAAGATTTATCTATCCTCAATATCTATACTATAGATAAAGATCCGGATGATATATAAAATCTGTTTAAATAAAAGAGTATAAAAGTTGGAATTTGTTTAAAACAGACTAGTTAGCACATTTTTAGGAACAAATATATTTTTTTGTTACAACATACTTTTAAAATATTTGAAAAGAAGACTTTTACAGGTTTTCAAAAGCATACCAATGATAGATACGAAACAAAACAACCATATACCAACTGATTATTAGTTTTAAATCATGAATTCAAACCCTAATCGGAAGAAGTTTTAAAACCAAAAGCTCTTTTACTAGTTTTGTTAGCTCGTTATCCATACAAAATATGTGGTATTGTTTGTTATTTATTTTTATAATTTTAATTTATTATTAATGACAACTCTTCTTGTTTTACATGTTTAATGATTAGATATCCAATAACAACCCCTGAGAAAAGTGAAACAATAATTTGAATAAATATGCGGCTTGGAGATATCCCATGTATTATAATTATAGCCCATACATTTGATAATGAATAAGTAGTGTTATAATTAACACTAAAAACAAATATGAATTAATGAAAAAAAGACAAAACTTTGTTATTTTAAATATTTAAAATAGTTGTGTATACATTCACATTTAACAATATTAAGACAAGTAACAGACAATAAAGAAAAATAGACATATATAAAATAAAAGCTTTAAGAAAATGTATTAAAAATTATTTTATTAATTAATATAAAATAAATTCACATACATACATACATAATTTTATAGATTGAGTAGGATAAAAATTAAATGAAATTATTTTTACAAAACAAGTGGAGTATATATATTATTTTAGTAAAACGGGATAAGCATGCATGTCAGTTTTTAAAACAAACCCTATCCGGCCGGCAAATGAAAAGTAGAGTTGGTAAAGGAACAAACACGTGTGAATTCCGGTTTTGAACCCTATAAATTTAGTTCCTGCCTAACAAATTTTATAAAATCAAAGTGGAGAAGTATATAATATAGGTTGAGAATGGAGAATAATTATGATGAAGATGAAGGAATTAGAAATTGTTTTGCTTTTTTTGTAAAAATGTTTTTCTTCGGAGTGGTATGGATTTTTACTATGGTCATTCTAGTTTTATCTGTATGTGCAATATGGGGTCAACTAGCTCAGCGTCCGGAGCTGCTGCTGAAACACCTAGCTTGGACATTAGTCATCCTGCCATTATTTTCCTTATTCTGCACTGCCATCGTAACGCCCATTTATTTTGCTATTTTAATTCTGTTTAAGGATTCTCTTAAATCAAATCAGGAGAGACGTGACTCTGTGATTGCTTTCTTCGTCGTTGTTGTGGCGGATATAATTTTTGTGGTTGCGTTTTCAGCCATAGTTATATATAATATTGACCACAACTCGGAATCACAACAATGTTTAAAAGGCCTAATGTGGGCTTCTGTTACCTGGATGGGCATCGTTCATCCTTTACTAGTATTAATATGCTGTTGGCCAAATGCTCCTGCCAAGCCGCTCAACGATGATTATCTAATTGTTTGACTAGTTAGGATTGATCAATTTCTCAATCTGGTGGCGTTGATGATGATAAGAGTGTGGAGCGGGTGTCTTATAGTATAGTAATGGATCAGGATTTTAATTTCATTGGACAAAGTCACAATTCCGATATTTTTTTTTAGTACTGAAATACAACAATTGTTTCTGTGTTTTTTTTTGAAGCAATACAGACTCAATTAATTAGACAAGGGAAAATGTTTCTTCACACATTGCAAGAATTTCAATCACAAAATTTTACTTTTAAGTTATACTAATTTTGTAGACTTGTGATCACGGCAATGTATGTAAGGTTAGTATGGAATGAAGTTTTATGTATCTCCAAAGGAAATTACCTTTGGAACTCGGAAAACACGAGGGAAAAATAAGGAGTAAATGAACTTTTTTCTTATTAGAAATTTTTTCAATTGATATATCCTTTTCTTTTTCTACAATTTTTTTTGGAGAATTGTTATTTACACAAATAAAAATTTATATTTTCACACGATCTTATTTACATAAATGTGATTCTCATTTAGTATTCATGTAAAGAGAGTATTGTAGACTTGTAAAAATATTAATTCCTTATTTTTATTTGTTTTTTTCTCTTCTTGTAAAAGAGACTAGTTTCATAATAAGCCGATGATTTCAATAGTGATTTTCTTGTCCTAAAATAACATTGATGGTTAACGAATTTTGGTCACCGCCAGTAAAGCTTCCGGTGTAAGTGTTAGTAAGTGGGAAAAAGACAAAGAGCGTAATGTTACTAACCTTGTAGGAGAATTTCTTTCATAGGTGTATACCCCTTTATTTAACATACACGGCTCACCACCTTTAGCGACGGCTCGGTCCGTCGTGTATATTAGAAAACCGTCGTCTTAGATTTTAGCGACGCATCGAACCGTCGCCATAACATATAAACCGTTTATTTGTTCTATAACGACGGACCAAACTGTCGTCAGGTACGTCGCTAAAGGTGATGAGCAGGGTATGTAAAATAAAAGGGTATGCACCAAAAACGGACTAATATATATATATATAACAAACTAATACTCTTTTACACAGTATATATATAAACTAAAACTAATACTCTTTTACACAGTATATATATAAACTAACCATAATACTTAAAATATTGGCTATTCATATTTCCCAGCATAATACTCCGTTAATTTGATCTCATATTGACATACTAGTAATTGCTCATGTCTGAAGGCATAGCGTAACGAAAAATTAGATTAAAATTCAAAAAATACTACATTACCTAAAGATTATTTGCAACATAAAATAACTTACAATCAAACATAACAATTATCATAATTCACCATGCCACCACAATAATTAATACATACTCAATCATCAACACATATCCAACCACCAAAACATCAAGTTAGTTGGTATTAATTTCAAAAAAAATCGACAGAATTTCCTTTAAAAATAGATATCTAAAAAAATCTAAACCTGTCTGCAACACTTACAATCATCAATACAATATCCAAACTACCAAAACAACCATCATTCTATACCCAAAATCATCATAACCATGTATAATTAGTTAACTTCACAAAAGACGGAACACAAAAAATGCACACATGCAGAGAACTTTTATTGACGATTTCTAAGGTAAAGAATGTGAAAATTACTAAACTTATGGCTATTTTTTTTTTTGCAAAAGAAGAAAAAGACATGATTATCTCTAGAAGGAATTTTCTTTTACAGTTAGAAACGAAGTGTACATGTGACAGTCAATTTACTAAATCGTCAATAAAAGTTCTCTTTCTTAACAGTAGTTTTTTTAGCATGGTCCACTTATAGAAGGCTTCAAATACATTCATACCTTGAATCAAAACTATATAAATGAGATAGCTTAAATTATTAATCTGATGACAACCAACTCCCTGAACAAATAACGCAAGATATTACTTCTTTTCCATTTAAATGCATTCAGCTTACTTGTAAAAATCTGAATAAAACAAATATTTTATCAAGCATTCCCTCCAATTCTTCCTCAAATTTTCAGCATGCCCAGAGCTTCTCATCCAATTAGGATTTATATTGACATAACTGAAATAAATAAAGTATAACAAAAAAATTAGCAAAGGATACAAACTTGCATATTCACAATTATGTGGCATTTAGAACAAACTCTATGTGGCACTAAGTAAGTCCACACAAAGAGCTTTCTGCTAACAAATTAGAGACAAAGAACTATGCAAGTGCATGTAATTTTTTACTCAGGTAGCCCGCATATATATTTGTATAAAAAAATAGAAAAAGAAAGGTAGGGAAACCTTGAATCCGAATGTAATTGAGTGAAATCTACAGTCAAAAATAGAATGAGTAGACATGTTGAAAAGTATAATAGATAAACTTGGCAAAGTAAATACTGAGAATAAAGATAAATGTGAAAGCTCAGTGGCGAAGCCAGAAAGTTTTATGAGTGGGGTCGAAATTATTACTAAGTTACAAATAATTTGGTGGGGGTTCGGAGGCAGCGTCCCCGAGACAATTTTTTTGAATACTTTATACTTTCGGGTCACATATATATACACACTATATTACAATGAAAATATAATAAGTAATAATATATGGTATGTATACACTATATTGAATCATAATAAACTTTTTTAATCACAACTGTTTATAAGTAAGTAATTCATTATTTATTTTTAAAAATAATATAAATTAGATTTTTATTCAGTTTAAAATATTATAGAGAGATACATATATTGAGAGGATATGAGTCATGTGGTTAAAATTTGATTGACAAAGTTATAAATTTTGAATTTGATCTCGTATAATATAAAATTTATAAAATTTTAGTGGGGTCAATTTATATATAATACTTAAAATTTTTAAATTTTACCTTATATTATAAAACAATTTTTTTTTAATTGGGGTCAATTGACCCCACAAATCTATTGTGGCTTTGCCACTGTGTAAGCTCATATAGGCCTACTATATCACCATGAAGTTCAGCACTTAAAGGTACCCTTTGTAAGACCCCAACTTTTATGAATAAAGATTTAATTTTCTTTATATATTATTTCGAAATAGTAAGGTGTTGATTGATAAATATGAAAGTTATGGGTGAAATGTGCAAATATTTTAAAATGAGCAAGTGGTTATTAAATATTCATTGTTGTCGGGGAATATTCGTACGACGGCGCAGTTATTTGTGGACCCTACAACGGAATAACTGTCGGATATAGAAAGCGACAAAAATAACCTTTTTATAAAATAACGGCGTAGTTGTTACCGTTAGTACTGTTGAAGTACCCGGCGGTTAAAATACAGTGATACGCGGTGTTGCACAGTAGCACACGGTATTGCACAGTAATTCTAATTATTGATTCTTACGTGAGAAGCCATTACTCAATAATTGTTACAGTAATTACTGTTCAATATTTTATATTATTGATTCAATAATTGCATAATATTATATTGATTCAATAATTGCTACGTTGATATTTTATATCAATAATTGCTACAGTTGATATTTCGTATTATTGATTCAATAATTGTCATTGCACAGTATTTCACATTATCAACTCAATAATTTATATTATTTGAATAATATTATTAGATAGCATTATTGGCAATGTCTAAGGAAGTTCTGTCGAGAAAAGGGGTTAGGTTAATCTAATTGCGCGCCAGTAAGGAGAAATCCTTATCGGAAAGCCCCCTCTTTCCTGGGAACGACCTGGTTGTCAATATTGTAGTTCTATAATATTATTTACGAATAATTAATTATTGATTTATATGATAAAGAAATATTTTATTTTGTGGATATTAAAGAAGGAATTAGCACTGATGTGTTTTTATCAGTATTTTGATATGTAAAATCATCTGTTTGTGGATTTCGGATAATTTATGTTGGGAATTTGGAAAAACTTTCTTCTGCAAAGTTGTAGAGAATTAAATTTCCTATAGAAAGACATAGAATTTGTATTTTTCTGACAAAGGGGCTATTTATGATGAATTATTGAAGTTTCAGAAAATAAATATTTTTTAAATAAAATGGTGGGCCCCACTTTTGTTGTTGGTTGAAAAATCTGATTTTTTTGGTAGCAGCCGGCGGCTGGAGATTTTTAAAAATAATAATATTATTTTATTATTTTAGTCTCCTTTGGCATCCTAAGTTTTTCCTATAAATAGGGTGCTTAGGTTAGAATTGAAAATCACACCAGAAATCAGAAGTTTTCTCTCTCTATAATTTCGAGCGTATTTTTGTGAGTATTTCAATACTTTGAGTATTACTATTCAGTACAAGCTTCCGTCGGTATTATATCCGATATTCCAGCTAGAAGTACTGTTCTTTTGAGGTAAGGGATGTTATTTCTTTTGTAAATGATGTTATTCTTTTCAATATAATTATACAGAAATATTGTCATGGATTTTATTTTGAAATTCTTATTTTTTTTCCGTCGGGGTTACTATTCACGTATACGACACTATTCACGAAAAAATTAAAATTTCTTCTATTTGTCCAAATTGTCTGTTAAAGTTACTATCTTTGATTGTATCCAAGTTCTGAGCTTTATTCTTGAATTTTGCTCCACAATTGATTATTACGAAGTATTTGTGAATTTGATAAACTAAAATACGAATCCTTAATCTTTGTCTTTTATTTCACTGGATTCGTTATTTAAATATTTTTCATCATCTTCAGTCTTAAATGGTGATACTTGATGAATATCTTTGGCCTGTAGAGCAAAGATGAATGATTACCTGATGAATATCTTTGGCCTGTAGTGCAAAGATGACAGGTGTTGAGATGAATATGACCACTGATGATACAAATGAATATCTTTGGCCTGTAGTGCAAAGATGAATATTTGATTCGAGATGTATATTGATTGATGTTACAGGGATAAAATATTGATGATGAACGGTTATTTTCGCTGCGAATATTGATCTAAAACTTATTGTCAATAATATTTTATCTGAATTGTTGAAGACTAACGATAATTTCTTTTCCATTATCTTAGTCATAATATTCTTTACTGGGCTAGTTGAGCTCACCCTTTTCATCTATTGTCCTCTTCAGAAAATGAGAACGGTGCGGGAACTTGTCGGGGGACAGAGTGATGGTCCGAGTTAGAGCAGTAGTAGTCCTCGCTATTTTTGTGAAATAGTGGGATAATTATTGTAATAAATAAAGAATGAATTTGAATATTAATATTTCGTATTATATACGATTTGTATTGACACTCACAGTTGTGTGGTCGTATTTTGCACGACCGTGTGATATAAAGTTGTATCTGAATTCTGTACCATGTATTTGGCGACTCAGAATGGGTTGGGTTGACTGGACCTATTCTGGGGGCGTCACAGTTGGTATCAGAGCTTAGGGATATGATCTCTGGCGGAGATCGGGGAATAGAACTAGGAGGGGAGAGACGAGTAAATCCTTCACTAGTATGTTCTACCTAAGCTTATGTGGTATTTAATTGGTTGGTCGGAGCATAGGGTTAATATGTGATATGTTATTTGTTTAATTAACCCTTGTTTTATGGCAATATTTGAGAATGACAGCTGAGAATGTTAACAACGAAGTGAATGAGACCGTGGAGACACCTTTAATCGTCAACCAGGAGAACGTGCAACAGGAAGGCAATGTTCATCCTGAAAATAACGCTGGTCAAACGATAAATGATGAGATGTTTAGAAGCTTTTTGTAGTTCATGCAAAACCAGACGAGGGAGACTCGTGTGCAACATACAGATGGAGATAATAACAACACGCGAGTTGTCACTGCCAAGCAGTTCAAAGAATTGGGACCACCAGAGTTTCTGGGAAAGCCAGATCCGATCAAGGCGGAGACGTGGATTAAACAAATTACCAAGATATTTGATGTCTTGGGATGCACGGAGGAACAGAAGGTTCCATTCGCCACGTTTATGTTCCGTGGAGAGGCAGATTATTAGTGGGAATCTGTGAAGCGTACCCAGCCTGCCGCACTCAAGATGTCTTGGGAAGCGTTCCAGAAACTGTTCAATGACAAGTACTTTCCTGAAAGTATTCATCATATGAAGGAGGTAGAGTTTATCAGACTCGAGCAAAACAACATGACGGTATCCCAGTACGAGGCTAAGTTGGCGGAGCTGTCCAGGTTTGCACCTCATTTGGTGGAGAATGAGGACCGTATGACGCGGATGTTTCTAAGAGGTTTGAAACCCGAAATACGTCAATACCTCATTTCTCATAAATTTTCTCTATATTCGGATGTAGTGAACAGGGCCCAGTTGTTAGAACGAGATAATGATTATGTTCAACCGAGGGACCACAACCAAGGTCGTACCGGTGGCAGCAGCCATCGGAGCAATGACAACCAGCGAGGAGGAAAGTATGACAGAAGCGATAACCACTCTGGTGGTAATCGTGGCCATGATAATAGGAAAAGTGAATCGGGAGGAGATTTCAAGAAGAGAAGGTACAATAATGAGAAGGTGAAGACGTCGACATCAGCACCAGCATCAACTGTTTCGAGGGGAGGAGAACGACCACCGGTCGTATGCTATAAATGCGGGAAAGAGGGACACATCAGCCCAAACTGTCCACAACTATTCAAAGCATGTTATAACTGTGGAAAAGAAGGACATATAGCTCGAGATTGTCCTGTTGCGAAACCAAGTTCAGCGGGGGTGGTGATTCCAAAGGCGGTTTCGGACAAGTCAAAGTCGGTGATTCCGGGAAGAGCGTTTGTCGTGACAGCCCAAAATGCGAGAAACCCACACGAGGTGATTACGGGTAAGCTCATCATAAACTCTTGCGAAGTTTACACCTTGTTAGATACCGGTGCTACCCATTCTTTTATTTCACCTACTTGTGCTCAACGTTTGAACTTGACTTCTGATAAATTAGACTTTGACTTATCTGTTGAAACTCCGTTAGGAGAAACTTTTGTTACATCCACGGTTTACAAATCTTGCTTGATTCAGATTGGTACCCTTACCTTACCTGTTGATCTTATATCTTTGAAAATACTTGCATTTGACGTGATTTTAGGAATTGGCTGGTTAACCACTTACCATGCCAAAATTGATTGTTTTCGTAAGGTTGTTAGTTTTCATATTCCTAATCAACCTGTTGTGCGAATCCAAATCAACAAACCACTAAAATCAATCAATATCATTTCAAGTCATAAAGCTATTCGTTTATTGAAAAACGGATGTCAAGCTTTCTTAGCTCATGCCACTGATCTAAACCAGAATACATTAGATTTGAATGATATTTCCGTTGTTAATGAATTTCCTGATGTATTTCCCGAAGAACTTCCCGGTCTACCCCCAGAACGTGAAGTTGAATTCTTTATTGACCTTGAGCCCGGTACAAAACCCATTTCGAAAATCCCATATTGAATGGCTCCTATTGAACTTCAGGAGTTAAAGGTCCAATTACAAGAGTTGTTAGACATCGGTTTTATTCGCCCTAGTACGTCTCCTTGGGGTGCTCCTGTTTTATTCGTAAAGAAGAAAGACGGGAGTATGCGACTTTGCATTGACTATCGGGAGTTGAACCATGTCACCATCAAGAATAGGTATCCGCTACCTTGTATTGATGACCTGTTCGACCAGTTGCAAGGAGCGCAATTCTTTTCAAAAATCGATCTTCGTTCTGGATATCATCAGCTGAAGATTAAAACTGAGGATATTCCAAAGACTGCTTTTAGAACTCGATACGGGCATTATGAGTTCTTAGTCATGTCTTTTGGATTGACTAATGCTCCTGCTGCTTTCATGGATATGATGAACCGTATATTCAAGGAGTATTTGGATCAATTCGTTGTTATCTTTATTGATGACATCCTCATCTATTCTAAAAGCCGTGAAGATCATGAGCACCATTTGAAGCTGGTACTTCAAAAGCTTCGTGAGAACGAGCTATATGCCAAGCTGAAGAAATGTGAGTTCTGGCTTGAGGAAGTAGCATTCCTTGGGCACGTGGTATCGAAACGTGGAGTATCTGTTGACCCGGCAAAGATTGAAGCAATACAAAGCTGGGAGCAACCTAAGTCGGTGACCGAAGTACGAAGCTTTCTGGGCTTAGCTGGTTATTATCGGAGGTTCGTAGAGGGGTTTTCTCGAATCTCTACTCCATTAACTCAGTTGACTCGGAAAGATACAAAATTCGTTTGGGGCGAGGAATGCGAGAAGAGTTTCCAAGAGCTCAAGAGGAGACTCATTTCGGCACCTGTTCTGACAATACCATCTGGTTCGGATGGATTTGTTATCTACAGCGATGCTTCGGGCAAAGGGTTAGGATGTGTTCTCATGCAACATGGGAAAGTCATAGCCTATGCCTCGCGACAACTCAAAGAATATGAGAGGAATTATCCTACTCATGATCTAGAGTTGGCAGCAGTCGTTTTCGCGTTGAAGATCTGGAGACATTACCTGTACGGGGAGAAAGTGGAGATTTATACGGATCATAAGAGCCTTAAATATTTCTTCACTCAGAAGGAACTCAACATGAGGCAACAACGTTGGCTTGAGCTGTTGAAAGATTACGATCATACCATCCAATACCATCCTGGAAAAGCGAACGTGGTAGCTGACGCGTTGAGTAGAAGATCATATGTGGGAACGAGTGCGATGATGTCAAGTATATACGTAGAGCCAGCTTTGATTGATAAAGTTAAAGCTACTCAAGCTACAGATCTGGAGCTGATAAAGATGAAGAAGAAGGTGAAAGAAGGTGCCATTCCAGAAGCAAGAATCGATGAAGAGGAATACTTCGAGTCAACTCCAGACTTTGTGTTCCTAACGATTCTGACTTGAAGCATAGAATCATGATGGAGGCACACAACACACCGTTTGCAATCCATCCTGGGAGTACCAAAATGTATCGTGATCTTCGATATACATTTTGGTGGAGCAATATGAAGAGAGAGATCGCGGAGTTTATCTCGAGATGTTTAACGTGTCAACGTGTAAAGGCGGAGCATCAAGTACCGAAGGGTCCATTGCAACCACTGGAGATTCCAAAATGGAAGTGGGAACACATTACGATGAATTTCGTTACGGGTCTTCCCAAGGTTTCTCAAGGCATAGATGCGATTTGGGTTATTGTTGATAGATTAACCAAGTCTGCTCATTTCTTGCCGATACGAGAGACTTATTCCCTTGAACGTCTTGCTCATATGTACGTGAATGAGATTGTGAGATTGCATGGCATGCCAGTATCCATAGTTTCGGATCGTGACCCCAGATTTACTTCACGATTTTGGATCAGTTTGCAGAAAGCTATGGGCACGGATTTACGATTCAGTTTGGCTTATCATCCTCAATCAGACGGATAATTGGAAAGGACTATTCAAACTCTTGAAGATCTATTGAGACTCTGTGTTCTAGACTTCAAAGGGAGTTGGGATAAGTACTTACCATTGGTGGAATTCTCCTACAACAACAGTTATCAGGCAAGTATAGGCATAGCTCCATTCGAAGCGTTGTATGGGAGAAAGTGTCGCTCTCCAATATGCTGGAATGAGGTGGGTGAAGCAACATTATTGGGACCGGAGTTGGTACGTATGACTACAGAAAAGATCCAAATGATCCGACAACGTATACAAACGGCACAGGATCGACAAAAGAGTTATGCGGATCTTCATCGAAAAGACGTGGAATTTAACGTTGGGGACCATGTGTTATTACGTATTGCTCCGTGGAAAGGAGTTACGAGGTTTGGGAAAAGAGGAAAGCTCAACCCACGATTCATTGGTCCATTTGAGATTCTTGACCGAGTAGGAAATGTGGCCTATAGACTCGCTTTACCTCCAAGCATGTCTCGTGTTCATAACGTGTTTCACATATCCGTGTTACGTAAATATGTGAAAGATTCAAACCACATTATTGAGTTAGAACCAGACGAGATAGCCGAAGATTTAACGTACGAGGAGGTACCTGTCAAGATCTTGGATAGAAAGGAGCATGTCCTACGCTCGAAAATTATACCTCAAGTTAAAGTTTTGTGGAGAAACCATGCAATTGAGGAAATGACGTGGGAGTTGGAATCGAAAATGAAAGCGAGGTATCCTCACCTTTTCGACACACCAGGTACGTACGTCAATTTTGAGGACGAAATTTCATAAGGAGGGGAGGTTGTAAGACCCCAACTTTTATGAATAGAGATTTAATTTTCTTTATATATTATTTCGAAATAGTAAGGTGTTGATTGATAAATATGAAAGTTATGGGTGAAATGTGCAAATATTTTAAAATGAGCAAGTGGTTATAAAATATTCATTGTTGTCGGGGAATATTCGGTTGGTCGTGGAATATTCTTGTTGTCGGGGAATATTCGTACGACGGCGCAGTTATTTGTGGACCCCACAACGGAATAACTGTCGAATATAGAAAGCGACAGAAATAACCTTTTCATAAAATAACGGCGTAGTTGTTACCGTTAGTACTGTTGAAGTACCCGGTGGTTAAAATACAGTGATACGCGGTGTTGCACAGTAGCACATGGTATTGCACAGTAATTCTAATTATTGATTCTTACGTGAGAAGCATTACTCAATAATTGTTACAGTAATTACTGTTCAATATTTTATATTATTGATTCAATAATTGCATAATATTATATTGATTCAATAATTACTACGTTGATATTTTATATCAATAATTGCTACAGTTGATATTTCGTATTATTGATTCAATAATTGTCATTGCACAGTATTTCACATTATCAACTCAATAATTTATATTATTTGAATAATATTATTAGATAGCATTATTGGCAATGTCTAAGGAAGTTCTGTCGAGGAAAGGGGTTAGGTTAATCTAATTGCGCGCCAGTAAGGAGAAATTCTTATCGGAAAGCCCCCTCTTTCCTGGGAACGACCTGGTTGTCAATATTATAGTTCTATAATATTATTTACGAATAATTAATTATTGATTTATATGATAAAGAAATATTTTATTTTATGGATATTAAAGAAGGAATTAGCACTGATGTGTTTTTATCAGTATTTTGATATGTAAAATCATCTGTTTGTGGATTTCGGATAATTTATGTTGGGAATTTGGAAAAACTTTCTTCTGCAAAGTTGTAGAGAATTAAATTTCCTATAGAAGGACATAGAATTTGTATTTTTCTGACAAAGGGGCTATTTATTATGAATTATTGAAGTTTCGGAAAATAAATATTTTTTAAATAAAATGGTGGGCCCCACTTTTGTTGTTGGTTGAAAAATCTGATTTTTTTGGTAGCAGCCGGCGGCTGGAAATTTTTAAAATAATAATATTATTTTATTATTTTAGTCTCCTTTGGCATCCTAAACTTTTTCTATAAATAGGGTGCTTAGGTTAGAATTGAAAATCACACCAGAAATCAGAAGTTTTCTCTCTCTATAATATCGAGCGTATTTTTGTGAGTATTTCAATACTTTGAGTATTACTATTCAGTACAAGCTTCCGTCGGTATTATATCCGATATTCCAGCCAGAAGTACTGTTCTTTTGAGGTAAGGGATGTTATTTCTTTCATAAATGATGTTATTCTTTTCAATATCATTATACAAAAATATTGTCATGGATTTTATTTTAAAATTCTTATTTTTTTCCGTCGGGGTTACTATTCACGTATACGGCACTATTCACGGAAAAATTAAAATTTCTTCTATTTGTCCAAATTGTCTGTTAAGGTTACTATCTTTGATTGTATCCAAGTTTTGAGCTTTATTCTTGAATTTTGCTCCACAATTGATTATTACGAAGTATTTGTGAATTTGATAAACTAAAATACGAATCCTTAATCTTTGTCTTTTATTTCACTGGATTCGTTATTTAAATGTTTTTCATCATCTTCAGTCTTAAATGGTGATACTTGATGAATATCTTTGGCCTGTAGAGCAAAGATGAATGATTACCTGATGAATATCTTTGGCCTGTAGTGCAAAGATGACAGGTGTTGAGATGAATATGACCACTGATGATACAAATGAATATCTTTGGCCTGTAGTGCAAAGATGAATATTTGATTCGAGATGTATATTGATTGATGTTACAGGGATAAAATATTGATGATGAACGGTTATTTTCGCTGCGAATATTGATCTAAAACTTGTTGTCAATAATATTTTATCTGAATTGTTGAAGACTAACGATAATTTCTTTTCCATTATCTTAGTCATAATATTCTTTACTAGGCTAGTTGAGCTCACCCTTTTCATCTATTGTCCTCTTCAGGAAATGAGAACGGTGCGGGAACTAGTCGGGGGACAGAGTGATGGTCCGAGTTAGAGCAGTAGTAGTCCTCGCTATTTTTGTGAAATAGTGGGATAATTATTGTAATAAATAAAGAATGAATTTGAATATTAATATTTCGTATTATATACGATTTGTATTGACACTCACAGTTGTGTGGTCGTATTTTGCACGACCGTGTGATATAAAGTTGTATTTAAATTCTGTACCATGTATTTGGCGACTCAGAATGGGTTGGGTTGACTGGACCTATTCTGGGGGCGTCACACCCTTTCTCAGCTATCTCTACCATCTGAAGTGTGCAGTAGACTTGCAGGATTTCACACAATCCACCATTCCTTCTCTTTTAAGCTTATACAGTTAAACCTTTAAGTGTTAAGGAGACAAACAGTGTAACATAGTCGTCATCATCATCATCAGTGTCTCAATAAAGGGGTGAAAGGGTTCTATTAATTTTTCACTTGCATGGAATAACGCCACTCTGCCAATGCTACACTGGACTGACAACGCTGTTATTGCCCACTTGAAATTTCCTCCAAGAACCTTGCAACCTTTATAAGAGGAAGGAATTAATTTAATTTAATTATACAATTTTAATTAAATTATATAAGTTATTATTTAATGTAAACACATAGAGTCTTAAATTAATTATGGATTAATTCCATAATTTGGAAGATAATGTGGCATGCATGCTGGGAGCAATATGTATAAAATACCTATCAATTCGAGCCATAATGTTCTCTGAGGACATGATCACAACGATGAAGTTTGCTGAAAATGAAACAAAGTTGTTACAACGTCAATACATAGCAGTATAATAGATCTTCAATCTATTGTTTTATACTAATGCACGAATAATAGATTTTGAATAGATTATACTGTTATACTCTCATTAAACATAAACCAAAACAATCTAAAATAAACTTGGTTCTTGAGAAAAATAAAATCTACATAACTAACCTTGAGCTTCTTAAGAAGTTCATATCCAATCATTATCAGATTCACATTAAAGCTCCATCACAAATCCAACAAAAAAAACTAACACATTTAAACCAAAAAAAATAGTATTACATAGGTCAGTTTTGTTTAATATCATGTCTCTTGTCAATATTAAAAGAAAAAACATAGAAAATAAGTAGAATTTTGTTTGGTTGCTTCTTAATCTTAGCCAAATATTCATCATTTAAGAAAGACCTATCACTCAAAGTTTCCTTTTACTTTGTATCACAAACCAAATATGTAACGCCTAATCCGGGGTCTTACAAAATACATAACATAGGTGTTGTGTGAAACAAATTTGTGAAATATGAAAAAATTAATAATGATATGCTTGCTCACTACTACTTCATTAATTGTTGAAGTGAAAAATGCACAAATTTCAAGTTGGAACTTTGTTGTAATTTTTACAAAAAAAATACCAATATAAAATTAAGCTGCTAAATGAGAAAATTGCACTGATTTATATATCTCAACGACGAGCAACAGTTGGCTCAGGCCGATTATCAAACATGTTGTGGGCGACTGCCAATATTCCCCTGAACTTACCCCTTTTGTTGTATTAAGTCAAACCTCACTAATTCAAAGTAAACACAGCCTTGGGCTAACATAATCCCAAGACAATACCAACAAAATATAATTCTGAAGGAACAAAATAATATAATGTAGTAATTGTGTAAATTGGTAGTTTAAAATTGTTACCTCTGATCAAAAATTGAAATCCAATCTCGAGGAACCCTAACCTAGCTGCTTGTTGATGTGCCAAAATCTGTAGCTTTTAATATGGGGGCAAGGCTGAGTACTTGATCGTGGTTTTTATTTTGGGGAAATCGGGAAGAGAAATAGAGTGATGTAGAGTTGGGGTCGGATTAGGAATAGAGAAGTGGATTTGGAATGGGGACTGGTGAACAGGAGAGGGAGTTAATTTGGGCAGGATTTTTTTTGTGAGATTAAATGTGAGCCTTTAGATCAAGTTAAAATGAATATAAACCGTTGTTGTACTTTAAAGTTGGCAAAATTCAAAATTAGATTAAAATTCAAAAAATTAATGGGATTTTCGTCATCCTGAAGGCACAGCGTAACGAAAAGTTTGATTAAAATTCGAAAAATACTACATTATCTAAAGACACATACCACTACAATTCACCATACCACCACAAAATCTCATACCATCCATTATATACTTAATGGTTAGAGATAAGAGATTCACAATTGATCCATGAAATTTAATAATAAGATATATGTGGTCAATATGTAACAACACAGAAGAAATACTGGGAAGACATACCGTTTTTTATTTTCATTACACTTTGAAGCATCGTATCCATCTTTGTTTTCATGTCAGAATTGTCATCCATGTCTGGAGCAAGAAGAGTCAGCTCTCTGTAGATATCTCGCACAAACCTGCATATCTTCTCTGCAAATTCAACTTCACCATCTGATACTCGCCCAATTGTCAATCTCATCAACTCTCCTGTCAAGTCCGCAAGCTAAACCAGAACACAGAATCACTTCAAACATATACCAATCAATGTAAGATGATACTTTAAATTAGTTCAGCCTTCAAAGTGAACAAACTATATACACACCAATGCCACACACGTGTAAAATAAAATTAATTACCCCCAATAAGTAATCAAGGACATTAATTTGCAAAGACTCAACAACTGGATCACTTAAAGGTAGCAAGGCAAGATTCAAAAAAGTCCCAGTTTTACAGAAATTACATAAAGTTACAGCTTCAACATATTCTTGTACCTGTAGAGGAGCAAGAATAAGGAATAAATTATCAGTTCTTTCTAGCATTAACAATTATGAATGAAGTGAATGTACAACCCCAGGAGAATATGCTCGCCGTAGTTTCCAGAAATCAGTCCCCTGAAGTTCTTTCACTAATCGATCTTTTGATGAAGTCAAGTATCAGTATTGGGTTCTGTTTATGATACCTTATTAATTGTGATATTACGAACCTTAAGCATTCACCTTTTTTCATATTTTCCTAGTATAAAATAAAGTAAGATCAAAAGGCTAAAACGTAACAAAAAAACACAATCAGACATCAAACCTTAATTTTTGATACTAAGTAGAAAACCATCCAATCTAGAACAATTTCGTCTCCACAAAACCAAGCTAAACATTGCAATTATCCATTATTAACACAATGAATATCCCACTCCAAGGCAACCAAACAGACAGAAAATCCATAACCAATCAACTAACAAAAATCCAGGCCTATTCGGAAGCTACCAAAACATTAAATTGATTAAACATTAACATCTCCAATCCCATTAATTCAATTTCAAATTATCCAAGTAAACAAAAAGCTCAACCATAAACGAATCCAAATTCCCAACACACTAAGTGCATTTATTCAGTACTATTATTAATACCAAAAATTTCTTTCTCATAAATGTATAAATATTCTAGGGCGTCAAAAAAGGGATGAACAAAACAATTTTATACCTCCAAGTAGCCAAAGATGCAAGAAGTAGCCAAAAATACAAATATTGTTGGATGTACTACTGCTAGACTTACATGAGCTCGAGGTTTTACTACCAACATGGCCAAGAAAGGCTGTAATTTCCTTCATCCGCATGAGCTTGCCACCAGTGGTTCCAAACCCAAGCGGCTGATAAACAGCAGCTGCAGTAATGAAATACTAATAATCCCAGAATGTGCAAATGCCAATAAGTTTGAGCCAGTGCATCAGGGTCCATCCACCCATCGCCCACTCCTACTCCTACGCTTTGATTCCCAATTGATGATGTCGAAGATGATGTTCTATAGTGAGACGTCGTTGATGACAATATTGGATTTGCCCCCTGCTACATTCATATTCATTCCCACCAGTTATTAACCCCCCTCCCTCTACTAGCTAGCTAGTTTCACCTTTTATAGAATCATCAAATGCTTTCATATCTGATATATATTTCACTCTACCTCCTCTTATTAAGACCATAGAATGTTCCTGCCCAATTCTTATTACAGCGTTCTCTACCATAGAATTCGCCCAAATCAGAATTGCAATCTGACCGGCTTAGTCGAGTGGGTTCATCAAAGTATCACGAATGTGATACCACATAAGCAGCCTTAAACAATTTTCTCATCCTTATTGCCCTGGAACGCTACTAGCTTGGCACCATTACTCTACCCCAGGTTACCATCATTTATATCTACTTACAAATTAGTGTTATTACTCTAACGGGTGACTCCTTTGGAGATGTACTAAAACACATGCATGTAATACAAACATCTATCCCATTTGAGAATCGCCTTTGTCAAGAGAAAAGGATGGCAAAATTGATTCTAATTTTTGTTTGTTCTAAAATTTTACCGCACGCTCATGGCCTAAATATGGTAGAGAAAGATGCATGCCTGCCTTCCTTTCATTTAAAAGTCAGATTCTGGTTCCTTTCATTTATAAGTCAGATTCTGGACCCGTTGACAGAAGAATCTGGCTAGGCACTTATCACGGGTACTCCGTCCGTTTCATAATTAAATTTTAATTTATAAAAAGATGATTATTAAGAATAATTTTTATTTTTTAAAATTTATAATACACCTGTAACTAAAATTTATATTAGCTTTATAACATACAGGAAAAAAAATAAAAAAAACATCTATAATTTTAGAACCCAATGGAGTATATTAGAATTGGGATAAAAAATAAAGAAAAAAAAGGTCAAGGAATGGGGGAAAAAGCTAAAGAGGGGTAGTTGGTAATTAAATTAAAGGGATAATACACTATTTGGTCACTATACTGAGGCTCAATTTTCATTGAGGTTACCGAAAGTGATTTTGTTACAATCGAGTATCTATACTCTAAAAAACTTACCAAATGGTGATTAGTGATTACCAAATGGTGATTATTATTATTATTATTATTATTTTGAACCAACTAAATCTATGTAAGGACAATTAGCACGATTATTCATATAAAAATATTTTTATAATTTTTATAATTTTGTTAAAAATTTTAAATTTTAAAATTATTATTATTAGCAGTATTTAAAAATTATTATTATTATTACTATTATTATTATTATTATTATTTTGAAATTATTATTATTAGTTTTGGAATTATGGTTATTATTATTGAAAGTTCAATAATAATTAAAAGGGGGGATTATTGCTAGTTAAAAAATTATCTTAGGCCTTTTTGAATTTTTAAATAAATTAATTTATAGTGTTAGAAATTAATAAGCAGAGCTAGAAAAATTCAATCACACAATGCACAGAGATTTATCTGATTCACAATATATAGCACGGATATATTGCTACGTCCAGTCTCAAGCTTCTCTCCAGGGCTTGAGATACTATTACTCCCAGTAATAAATGCTCCTTCACTAAGTGGAGAAACCTTTACAAAGTTTTTCTAGATCAACTTACAACTTTTTACAACTAACTGTCTTGGACAGCGAACTCTCAGCTCATTACTCAAGCTTAGTTGAACCTTCTTTTAGAGCTCAGAACTATTCTATCACCTGGTTTTGAAACAACAATTTCTTCCTCACCTCACAAGTTCACTAGAGACCCAACTCCCAGCTGACCTCTCTAAGACTCTGGTCTTGGTCAAAGAATTCTTGTCTTTCTCACAGATATAAAATAAACTGACTCTACCCTTTTTCTTTTACAAAAAGATTGTTTTGAATATGCTTCTAAAGTAAGCAGATAAAGTTTAGTACAGACTTATAAAAGTTCAGATAACTTTTATAGTAGACGCTTCTCAGATAAGCAGATATACAAGTTAAGAACAAATAATAAAAGTTCAAGACTTTTATATGAAATGCTTCAGATAAGCAGATATATATTTTATGATCAAAAAGTTCAAAGACTTTTGTGTGAGATGCTTCAAATAAGCAGATAAATATTTTATGATCAAATATAAAAGTTCAAAAACTTTTAAGTGAAGTGCTTCAAATAAGTAGATATATCAATTGATGCAGTTTTATAAAGAATTTTTTTCTTTTGATAAAGAATATTTTTCTATGGATTAAATTCTTGTAGAAAAGATTCTTCTTTATAAAGAGTGTGTTTCTATGGTTTTGAAAAGATCAAACTTTGATTTTAGAAAACCAAATGAAATCCCTTATAATATAACAAGTATTTTTGTAGATGAATAAATTTGAAAGTAGAATACTTGTTATGACAGTTTATCAAATATAATATATTTATCAAATAAATGGTACTTGAAGGAATTGTTTCACCCACGTATATATATTATATTATATTTAATCTATGTTGTGAAAATTTGGCCACTCAGGATTTAAAGACCATTTTCGGAGACATTTCAAAAGTAACACCCAAATAATCGGCATCTAAGTACTGACCAAATTGTTCGTTTCACAATCTGATAATTATATAAATATTTTTCAATACTTATATAATGTATCAATATTAATAAAAAGTCACTTAGGATTTAAAGACTGCTTCGGAACATTTTACATAACATCCGAATTTCCCGGTATCTAAGTGCAAACTTTTTAATAATATTTAATAGATTAAATATAGATATATATAAATGTGTATCACAATGAAAAATATTCACCCACTTATATATTATATTATAGTTAATCTATGTTGTGAATATTTTGGCCACTCAGGATTTAAAGACCGTTTTCGGAGACTTTTCAAAAGTAACACCTAAATAATCGGTATCTGAGTACGGACCAAATTGTATTTCACAATCTGCTAATTATATAAATATTTTTCAATGCTTATATAATGTATCAATATAATAAAAAGTCACTTAGGATTTAAAGACCGCTTCGGAACATTTTACATAACATCCGAATTTCCCGGTATCTAAGTGCAAATTTTTTAATAATATTTAATAGATTAAGTATAGATATATATAAATGTGTATAACAATTTATCTTCAAATATATCTATATATATAAGCAGTTTAAGAGATAATATAAATGCAGAAATTTAATAACTTATCTCAACTACTTTGACAAATCTAATCTTCTTTCAAGAAAATAGAACTTTGAAGCAAAAGATTTAGAGAAAGCTTTTTCAGAAAGATTATGTAGGCAAGGAGAGTATAGTTTTTCTTTGTTTGTAAATTGGTAAGTTTAGAATGAATGAAAAGCCTCCTATTTATAGGGTTTTGAAGTTGAGGGCAAAATGATAATTTTTGAAATCAGATTTTTGAATTAAAGGTTCAGATTGCATGATGAATTTTGGACGGCTCGGATCAAGGGGAGTAGCACACGGATTGGCCAACAATTTTGCAAACTGACCATGTTTTTGTTTTTAAAGGATTGCATGCTTTAAATGTTGGTCAAGTCTTTTTGAAAAAATTGCACAACCTCATTTTCTGTCCAACCAAAGGTAAGAGGCCAAGCCTTTTATCCAGCACATGCACACACCCACTCAATTTTGCATAAGCATTTCACCAACACTCATGCATACACAAACACTTCGGCACATGCACACACTTTGGTCACATGCACACACTTCGGTTACAAGCATGCATGCATTAATATATATATATATATATATATATATATATATATATATATATATATATATATATATATATATAATGCATGTACATAATATATATATAAAATGATTTTGAAATACTTTTTGCCGAATAGGAATTTTTGTTTAGAAAATCATTTTGGAAAAGAATAGGAATCTCCTTGCCTTAGAAAATTTTAATTTCTGAATATATTTAACTAACACTTGATATTTAATTTATCAAGGTCAAGAAAAATAAATTCAATTTTAGGATGAAAAATAATTTTTGATAGAAATAAAATAGGATAATTAAAATTAATTAATATAATATTTAATCCTATAGAAAGGATTCTACCTATTTTATTTAATCCTATTTACTAAGTTTGTTATCATAACATCATCAAAATAAACTGATTATTTGGAGACCTATCAATCTCCCCCTTTTTGATGATGACAACAAACCAAAAATATTTTTCAATCTTATAACTGCTCCCCCTTAGTAACTGCTCCCCCTCACTGTGTACACTAGTTTTTGAAAATCCCAGATTTCAGAAAAATTTTAACTCCACAAAAATTTCAGTAGTGTGCAAAGTAGTGACATACATAGCAGTTTATAAGGACATGCATAGCAGTTTATAGCAGTTTATATGGCAGTTATAGCACGCGTATATTTTTCTTCTCCCCCTTTGTCATTACAAAAAGTGGGGAACAGAAAAGTAAAATCTACAGAAAATATCAGTAATAATAATATTTAAAACTTTAGTTAGCAACCAAGTTGTAAACCTGCAGAAAGAGGTTAGTATTTTTCTATATGGAACCTGCAGTAGATAAACAGAACTAAGCTATTGCATCCATAATTAGTTTTGTTAGTATTATCATACAGTCATCCTAAATAGTTAGTATAGTATATATATATTACACAACTTTCAAATAGTTAGAATTCTGGAAGATGAGAGAAGTGCAAGTCAAGAGGAGGAAGAGAATCTTCATTCTGGTTTGACTCAGGCTGAGCTTCCCGGGCAGAACTGGTGCCAACAGAAAAAGTGAAGGATGGCACAGACCCCTTCTGGAGTTCCATTAACATGTAAAGCATATCTCTAATATGATGCACAGAAAACTGAAGAGAATCTATTTGACTCAACATACTGGATTGGTTCTTCAAAGTCAGTTGGGTTAAACTATTCAAGGCATTAATTTGAGACAGCAAATTCTGGTGGGGTTCAGGGGCTTCAGTCACTTCAGGGTCAAAGATCATGAGAGTTTTGGGTGGCAGGTTCAGATGAGACACAAGGTTGCTACTCTTAACATATTGGGTCTGATGGCTAAGCACAATAATGCCAAGGTGTTGAAATATAGGGGTAAGAAGCAAACCAAAACCCAAATAGTTTTGCTGATAGCAATACTCAAATGAACTTAGTAAAAAATATGGCAAATTATAAGGCATAAGCTGATTCATAACACATTTTATCAATTCCAAGTCAAAAGGATGAAATAATTTGTTTTCTCTCACAGGCATAACATTATATTTGAATATTCTAGCAAGAAACTGACAGGTAGGGGTGAAAAACTCATAGCTTACTTTGCATGGTCTATCAAAGAGTTGGGCAGGGACCAACTAATCAGTCACAGTGGCCAAATTGTGCTTAAATGTCATGCATTTATGTGTAGTGATGCTAATAGGATGCACAAAGTCATTCACTTTTGACATTTCTAGCATGTTATTATTTAAATGCAAGGCATTTAAAATAGTTTCCTCATTTATCATATATTGCTGACCTTCTAAGTAAGTAGAGATGCCAGTTAGCAGACCAGAAGTGTTTCTTATAAAGGTCATGTTAGAATAGAATTCTGCAATAAGAGTAGGATAAATCTGTCTACTGGAGAAGACAACCAAGGATTCCCAGCCAACATTTTTAAGTTTTGCTAACAAGTCAGGAAAACTATTAAAAGAGGTGGCCACACCAGGCATAAGATTGTGTCTTAGGTGCCTATATTTTACTTGTGCAGGGATAGAGAGCAGTTTTGGTGCATGTATGTCTGACTGTAACTCAGAAAGATGAGGCAATTTCTTTCTCTTTGAAGAATATACTCCTTCCATTTCAGAGAGACAAAAAAATGCAGATAGACAATGGCACACAGATGGTTTAAAAGGAATGCAGATAGACAATGACACACAGATGGTTTAAAAGGAATGCAGATAGACAATGACACACATGGAGAAATACATGAAGTAAGTCTGAAAATATGCTATATATATAAGTGAAGTAAGTCTGTATTACAAGTGAAGTAAGTCTGAACAGAAGTAAATAGGAGTTCAGTTCTCAGACAGCTTTCAGAGAAAAAAAAGATAGATGTGACTAAGTTTTTAGAACTGATATAGCGGTAATAAGTATATCAAAAAGGGAAAGTCTAATCACTTTATGATTTTATTTTGTAAAACAGATAGTCAACACCAAACAAGTAGTCCAAGCAGCTCAATATTCGTTATAGTGACATCATGTCAAACTAATTTCAGCTAAACAGATAGAACAATCAATAACTAGGGCTTAGGTTTTGTGTCAAAAACTTATTTGTTCTGAAAAATATAGATATCAGTCAAATAATATGGCAGCCAATCAACAGTAAAATATTTTATCATAACAGAGCAATCCCAATTCAGAAGTTCAAGCCTAGATGTTTGTATCCATAATAGTAAACATGTCATAAAGCCCAATTCAGCACAGAGGATACAAAGAAAATTTCAAAAACACAGAAATATGTTTAAGACTCAAAAAAATAAAAAGAAATGTATTTTTTTTTTTAAATAGAAGAGAAAAAAAATTAGGGTTTGTGTTTTTGTTTCCCCCCCTTTTTTTAAGAAAATCAGAGGAGAGTCTAGGGTTATATAAAAAAAAGTTAACCGGAGATGTGAAGAAATCATATACATTTATATTTATGGAGGTTTTATAGAAAATATTTATATGAAGAATATATTTTTACGTAAGAAAAATAACTAAAATAGAGACTGAATTGGTAAAATATATAGATGTTTTGAAACTTATATGTTCATATATGAAAAGAATGGACAGAAAAGAAAAGACGAACATACCAGAGGAGTTATGGTTCGGAAAAGATCAAAGATCAACAAAAATGTTCACATCCGAAGGTTCGAACTCAGAAGAAGAGTTTGACAGTGCGTATCAGGTTCTTGTACCTGGGGAAGATCGGAGCGCTATCATCGGCAACATCGCTTGTGTTTTTCGCAAGAGTCCCATACTATTTTTGACTAAGAGTCAAATAATCTTTCTTTGAATCAAATCAGCGCATCGCTTTCCAACTGTGCCTATTTATTGCTTTCAAGTCACCCGGCAACCAAGGACTGAAAGCAAGAGTCCTTGTTTCCTGAAGAATGATGTGATTCCAGGTCATCTCCCGAATGGGATATTGTAGGTGTTCCCGGTTATGGGTCAGGTCATCAAGGTGGCGGGACTGGAACAGACAGAGGCTTCACACTTTGCTCATTCGCAAGCTACGATAAAAGGAATTGGACAACTCATCTTTCGACAGTAGTGATTTCGCTACGCCTCTTTTGGAGTTGGAAGTGTAAATAGGAGTGTTTTACTCCGAATCAGGTGGCCTTGGGAGCGTTAGGCTTCTGATGGTTGAGCGGGTAAAGCCCTTATGCTTGAAAAGAGTGAACGCGTAGAGGCTGCCAAGAGAGCTTTAAACCTCTATCTACAGGAAAGTAAATAAGGATTGGTGCGAAAAAGAGGGGCTGCCCTCTTCTTCTCATCATATTAAAGGGGCGCGGCTCTGTATGAGGCTCATACTGGTATTTTTGGTCGAAAATGGATTTTTGGGTGGTGGATAGACCAAATCGAGGGTGTAGAATCAAATTATTGGTGTTGATTTGTCTGATTTTGACTGGAAACTTGCCATTTTAGATGAAGAAAGATTAGGGTTTTTGAGAGAGACGAGAGCGAAGTGGAGAGGAAAGAGAGAGAAACGACCGAAGAGTGAGAGAAAAGTGAGAAAATGAGAGTAAAAAAATATTTTGATATTTATATTTAGGTTAAATTGAGTGATCGAACGGAAGAGGCTTAACCTTAGTTTTGATGAACGGCCAAGATTGTGCCAGTTGATTTTTGATTTTTGTATTAACCGATCGGTTAGTTTTCAACGACTGAGATCAAGTTGTGTTTTCTGTTTTTGATCGAACGGCATGCTGGCTCGATCCGTGTATATCGTGAGGGTGGCTCTTGATTGGTCCAGTGGATTGCCATGGATTGAGTTGAAATGTACGGTTGGATTGAATCATTGATCAGCGGCTCAGATTTGATCTTGACAATTTATATATAATTACATATATATACATTAAATAACAAGAAATGGTTAAAATTATTTGAAAATTTTAAAAATATATAAATACTTAATATTTATGAAAATCTATAATATAAATATTAGTATTATAATTATTATTTATAACTAATATAAATATAAGAGTATAAATATTTATAATTGAAAAATTCGTAAAAAATAACTAAAAAATATATTTTTATAATTAATTTTTTAAAAAAATTAACAAGATATATATGTATATTATGTGAACTATAAAATATAAAAATATTATAGAAATACAACAATATTTAAACAAATAACAATTAATATGATAATTAGTTATAAAAAAATGTTTAAGATATTTATATCTTTGATAACTTTAATTTTAAAATATAGAAATATTTATAAATACTATAATAAATGTATATTTATACTATAAATATAACTTTTAGCAGTACTAATAGTTTTAATGAAAATATTTATAAAAAATAATAATTAAGTTAAGGTATCTAACATACCTAAATTCAAACACAATTTGCAGAATCTTTCGGAACTTAAAGGTTTTTTGAAAATGTCTGCAATATTCAACTCTGTGTCGATATGTTCTAACTTGATAATGCCATTGTTTACATGATCACGTAAAAAATGATGTCTAACATCTATATGTTTTGATCTAGCATGTAAAATAGTATTTTTTTTCACAGATTTATAGCACTGATGTTATCACATAAAATTGAGACACAGTTAAACTTTTTATTGTAATCAGCCAGAGTTTGTTTCATCCACAATATATGTGCACAACATCGTGCAATATATTCTGCTTCAGTGGTTGATATGGACACTGAGTTTTGTTTCTTAGAGAACCAAGAAACTAAGCATCCACCCAGAAACTGACATGTGCTGCTTGTGCTTTTTCGATCAACATGATGACCTGCATAGTCAGAGTCTGAGAAATAAACAAGGTCAAATGGTTGACCCTTAGGATACCATAGACCTATATCTGTAGTTCCTTTAGATAGCGAAAAATTCTTTTTACTGCAATCAAGTGTGATTCTCTAGGGTTTGATTGGAACCTGGCACATTTACAGACATTGAACATGATGTCAGGTCTACTGGCTGTAATATATAGAAGACTGCCAATCATTCCTCTATACTTCTTAGTGTCAACACTTTTTTTATTTTCATCAGCAGTTAATTTATCAGCGGTTAACATAGGAGTGTTAAGAGGTTTTACAGATTCTAATCCAAATTTCTTAATCATTTCTTTGCAATATTTAGATTGAGAGATATGAATACCTTTTTCTCCTTGCTTGATTTGCAATCCTAGGAAGAAATTTAATTCTCCCATCATGCTCATTTCAAATTCCTTACTCATGTTTTCAGAGAAATCATTGCACATAGAAATGTTAGTAGAACCAAAAATGATATCATCAACATATATCTGTAAAATAAGGATATCATCATTTTTATATTTTGTGAATAGAGTGGTATCGACGGTACCCCTTTTAAATCCATCTTCTAACAGCAATTTACTTAACCGTTCATACCATGCTCTTGGGGCCTGTTTTAAACCATATAAAGCTTTATGCAGTTTAAATACATAATCAGGATAATCAATATCTTCAAAACCAGGAGGTTGTTTAACAAAAACTTCCTCTTTAATAATACCATTTAAAAATGCGGATTTGACATCCATTTGAAACAGTTTAAAATCTTTATGTCATGCAAAGGCTAGTAACATTCGTATAGATTCAATTCTAGCAACAGGAGCATAAGTTTCATCGTAATCAATTCCTTCGAGTTGATTATACCCTTGTGCAATTAGTCTTGCCTTATTTCTTATGACAGTTCCATTTTTATCTAATTTATTACGAAAAGTCCATCGAGTTCCAATAATAGAAGTTTCCTCAGGTTTTGAAACTAATTCCCAAACTTTGTTCCTTGTGAATTGTTCAAGTTCATCTTGCATGGCTATAATCCAATCTTCGTCGAGCAATGCGTCTTTAATGTTTTTAGGCTCGATTTAAGATAAGAAGGATAAGTGACCAGCTAGATTTTGAACTTGTGATCTCGTAAGAATCCCTTTATCGATATCACCAATTACGTTTTCTATAGGATGATTCCTAATGACAGGTGTTTCCTTGGGTAAGTCATTTAACTGAGGATTGAGATTTTCAAGAGGATTGACGTTGACAGTTAGGGATGTATTGTCTATTTTTAGTTCTTCCATATTTCTGAGAATGTCTTCAATGACAACATCGTTATCTACGAGCTCTTTATATTTAGGAGGAGGTTCGGATTCATCAAATGTTACATTCATTGACTCCTCAACGACTAGAGTTCTTTTGTTAAATACTCTATATGCCTTACTATTAAGTGAATATCCGAGAAATATTCCTTCATCGGATTTGGGATCGAATTTCACCAAATACTGTTTCGTGTTTAAAATAAAACATTTACTCCCAAACACACGAAAGTAATTTATGTTTGGTGTTCTCTTATAGTAAAGCTCATAAGGTGTTTTTAACAACTCTGACCTTAGCAAGACTCGATTTAGGATATAACAAGATGTTGAAATTACTTAGCCCAAAAGTATTTAGGAAGACGGTATTCATTTAGCATGGTGTTGGCCATTTCTTGTAAGGTACGATTTTTCCTTTCTACTACACTATTTGACTGTGGTGCGTATGGAGCAGAGAAGTTATGACTTATATCGTGCTCATCACAGAACATTATAAAATCAGAATTGTCAAATTCTTTTCCATGATCAGACCGAATATAAACAATAGAGTTTCCCTGTTGATTCTGGATTTTCTTGCATAATGCAGAAAAGGAATTTATCGCTTCATTTTTGAATTTTAGAAAGTCAACCCAGGTGAATCGTGAATAGTCGTCAACCAAGACTAGAATATAAACGGCACCCCCCATGCTGTGTTTAGGGATAGGACCAACCAGATCCATATATAAGAGTTCTAATGGTCGAGAGGTTGACACTGTGAGCTTAGGTTTATGAGACGCGTGTATTTGTTTTCCTAATTCACAGGCTTCACAGATATGGTCTTTTAGATATTTCAATTTAGGAAGACCACAGACATGTTCCTTAGAAGATATGTTATTTATTAACTTCATATTAATGTGTCCTAACCTACGATGCCACAACCATGGGTTGTCATTGGCAGATACAAGACACACATTGTCAAGATGTAAGTATGTATCTAGGTCACACGTGTACACATTTTGACTTCTAGGACATAATAGAATCAATTTATTAGATTGGTCAAATATTGAGCAATTATAAGGACTGAAGGTTATTTTAAAACCATTATCACATAATTGACTAATTGATAGAAGATTATACCTGAGTCATGTGACTAATTGAACATTAGAGATGGTTATGTGTTTATTGCCAACACTTCCAACTCCAATAACTTTACCTTTGTTGCTGTCTCCAAATGTTATCTCATCACAGTCTGTAGCTTGAAGATTGTTCAACTTTAATTTATTTTGTCGCCTGTCATGTGTCTTGAACAACCGCTATCAAGGTACCACTTGTTTGTACTAGAGTTAGTCGTGAGACATACCTGCAACATATGTTAAGTTCACAAACTGGTAATCTTTAATGGGAAGGGCCTTTTGGGTAAGTTTTTCATTTTGTATAAGGATCATTTGAATTTTCCTTTACAAAATTTGGTACAGGATAATAAGTATTAGTAGACACAAATGTTCTATGAGTAGCAGGTCTGTAAAATGCATGTTTTGCTCTATTAATGAATCTTGAAGGATTTTGATGAATGTTTCTAGATGATCCTTCACAAGATTTTCTTATTGTGATTATGGGTGTATTGTAAGTTCCTTTTGGTACCCAAATCATTTTTCCTTTATAGCTTTCATTTTTGGCATTACATGAATAAACAGAATGATCATTCCTGTTACAGTAAGAACATTTTGAAAAAGAAGATGCATGACTTTCTTTTTCTCTACTTTTAACATGGTAGAGTCCTTTATCTTTTGTCTTACTAGATTCTCCGACATATCCTAATCCTTCTTTGTTAAAACCACATATTTGTTGACTGAGTATAACATCGAGATTTTCTTTTTCCTTTTGTAAATTTTAGGACTGTAGAGTTTAAATCATCCCGTTCTATAGTCAGTATTTTAAGTTGATTTATTAAGGTGGATTCTTTATCTTTCTCTTTTATGTGTTGAGAAGAACTTTCCAATTTGACTATTTCTATTTCTTTACTTAACTCTTGATTTAGTGTTTGAGAATCTTCAATAAGTACCGCAAGAGTTGAATTTTCTATTTCAAGATTTTCAACAGAGATAATAAGTGTTGAATTTTCTATTTCGAGATTTTTATTTATATCTTTTAATTTTTCTAGTTCTTCTTTTAATACTGGATTTTCTGAAGAATCATTTTCTAGTCTCTCATTTTCTTCTTTTAAAGTTTCATTAATTACAATTAGATTTGAATTTTTTATTTCTAGATTTCTATTAGTTTTAATTAATTTTTCTAAAGAAATTTTTAGTTTAATAAAATCTTCTTTAATTATTTCATTATCTTCATAAAGACAATTGTATGCTTCCTGTAGTTCATGATGTTCTTCATTTATGTTATCTAGACTGAGTGTGACAAATGAAGTACTAGGTAATTGATGTTCAGAGTTTACCTCGGATTTTGGTGATGATTCATTGTCTGCCATTAGACATAGATTTGCGATTTTCTCGGGTTGTTCAGCAGTTACTTATTCATCACTTAAATCCCAGCCTTCTTCAGCAATTAGTACTTTGTTGTTGGCTAGCTTAAGGTAGTCCTTCTTGAAGTGCCCAGGCTGATTGCACTCGAAACATGTATTTGAGTTTTTATTTGAGCCAGCATTTTTGAAATTGTTGTTGTTGGCTTTGAAATTTACTCCTTGTGCCTTTGGTTTGAAGGCTTGCTTGTTTCTGAAATTGTTGAAGTTGTTGTTTGTCTTCATAAAGCCTTTGCCATACCTTTTGGCTTTACTTTGGATTACTCTTCTGAATTGTCTTGATAATAAAGCAACTTCGTTATTATCTAGACTCAGGAGTTATTCATTTAGCTCCTCATCATCGCTTTCTTAATCGACTAGCAGGGCTTTGAAAGCGATCCCTTTCTTTTTGAGATCTATGTCTGATCCTGCTTTTTCGACTAGCATGTCGACTTCATGAGCACGAAGGTTTTCAATAAGGCTGTCAAGAGGATATGCAGTTAGATCTTGCATTTCCTTGATGGTTGTGACCTTTATTTTCCATATGGATGGAAGAGTTTTGAGGATCCTTCTGTTCTTCTCATTTGTTGTGTAAGCTTTTTTCAGTTGTTCTAGTTCATCAATATTCTGGAAAAATGTGTTTCCATATCAATAATTTTCTCATCTTCTTCTAGTTTGAAGCTTTCATACTCTTGGATTAGAGCATCTTTTCTAGTCTCTTTGATGTGATTGGTTCCTTCATAAGTTACAATCAATTTTTTCCAGATTTCTTTAGCGTTCTTGCAGTTGCTAACTCTTTTGTATTTTTTTTCTATAAGAGCACTGGTAAGCACTTGCTCGGCTTTGGCGGCTATATTCATGGTCTCCTCATCTTCAGTGGTGAATTCATTAGCATCTTTCTCAATGATCTTTTCACCTTCAATTTTTGTGGGAATCTTTACACCTCGTTCTATTGCCAGCCAGATTTTGATTCCTTGTGACTTGGCATAGATTTTGAATCTATTCTTCCAGGTGAAAAAGTTAGTGTCATCAAATAGTGAAGGTCTAGACATTGATAGTCCTTCTCCACAACCGGTAGCAATGTAGGCCATAGATGGATCTACTCTTAGATATGCCTGTATTCACTTAACAAACAAGTTAAAGAGCACCGCTCTGATACCAATTGAAAGTCCAATAATAATCTAGAAGGAGGGTTGAATGAATTATTACTGGTTAACAAATTATCTTAGGCCTTTTTGAATTTTTAAACAAATTAATTTATAGTGTTAGAAATTAATAAGTAGAGTTAGAAAAATTGAATGACAAAATGCACAGAGATTTATCTGGTTCACAATATACAGCACGGGTAGATTGCTACGTCCAGTCTCAAGCTCCTCTCCAGGATTTGAGATCCTATTACTCCCAGTAATAAATGCTCCTTCACTAGGTGGAGAAACCTTTACAAAGTTTTTCTAGATCAACTTACAACTTTTTACAACTAACTGTCTTGGACAGCGAACTCCCAGCTCATTCCTCAAGCTTAGTTGAACCTTCTTTTAGAGCTCAGAACTATTCTATCACCTGGTCATGAAACAACAATTTCTTTCTCACCTCACAAGTTCACTAGAGACCCAACTCCCAGCTGACCTCTCTAAGACTCTGGCCTTGGTCAAAGAATTATTATCTTTCTCACAGATATAAAATAAACTGACTCTACCCTTTTTCTTTTACAAAAAGATTGTTTGAATATGCTTTTAAAGTAAGCAGATAAAGTTTAGTACAGACTTATAAAAGTTCAAATAACTTTTATAGTAGACGCTTCTCAGATAAGCAGATATATAAGTTAAGATCAAATAATAAAAGTTCAAGACTTTTATATGAAATATTTTAGATAAGCAGATATGTATTTTATGATAAAAAAAAGTTCAAACTTTTGTGTGAGATGCTTCAAATAAGCAGATAAATATTTTATGATCAAATATAAAAGTTCAAAGACTTTTAAGTGAAGTGCTTTTGTAACGACCATGAATTTTAAACTCCTTATTTATTAATTATGTGATTTAATTTTAATGAGTTAGTTTTGTGAGCTTATTTAAACCTTATGTGGTTATGAGAATTTGTGAAATGGTTTAAGGGAGTCACTAATAGTTTATTTAAATTAGTGGACTAACCCTAAGACTTTAATATCAGAGAATTGATAAGGTTGTTAAATAATTAAATATTCAATTTATTTGAATATAGTGTCAGGAATTGAACATATTGAATAATCGCAATTATGATTAATTAATTAATAATGTGTTGATTAATAATTATTATGAATAAATAATAATTAATGAGTAAGAGATTAATAAATATAATAATATTATATTTACTTGGTTTAATTATTTTATACAAGCATGTGTTATATTAAACCTTTAAGATATGGTAGTTAACTATATATTATATATAGTACTGGGTGACACATAAATATATATTATAGACTATATAGTAAGATTAATTGCATTAATAGAGTTACATATTATTTCTTATGTAACATGATAGACATTAATATATAACCTTATTACCTTATATTAATATCAATAACCAATTGTTAACTGATAATTATCCCATTAAGTTATTATGATAATAACGGTTATGGTAATAAATAATGAACAATACACAATTGTATTATATTTAGTGTTAATAGAAAATGTACATGGATTATATGTATGTATACTACTTGATATATTATATCAACATTTGCTCATTAGAAGTAACATTATAATATACTATGTGTATATATATTATACTATCTAGTGTATTTATTATGTAACAAGTATGGGACATATATGATATATACCCATTTGCAAGATTACTGAGTTTACATTGTCCCATAATAAGAGCCATTTCCTCTTCACGTGAGAAGCTAGGTAGCCTACACTATGTCTACTCCTTCTCTCAAATTCATCAATTGTAGCCATAATCATGAGATGGGGAGTGGGATTCATGAGTGGAATCACCAACCCTCACCAACTCTTTCTTGTCCATTGTACATTCTTGCAATCCTTTGATTTATTTCGAAGGAGAATTGCATTGACTGGTTATTGAATTATCTATATAATGAGCTTCCTCCTTCTCATTTACACTTGCTGAGATTTTCATGTAAGTGTAGAGTTGATAGTGAGTGAGATATCAGTAAGGGAGATTTGTTAGTTCAAGCAAACCAATTACAGAGTTATATCATGTTCTTCATTTTCTGATAAATTTCTAATCTTTGATTCTTGGAATTAAGCATGTAATTGTTGATAATTGATTTGGAATATGTTGTTTAGTGTTATACAAGATGTTAAGCATGTTCGAATTGCAATGTGTTATGTTAGAATCAATTTTCGTAGAAAAATTTCTGAGTTGGGCTAAGTTCTGCCGTTGCAGGGCAGCTACTGTCACTGGCCAACAGCCTGCGCAGCTGCGCCAGTTATGTACTGGCAAGCGGCGCAGCTGCGCCAGTACCAGCTTCCAGATTCTATTTTCTGTTAAGTGCTGTGACATACTAACATGTGATATACCATTGAAACAAGCTTGTGAACAAGATTTGAATGTAGATATTAGTACAATGACACGATATAAGTATGTAATCGTTGATGCTATACGTATATGTCATGACCATGTTAGTACAAAAAGCATATGTTTTAAAAGGAAACTTGTAGTTTCGAAAGAGAACTTGTTACGAACATATCGTGTATGCATTCTAAAATTATGAACATGATAGTATGGTTTATATTTACTTGAAATGCATGTTTAAAGTGTGTTCACACACTAGCATACATGATTGCAAGATTCTAGTGATTTCAAAAGAGAAACTTAAGACTTTTGAAAACAAACTTGACCAAGACTTGAGTCTCTTAGATTCTGACCATATGAGAACACTTATGTGGCTTTGATGTGTGTTTCAAATACATATGAGTTATATGTCAAGGTGCCTTGCATGTACTTAGTGGACTTAGTATATTTTTGAAAGAGAACTTAAGATGTGAAAGTAAATAACATCAAATACCATATGAATGATATTATGATCATGCGAGCATGTGTATTAAAGTTCATTAACATAGGCCTCGTTTGATCAAAGTGTAAATTTCGCATATGCACGTATTTATAAGAAATGAATTTCTGAAGCATGAACTACGTGATTAAAGTATATATGTGTAGTATACTCGAGCATACATATTAAATACTGTTTAGCCTTGTTACGTGATAACATGACTTTAGTAATCAACTTTGAAGCATGCACTTGTATTAGTTAAGTATGTGAATTACCGGCATGAAAACATGACTTTAAATTGGATTAGGATGAGCATGCTAGGTTTTCAAACTTGAAATTATAATCATAAAGCATGTGTGTTGATTAAAAATAAGTAACTTGAAGTACTATGTGTTCAAGCCTATATTGATGCATAGAAACTAGATAATCTAAAGTTATTAAATCTATGACATGATTAGATTGACTTACGTGAATTATGGATAGATTTATATGATAAGCAGATTCTTGTAAGTGTAGACTCGTATTAGTTTACACATGCTAATTGGAATACCGACTTATTAATGTTAGGTTATTTCAGCGAGATTTAATTAAAGCTAGAACTTAATTGTAGCTGAGCTATCAGGCAAGTTTTCTAACTTCATTTAATTGTTATATTGAATGCAAGTATTCTAAATTCTTGCACTACCTTATTCAATGAATCGTGTAAGCGAGTTTCTTAACTTCACTTAATTTGAATGCAAGTTCCCTAACTTTATTCAAATTTATATTGAGCAAGTCTCCGAACTTCACTCTTTGGTTGTGCAAGTTCTCTTACACTCTTTATTGTGCAAGTTCATATCCTTCTCATATTGTATTGAGCAGGTTACTATCGTATTGACAGTTAATTATTTAAAGCTTGAATTTTATTTCCAAGCATGCTATTAGGTGGTTTAATTACTTTAAAATTATTCCACATCGATATTATTGTTATTCGCACTTGGTGCACTTGAGTTCGTACAGTCTTGGACTTGTACATCATTTAAAGTTCTATAATTCTTGAACTGTGTCAGATAGAGTCTGAACCCTTGTTCGGTCAGACAATTGAATAAAATTTTATAAAAGCTATCCAAACCAATTGATGGTAAGGATTCTTAGACTGAAAGAACACCCCTTATATGATAGGGGAGTACCCTAGGTATCTAATATAAAGATACAAACAGCAGAGTTGAACGTTATGCATATACATGGCATACGCGAGGCTGATCCCCTCAAGTACTTATTCTGTAGCCAGTAACCAAAGGGTCAATCAGCTATTGATTCCGTTGGAGTTTTATAGTTCAAAAGTCTACTTGACTATCAGTTATTCTAAAAGCAATCATTATCCTTGCTTTCGATATTCATATTGTTGAATTCATTATCAGATATTTTTTATTCATCATGATATATCCTTTATTGTTGTATTTCAACTTGTTGAACAAACTTGTTGCTCATTCTTGCTATATCATGACTTATATTGCAGTTAAACCCGAGACTTCAGGGAAGGACAAGGGTAAAGGGAAGATGTAGGATTAGTTTGCAAGGAGCAGACTTTATCTTTATGTTTAATTAATTTACTGTTATGTAATATGAACCCTATTGACTATTCTAGGGTATGTTTGTATGTTGTATTAAGGTTATCGAATCTTGGGACTAGTAACACCTTTTGAATGAACGACGTACGTTTATTATATTTTCGCATTTTAGATATCGTATGTTGCTTAGAGGTGGATGTTTATGTTAGATCGTGGCGACCGGACCGGGGTCAGAGGACCCGGATTCGGGGCTGTCACAGGTTGGTATCAGAGCCTTAGGTTATAAACGTTAGGAATGCGAAACCTAGGTTATAACCTTAGTAGAAAACTCAAGTAGAGTATGTAAGTGATGGGTTGAGGAGATCCATCAGGTTTTATTGTGATACTGAAGTTGTTTATTTGAATCACATATGATTGATAGACGTCTTCAACTTCTTAATGCTAACATTAATAGCATATCACGTAAAGCCTAATGTTTTCTTCCTTTCCTCAGGATCATGCCGCCTAGGAGACTACCGCGGAACCAGAGGGAGGAAGGATCCGTTAATAATGGCGGAGGGGAAAATATCAACCCTATGCAAAACTGAGGCAATGCAGAATAGACCCCAGCCAGCAGAAGGGCAGCCAGGACATCACTTGGCTAGTTTCAAAGATTTTAAATTGGTAGGACCACCGGAGTTCCGGGGAACCTTAGACCCAATCGAAGCCCAAACCTGGATAGAAGAAATAGAGAAAATGTTTGAGGTCGCACGAGTGGTCGAAGCACAGAAGATAAGTTTTGCTACTTTCATGATGAAAGGCGAGGCTAACTATTGGTGGAAGGCCAATAAGGGACGAGCAGGCGAAAGAGTTATTCCTTGGGATAAATTTAAGGAGCTATTTCTCGAGAATTACTTCTCGGAGAATACGCAACAGGATATGGAAGTTAAATTTCTGGAACTGAAACAAGGTAGTATGTCTGTCGCAGAGTACGCGGCAAGATTTAACGAGTTGGCCCGATTCGCTTCACATCAAGTGGACACGGAAGCCAGGAAGGCAAGAAGGTTTGAATTAGGACTAAAACCTTGGGTGCAGAAAGCAGTCGCGTATTGAAGATTAAGACTTACTCAGATCTACTGGAAAGGGCTATCATTGCCGAAGGAGGCAATGAAGCCATTGCTCGATTTAAACAAGAAAAGAAGACCGGACATGAAGGACCGAAAGGGGGAAGTAGCGGAGGAAGCAACCCCAACAAGCGTAAATGGACGGAGAGCCAATCCTCTGGGGGTAACAAGTCCGGGGGAGAGGCCAAGAAAAGTGTAAAGTGCAACAACTGTGGGAGGAATCACTCGGGGGAGTGCGTGAAGGGAAAGAGTGTTTGTTACCGTTGTGGACAACCGGGACACATGGCTCCTCAGTGTCCGAATAAGCAGAAAGAAGGGTGTTTCTTGTGTGGAGCCCTAGACCATCAAATTAAGGACTGCCCGAAGAGAAAGGGCGATGCAGCTAGCGGCAATCGCAACAACAACAACAACAACGAACTGAGCATCAGAGGGCCAGCCAGTCAAGCCAACAGACCAACGGCACGCACGTTCAATATGACCGTTCAGGATGCGGTGGAGTCTAAGGACGTGGTGTCAGGTATCATCCCAATCAACAATATAGATGCGTATGTGTTATTTGATTCGGGTGCTACCTGCTCTTTTGTTTCCGAAGAATTTGCTAAACAGTTAGACTTACCCCGTGAAAGATTAGAACACCCTATGAACGTAGAAGTAGCAAACAAGGAAATTATTCCCGTAGAATACATTCGTAGGAACTGTTATACCGAATTGCGAGGATTTAAGCTCAGAGCGGATTTGATACCGATTCGTTTGGGGGAGTTCGATGTAATCCTTGGCATGAATTGGTTATCGAATCACGAAGCAGTTATTGACTGTAAGAAGAAGTGCGTACACCTTAAGACTCCGAATAAGTCAAAGGTGGTATTTTATGGTAGTAAATCGCCGAGACAATCTCATTGTCTGACGATGATGCAAGCGCAAAGATTGCTTAAGAAGGGTTTTATAGGTTATTTAGCTCACGTGGTTGATACTCGACGAGTCGAGGGTGAACTAGGTCAGATACCTATTGTAAGGGAATTCGTCGATGTCTTCCCAGACGAGATTTCGGGATTGCCACCGGATAGAGAAATTGAGTTTGTCATTGATTTGGCACCGGGGACAGCACCGGTATACAAAGCGCCGTATCGTATGGCACCGGTAGAGATGAAGGAACTGATGGCACAATTACAAGAGTTGTTGGATAAGGGATACATTCGACCGAGCGTATCACCTTGGGGAGCGCCAGTCTTATTCGTGAAGAAGAAAGATGGGTCGCTCAGACTTTGTATCGACTACCGAGAGTTGAACAAGGTCACCATTAAGAACAAGTACCCATTGCCTAGGAACGACGATTTGTTTGATCAGTTGAAGGGGGCAAAGTACATTTCAAAGATTGATTTGAGGACCGGTTATCATCAACTGAAGGTGAGGTCAGAGGATATTCCAAAGACGGCATTCAGAACTCGGTATGGACACTTTGAGTTTCTGGTAATGTCATTCGGATTGACGAACGTGCCGGCAGCATTTATGGACTTGATGAATAGAGTGTTCAAGCAGTATTTGGATAAGTTTGTTGTCGTATTCATTGATGACATTCTGGTGTATTCAGAGACGGAAGAAGAGCACGCTGAGCATCTTCGAATAGTGTTGGAGACATTAAAGAGAGAGAAGTTGTATGCAAAATTCTCCAAGTGTGAGTTTTGGTTGCTAAGAGTGCAATTTTTGGGGCACGTTATCGACAAGAATGGTGTTTCGGTGGATCCAGCAAAGGTAGAAGCGGTTATCAACTGGGAGCAGCCGAAGACGCCAACAGAAATCAGGAGTTTCTTAGGATTAGCGGGATACTATCGAAGATTCATCCAGGATTTTTCGAAATTAGCATCGCCATTGACCAATCTTACTAGAAAGACAGTTAAGTTCGTTTGGACGGAGAAGTGTGAAGAGAGTTTCCTAGAATTGAAGAAGAGGCTTAGTCAAGCACCTGTGTTAGCTTTATCGGATAACACGGGAGGATTTGTAGTGTATAGCGATGCGTCACACAAGGGTCTTGGCTGTGTACTGATGCAACATGGCAGGGTCATTGCATACGCTTCGCGTCAGCTGAAAGATTATGAGAAGGGTTATCCGACTCATGACCTGGAATTAGCAGCAGTAGTTTTTGCCTTGAAGATTTGGAGGCATTATTTGTATGGTGAGAAGTGTGAGATATATACGGACCACAAAAGTCTGAAGTATATCTTCACGCAGAAAGAATTAAACATGAGGCAGCGCCGATGGCTAGAATTGATCAAAGATTATGATTGTGAGATTCTGTACCATCCAGGCAAAGCAAATGTAGTGGCAAATGCCTTGAGCAGAAAAGGAAGAGAGAAGTTATCAAAGTTAACCGTTCAAGAGGAATTAGTGAAAGATTTTGAACGACTAGATTTGGAGGTTAAGTATACGATGGAGACCAACGAGAAATTATTTACAGTGACAGCGAGCCCGACTTTATTAGATAAGGTTAAGGAGGCACAAGAGAAGGACGAAGATTGTGATATTATCAAGAAGCAGATTGTTGAAGGTGATGATTTGAAATTCAAGATTGATAGCACTGGACTGCTAAGGTTTGAAGGACGAATTTGGGTACCGTTAGTACCGGAACTGAGAGAAGAAATTTTGCAAGAAGCGCACAGTACGAGATACTCGATACACCCAGGAAGCACGAAGATGTACCAAGACTTGCGTCATCACTTTTGGTGGTCAAACATGAAGAAAGAGGTTGCAGAATGCGTAAGTAAGTGTTTAACTTGTCAGAGAGTCAAAGCAAAGCACCAATGACCAAGCTGGTTATTGCAACCGTTAGAGATTCCAGAATGGAAATGGGAGCACATCACGATGGATTTTGTGGTGGGACTTCCGGCAATGCAGAAAGGACACGACGCCATATGGGTAATTGTAGATCGTCTTACGAAGTCAGCTCACTTTTTGCCGATTAAGATTAAGTATAGTTTGGACCAGCTAGCCAGATTATATGTCAAGGAAATTATCTCGAGACATGGGGTGCCGATATCTATTGTATCAGATAGAGATCCACGGTTCACATCGAATTTCTGGAAGAGTCTTCAAGAGAGATTGGGGACACAATTACGAATGAGTACCGCGTATCATCCGCAGACCGATGGACAAAGCGAAAGAACAATTCAAACACTTGAAGACATGCTCCGAGCATGTGTAATGGACTTCAAGGGTAGTTGGGAGGATCACCTTCCATTAGTAGAGTTTGCGTACAACAATAGTTTTCACGCTAGTATCGGAATGCCACCGTACGAGGCACTATATGGGAGGAAATGTCGAACACCGTTGTGTTGGGACGAAGTTGGTGAACGTCGACTGTTGGGACCAGAATTGGTACAGCAGACTGTAGAGATTATCAAGGTGATAAGAGCACGGCTGGTAGCGGCTCAAGATCGCCAGAAGAAGTATGCGGATTTACATCGCAAGAAGAAAGAATTTAAATTAGGAAGCTATGCTTTTCTGAAAGTATCTCCTTGGAAGGGGAAGATTCGTTTTAGGAAGAAAGGAAAGTTGAGCCCTAGGTTCATAGGACCGTTTGGAATTCTGAGGCGAGTCGGTGAAGTGGCATACGAGGTGGCGTTACCTCTTGAACTTAATCATATTCACAACGTGTTAAATGTGTCAGTGTTGCGACCGTATAAACCGGACTACAAGCACGTTATCTCCTATGAACCTATCTAAGTCGAGAAAGACTTATCGTACGAGGAGGTTCCTGTCCAGATATTAGATAGGAAGGAACAGAAGCTGAGGAATAAGATCATTCATTCCGTCAAGATTCTCTGGAGGAATCACGCAGTCGAAGAAGCTACGTGGGAGCTAGAAGAGAAAATGAGAGTGAATTATCCGTTTTTATTTGAGTAACCTTATTTTTACAATTCTGAGGACGGAATTTTTATAAGGGGGGAGGGACGTAACGACCATAAATTTTAAACTCCTTATTTATTAATTATGTGATTTAATTTTAATGAGTTAGTTTTGTGAGCTTATTTAAACCTTATGTGGTTATGAGAATTTGTGAAATGGTTTAAGGGAGTCACTAATAGTTTATTTAAATTAGTGGACTAACCCTAAGACTTTAATATCAGATAATTGATAAGGTTGTTAAATAATTAAATATTCAATTTATTTGAATATAGTGTCAGGAATTGAACATATTGAATAATCGCAATTATGATTAATTAATTAATAATGTGTTGATTAATAATTATTATGAATAAATAATAATTAATGAGTAAGAGATTAATAAATATAATAATATTATATTTACTTGGTTTAATTATTTTATACAAGCATGTGTTATATTAAACCTTTAAGATATGGTAGTTAACTATATATTATATATAGTACTGGGTGACACATAAATATATATTATAGACTATATAGTAAGATTAATTGCATTAATAGAGTTACATATTATTTCTTATGTAACATGATAGACATTAATATATAACCTTATTACCTTATATTAATATCAATAACCAATTGTTAACTGATAATTATCCCATTAAGTTATTATGATAATAACGGTTATGGTAATAAATAATGAACAATACACAATTGTATTATATTTAGTGTTAATAGAAAATGTACATGGATTATATGTATGTATACTACTTGATATATTATATCAACATTTGCTCATTAGAAGTAACATTATAATATACTATGTGTATATATATTATACTATCTAGTGTATTTATTATGTAACAAGTATGGGACATATATGATATATACCCATTTGCAAGATTACTGAGTTTACATTGTCCCATAATAAGAGCCATTTCCTCTTCACGTGAGAAGCTAGGTAGCCTACACTATGTCTACTCCTTCTCTCAAATTCATCAATTGTAGCCATAATCATGAGATGGGGAGTGGGATTCATGAGTGGAATCACCAACCCTCACCAACTCTTTCTTGTCCATTGTACATTCTTGCAATCCTTTGATTTATTTCGAAGGAGAATTGCATTGACTGGTTATTGAATTATCTATATAATGAGCTTCCTCCTTCTCATTTACACTTGCTGAGATTTTCATGTAAGTGTAGAGTTGATAGTGAGTGAGATATCAGTAAGGGAGATTTGTTAGTTCAAGCAAACCAATTACAGAGTTATATCATGTTCTTCATTTTCTGATAAATTTCTAATCTTTGATTCTTGGAATTAAGCATGTAATTGTTGATAATTGATTTGGAATATGTTGTTTAGTGTTATACATGATGTTAAGCATGTTCGAATTGCAATGTGTTATGTTAGAATCAATTTTCGTAGAAAAATTTCTGAGTTGGGCTAAGTTCTGCCGTTGCAGGGCAGCTACTGTCACTGGCCAACAGCCTGCGCAGCTGCGCCAGTTATGTACTGGCAAGCGGCGCAGCTGCGCCAGTACCAGCTTCCAGATTCTATTTTCTGTTAAGTGCTGTGACATACTAACATGTGATATACCATTGAAACAAGCTTGTGAACAAGATTTGAATGTAGATATTAGTACAATGACACGATATAAGTATGTAATCGTTGATGCTATACGTATATGTCATGACCATGTTAGTACAAAAAGCATATGTTTTAAAAGGAAACTTGTAGTTTCGAAAGAGAACTTGTTACGAACATATCGTGTATGCATTCTAAAATTATGAACATGATAGTATGGTTTATATTTACTTGAAATGCATGTTTAAAGTGTGTTCACACACTAGCATACATGATTGCAAGATTCTAGTGATTTCAAAAGAGAAACTTAAGACTTTTGAAAACAAACTTGACCAAGACTTGAGTCTCTTAGATTCTGACCATATGAGAACACTTATGTGGCTTTGATGTGTGTTTCAAATACATATGAGTTATATGTCAAGGTGCCTTGCATGTACTTAGTGGACTTAGTATATTTTTGAAAGAGAACTTAAGATGTGAAAGTAAATAACATCAAATACCATATGAATGATATTATGATCATGCGAGCATGTGTATTAAAGTTCATTAACATAGGCCTCGTTTGATCAAAGTGTAAATTTCGCATATGCACGTATTTATAAGAAATGAATTTCTGAAGCATGAACTACGTGATTAAAGTATATATGTGTAGTATACTCGAGCATACATATTAAATACTGTTTAGCCTTGTTACGTGATAACATGACTTTAGTAATCAACTTTGAAGCATGCACTTGTATTAGTTAAGTATGTGAATTACCGGCATGAAAACATGACTTTAAATTGGATTAGGATGAGCATGCTAGGTTTTCAAACTTGAAATTATAATCATAAAGCATGTGTGTTGATTAAAAATAAGTAACTTGAAGTACTATGTGTTCAAGCCTATATTGATGCATAGAAACTAGATAATCTAAAGTTATTAAATCTATGACATGATTAGATTGACTTACGTGAATTATGGATAGATTTATATGATAAGCAGATTCTTGTAAGTGTAGACTCGTATTAGTTTACACATGCTAATTGGAATACCGACTTATTAATGTTAGGTTATTTCAGCGAGATTTAATTAAAGCTAGAACTTAATTGTAGCTGAGCTATCAGGCAAGTTTTCTAACTTCATTTAATTGTTATATTGAATGCAAGTATTCTAAATTCTTGCACTACCTTATTCAATGAATCGTGTAAGCGAGTTTCTTAACTTCACTTAATTTGAATGCAAGTTCCCTAACTTTATTCAAATTTATATTGAGCAAGTCTCCGAACTTCACTCTTTGGTTGTGCAAGTTCTCTTACACTCTTTATTGTGCAAGTTCATATCCTTCTCATATTGTATTGAGCAGGTTACTATCGTATTGACAGTTAATTATTTAAAGCTTGAATTTTATTTCCAAGCATGCTATTAGGTGGTTTAATTACTTTAAAATTATTCCACATCGATATTATTGTTATTCGCACTTGGTGCACTTGAGTTCGTACAGTCTTGGACTTGTACATCATTTAAAGTTCTATAATTCTTGAACTGTGTCAGATAGAGTCTGAACCCTTGTTCGGTCAGACAATTGAATAAAATTTTATAAAAGCTATCCAAACCAATTGATGGTAAGGATTCTTAGACTGAAAGAACACCCCTTATATGATAGGGGAGTACCCTAGGTATCTAATATAAAGATACAAACAGCAGAGTTGAACGTTATGCATATACATGGCATACGCGAGGCTGATCCCCTCAAGTACTTATTCTGTAGCCAGTAACCAAAGGGTCAATCAGCTATTGATTCCGTTGGAGTTTTATAGTTCAAAAGTCTACTTGACTATCAGTTATTCTAAAAGCAATCATTATCCTTGCTTTCGATATTCATATTGTTGAATTCATTATCAGATATTTTTTATTCATCATGATATATCCTTTATTGTTGTATTTCAACTTGTTGAACAAACTTGTTGCTCATTCTTGCTATATCATGACTTATATTGCAGTTAAACCCGAGACTTCAGGGAAGGACAAGGGTAAAGGGAAGATGTAGGATTAGTTTGCAAGGAGCAGACTTTATCTTTATGTTTAATTAATTTACTGTTATGTAATATGAACCCTATTGACTATTCTAGGGTATGTTTGTATGTTGTATTAAGGTTATCGAATCTTGGGACTAGTAACACCTTTTGAATGAACGACGTACGTTTATTATATTTTCGCATTTTAGATATCGTATGTTGCTTAGAGGTGGATGTTTATGTTAGATCGTGGCGACCGGACCGGGGTCAGAGGACCCGGATTCGGGGCTGTCACAGGTTGGTATCAGAGCCTTAGGTTATAAACGTTAGGAATGCGAAACCTAGGTTATAACCTTAGTAGAAAACTCAAGTAGAGTATGTAAGTGATGGGTTGAGGAGATCCATCAGGTTTTATTGTGATACTGAAGTTGTTTATTTGAATCACATATGATTGATAGACGTCTTCAACTTCTTAATGCTAACATTAATAGCATATCACGTAAAGCCTAATGTTTTCTTCCTTTCCTCAGGATCATGCCGCCTAGGAGACTACCGCGGAACCAGAGGGAGGAAGGATCCGTTAATAATGGCGGAGGGGAAAATATCAACCCTATGCAAAACTGAGGCAATGCAGAATAGACCCCAGCCAGCAGAAGGGCAGCCAGGACATCACTTGGCTAGTTTCAAAGATTTTAAATTGGTAGGACCACCGGAGTTCCGGGGAACCTTAGACCCAATCGAAGCCCAAACCTGGATAGAAGAAATAGAGAAAATGTTTGAGGTCGCACGAGTGGTCGAAGCACAGAAGATAAGTTTTGCTACTTTCATGATGAAAGGCGAGGCTAACTATTGGTGGAAGGCCAATAAGGGACGAGCAGGCGAAAGAGTTATTCCTTGGGATAAATTTAAGGAGCTATTTCTCGAGAATTACTTCTCGGAGAATACGCAACAGGATATGGAAGTTAAATTTCTGGAACTGAAACAAGGTAGTATGTCTGTCGCAGAGTACGCGGCAAGATTTAACGAGTTGGCCCGATTCGCTTCACATCAAGTGGACACGGAAGCCAGGAAGGCAAGAAGGTTTGAATTAGGACTAAAACCTTGGGTGCAGAAAGCAGTCGCGTATTGAAGATTAAGACTTACTCAGATCTACTGGAAAGGGCTATCATTGCCGAAGGAGGCAATGAAGCCATTGCTCGATTTAAACAAGAAAAGAAGACCGGACATGAAGGACCGAAAGGGGGAAGTAGCGGAGGAAGCAACCCCAACAAGCGTAAATGGACGGAGAGCCAATCCTCTGGGGGTAACAAGTCCGGGGGAGAGGCCAAGAAAAGTGTAAAGTGCAACAACTGTGGGAGGAATCACTCGGGGGAGTGCGTGAAGGGAAAGAGTGTTTGTTACCGTTGTGGACAACCGGGACACATGGCTCCTCAGTGTCCGAATAAGCAGAAAGAAGGGTGTTTCTTGTGTGGAGCCCTAGACCATCAAATTAAGGACTGCCCGAAGAGAAAGGGCGATGCAGCTAGCGGCAATCGCAACAACAACAACAACAACGAACTGAGCATCAGAGGGCCAGCCAGTCAAGCCAACAGACCAACGGCACGCACGTTCAATATGACCGTTCAGGATGCGGTGGAGTCTAAGGACGTGGTGTCAGGTATCATCCCAATCAACAATATAGATGCGTATGTGTTATTTGATTCGGGTGCTACCTGCTCTTTTGTTTCCGAAGAATTTGCTAAACAGTTAGACTTACCCCGTGAAAGATTAGAACACCCTATGAACGTAGAAGTAGCAAACAAGGAAATTATTCCCGTAGAATACATTCGTAGGAACTGTTATACCGAATTGCGAGGATTTAAGCCTAGAGCGGATTTGATACCGATTCGTTTGGGGGAGTTCGATGTAATCCTTGGAATGAATTGGTTATCGAATCACGAAGCAGTTATTGACTGTAAGAAGAAGTGCGTACACCTTAAGACTCTGGTATTTTATGGTAGTAAATCGCCGAGACAATCTCATTGTCTGACGATGATGCAAGCGCAAAGATTGCTTAAGAAGGGTTGTATAGGTTATTTAGCTCACGTGGTTGATACTCGACGAGTCGAGGGTGAACTAGGTCAGATACCTATTGTAAGGGAATTCGCCGATGTCTTCCCAGACGAGATTTCGGGATTGCCACCGGATAGAGAAATTGAGTTTGTCATTGATTTGGCACCGGGGACAGCACCGGTATACAAAGCGCCGTATCGTATGGCACCGGTAGAGATGAAGGAACTGATGGCTCAATTACAAGAGTTGTTTGATAAGGGATACATTCGACCGAGCGTATCACGTTGGGGAGCGCCAGTCTTATTCTTGAAGAAGAAAGATGGGTCGCTCAGACTTTGTATCAACTACCGAGAGTTGAACAAGGTCACCATTAAGAACAAGTACCCATTGCCTAGGAACGACGATTTGTTTGATCAGTTGAAGGGGGCAAAGTGCTTTTCAAAGATTGATTTGAGGACCGGTTATCATCAACTGAAGGTGAGGTCAGAGGATATTCCAAAGACGGCATTCAGAACTCGGTATGGACACTTTGAGTTTCTGGTAATGTCATTCGGATTGACGAACGTGCCGGCAGCATTTATGGACTTGATGAATAGAGTGTTCAAGCAGTATTTGGATAAGTTTGTTGTCGTATTCATTGATGACATTCTGGTGTATTCAGAGACGGAAGAAGAGCACGCCGAGCATCTTCGAATAGTGTTGGAGACATTAAGGAGAGAGAAGTTGTATGAAAAATTCTCCAAGTGTGAGTTTTGGTTGCTAAGAGTGCAATTTTTGGGGCACGTTATCGACAAGAATGGTGTTTCGGTGGATCCAGCAAAGGTAGAAGCGGTTATCAACTGGGAGCAGCCGAAGACGCCAACAGAAATCGGGAGTTTCTTAGGATTAGCGGGATACTATCGAAGATTCATCCAGGATTTTTTGAAATTAGCATCGCCATTGACCAATCTTACTAGAAAGACAGTTAAGTTCGTTTGGACGGAGAAGTGTGAAGAGAGTTTCCTAGAATTGAAGAAGAGGCTTAGTCAAGCACCTGTGTTAGCTTTACCGGATAACACGGGAGGATTTGTAGTGTATAGCGATGCGTCACACAAGGGTCTTGGCTGTGTACTGATGCAACATGGCAGGGTCATTGCATACGCTTCGCGTCAGCTGAAAGATTATGAGAAGGGTTATCTGACTCATGACCTGGAATTAGCAGCAGTAGTTTTTGCCTTGAAGATTTGGAGGCATTATTTGTATGGTGAGAAGTGTGAGATATATACGGACCACAAAAGTCTGAAGTATATCTTCACGCAGAAAGAATTAAACATGAGGCAGCGCCGATGGCTAGAATTGATCAAAGATTATGATTGTGAGATTCTGTACCATCCAGGCAAAGCAAATGTAGTGGCAAATGCCTTGAGCAGAAAAGGAAGAGAGAAGTTATCAAAGTTAACCGTTCAAGAGGAATTAGTGATTGATTTTGAACGACTAGATTTGGAGGTTAAGTATCCGATGGAGACCAACGAGAAATTATTTACAGTGACAGCGAGCCCGACTTTATTAGATAAGGTTAAGGAGGCACAAGAGAAGGACGAAGATTGTGATATTATCAAGAAGCAGATTGTTGAAGGTGATGATTTGAAATTCAAGATTGATAGCACTGGTGAATTGTCCCTTTTATATATATAAAAAATAATGTTATACAATAAAATTATGCCCAATAAATTATTCTAAATACATACACATACATGTATGGAATCAAAATAATTAATAATTGCATAAAAGTTTGGCTCTGATGCCACTGTTGGGTTTGTAAGAAATTATGGCGAAATTAAATTACAAAAATTAGCGGAAGCATGATAGATCAGACTTTAAAATTTTTTACAAAATCATTACCCAGATCATCCTTTATGCATATTATTAATTTAAAACGATAAATAAGAAGTTATGAAATTCATACCCTTGTAGAACGAAACTTCCACAAGTACAAGTTCAACTCCTTATTCTTCGCGATCCTTGTTCTTCGCGATCTCCTTGAATATCCGGGATTGATTCCTTCCTTTGATCAACGTTAGCCACCTAAGTATTTGACCTCTAGAGGTGATCCACCAAGGAAAAGGAATTATCAAGAAGGAGGGTAGTTGGCTAAACCCTAGTCTTCTATTCACTATAGAAAAGGAGTACTCTCCAACAATTGAAATTGCATCAACTGATATCTAATATAAGACTCCTCTTATATAGATATTGGGCAACCCTTCTAATCGTATTAGACATAGAGTTTCATTCAATTAATTACAATCTTTTAATTAATTAGGCTTCCCAACATATTGGGATTAATTAAGTAAACTATTTTAATTAATTTCCCTCCTAATCTTATTACGAATATGTGAGAGTACTAATATTAAATTAATTCCTAAACTCCTTTAGAAATAAAATAATAATAATTGTAATAATATTAATAAGACTCCTCTTATTAATTTATATTTAATACTTTCAAAATATTAAATAATAAACATTAAGCTATTTAATTTATTCTATCACAATAGATTAAATTAATTACACTTAATGCATTATTACGATTATGTCATTTCTTTCTTAAATAATTATTATTCCTTTTATGGTGTGACCCTTTAGGTTCTCCATATTAAATCGATTGTGAATAAATCAATTAGAATAATTATAATCATATTTAAATAAATAAATTAAACAAATAATCTATTTAAATAAATAATATTTATTTTATAATAGGGATAAGTCTCCCTAGCGATCAACGACTTTCTAGATAATATAGATTTCAACATCAATTATAAAAGAATCTGTGAGTAAATAGTTACTGTACAATTCAATACTTTCACCATATAATGTCTCAATTAAATATAAGACATGAAATTACCCTTAAGTCTTATTTTATTTAATCATATATATTTCGATTGGAAAATGCACAACTCTAAATAATGCAAATTAAAAACTTCTTTCTAATTTCATTCTCCATTGGGCAAGGACTACTGGGTTGTCAATTAACGAATCACATAGGACATATCTTTTCTTTTACAAGAAGTGGTAGATTCTTTATTGATCATTCATTATCTCCATATGTAACTTATTACACCCAAGCATACCATTTGATATACCCTAAGGGTCTTAAGAAATAAGTTAAAGTACAATTAATTACACACAAGATACTATAATGATCTCAAGTCCAAGGATCACTTGTACTACTATCACATTAGGAATTCCTATTTACAGGCGAGTAAAACTCCATTAGGTAATCCATAGCGAGTCACGTTCAGTGAACTTATTCTCCAATAAACACCAACATACTTGCTTTAGTGTCTCTACACAAATGATCATGAGATCAATCATTCTCATCCAATAAGCAAGTAACATATGTACCATTCTATCCGAATTTACTAATCCTCTTTTTAGTAATCTAACGATTGGGAACTATTTTAGTTTTAAGCTTTTTAAGAATTTAGATCTCATTATCCTGATCAACATCATGATTCTAAAAGCATTGCTAAAAATTATGGATTATTTACCTATTATAAAAATAGCATCATATAGATAATTAAATGCCTTTAATAAATTAATACTTTAATTAATAAATAAATAAGATCGTCTACAAAGTATATGCTTTATCATCATACATGATTAGCTTGTATGCATACTACTTTCAATCTCCCACTTGCACTAATGTCAATCGCCATGGTATCTCATACTCATCTTCTCTAAGTGACGATCAAACTGTTGTTTTGTTAAAGCTTTAGTAAATGGATCTGCAATGTTGTCTTGAGAGTCTACACGCTCCAAGATGAAGTCTCCTCTTTCAATGATCTCCCTGATCAAGTGAAATCGCCGCAACACGTGTTTGGATTTCTGATGAGACCTGGGTTCCTTAGCCTGCGCAACAGCCCCGGTGTTGTCACAGTATAAGGGGACTGCTCCTCCAATGCTAGGAACCACACCAAGTTCTGTCATGAACTTCTTCATCCAAGCAGTCTCCTTTGCAGCTTCACTTGCAGCTATGTACTCTGCCTCTATCACTGAATCAACAACTGTTTTCCTGCTTGGAACTCTTCCAACTCACTACGCCTCTGTTCAAGGTAAATACATACCCGAAATAGATTTACTGTCATCTTGGTCCGTTTGAAAACTTGAGTCTGTGAAGCCCTCGAGTTATAATTCAGACCCACCCGTAGACAAGAAATACATCCTTTGTTCTTTGTAAGTACTTTAGGATATTTTTCACTGTCTTCTAGTGCTCTTCTCCTAGATTCAACTGATATCTGCTCGTTACACTAACTGCATGAGTGACATTCGGTCTAGTACATATCATACCGTATATGATAGATCCTATCGCTGAAGCATAAGGAATCTTACTCATACGGTCTCTCTCCTCAAGTGTCTTTGGGGCATGTTTCTTGGAGAGATGTATTCCATGGCTCATCAACATGAGACCTCTTTTGAAATTTTCTATGATAAACCTCTTTAGCATAGAGTCAATGTACATTCCTTGGGATAAGCCAAGCATCCTTTTAGATCTATCTCTACAGATCTTTATCCCTAAAATATAAAATGCTTCTCCCAAGTTCTTCATGGAGAAGTGTTTAGATAACCAGATTTTAATTGATTGTAGCATATGAATGTCATTCCCTATCAGTAATATATCATCAACATATAATACAAGGAATGAAACAGCGCTCCCACTAACCTTCTTGTACGCACATGGTCCATCCTCGTTTTTGATAAAATCAAACTCTTTGATTGTCTCATCAAAACGAATGTTCCGTCTACGAGAAACTTGCTTCAATCTATAAATAGATCGTTGCATCTTACAAACTTAATTTATTCCAACCTTTGAAACAAACCCCTCTGGTTGTGTCATATACACATCCTCCTCAAGTTTCCCATTGAGAAAGGTCATTTTCCCATCCATCTGCCAGATCTCATAGTCGTAATAAGCTGTAATCGCAAGCAAAATCCGAATGGACTTGAGCTTTGCTACTGGTGAGAAGGTTTCATCATAGTCAACTCCTTGTCTTTGTTTGAAACATTTTGCACCCAGTCGGGCCTTATATATCTCTACCTTGTCGTCCGCTCCATTCTTTCTTTTAAAGACCCATTTACACCCAATAGGCTTAATGCCTTCAGGTGGTGAAACTAAAGTCCATACTTGATTCTCATCCATGGAGTCCATCTCGGATTTCATGGCTTGAAGCCATTTCCCTGAGTATTTATTACTTATATCCTTTTCGTAATTCAATGGATCATAATCATTCATGATGTGTACCTCATCGTCATCCTCTATGACTAATCCATACCTTTCAGGTATCTTTGGTACTCTTCCAGATTTACGAATAGGGTGTTGTATAGAAGGTGTGTCTACTTGGACAGGTTCATCCAATTGATCTATAGTGGTTTGTGGTTCTTGAATTTCTTCAAGATTTAGTTTACTCCCACTAGCCCATTCAAGGATAAACTCCTTTTCCAAGAAGGCAGCGTGTTTCGCAACAAACACCTTTTTCTCAGGGAGATTGTAGAAATAGTATCCCAAACTTTCTTTAGGATATCCCACAAACGTGCACTTATCAGATCTTGTCCCAAGCTTATCATTTTGAAACCTTTTCACATAAGTTGGACATCCCATAATCTTAACATACTTAAGACCAGGTTTTCTCCCTGTCCACATCTCATATAGAGTCTTAGGGACGGATTTCGAGGGTACCTTATTTAGTAGATATACATCCACTTCTAGGGCATTACCCTAGAATGATACTGAAAGATCGATAAAACTCATCATGGATCGAACCTTGTCCAACAATGTTCAATTTCTCCTTTCAGATACACCATTTAATTGTGGTGTTCCTGGTGGAGTCCATTGTGAGATTATATCATTCTCTTTGAGACAATCGAGAAACTCATTGCTTAAGTATTCACCACCTCGATCTGATCGAAGAATCTTAATACTTTTGCCAGTTTGTTTTTTTACTTCACTTCTGAACTCTTTGAACCTTTCAAATGATTCAGATTTGTATTTCATTAAATACACATATCTAAATCTTGAGTGATCATCAGTGAAAGTAATAAAATAAGAATACCATCCCCGTGCATTTGTTGTCATAGGTCCACAAACGTCCGTGTGAACCAACACTAACAACTCTGTAACTCTTTCTCCTTTTCCAATAAAAGAAGATTTAGTCATTTTACCCATGAGACAAGATTCACAAGTTGGATATGATTCATAATCAGATAGCTCTAAAAGCCCATCCTTATACAACTTGGATAATCTTATTTCATTGATATGACCGAGTCTATAGTGCCACATATAGGCATAATTAACATCATCTCTTTTCTTTTTCTTAGTTTGTTCAATTTAAAATATATTTTCATGCAAGTCAAGTATGTAAAGTCCATTCAACAATTTTCCAACACAATATAAAACATTGTTATTATAAATAGAACAAATGTTGTCCTTTATTATAATGTCAAAACCATCCATATCCAATACAGAAATTGAGATAATATTTCTAATGAGTGTCGGAACAAAATAACAATTATTTAAATAAATAGACTTGCCTGTAGGCAGTGCTAAACAATAAGTCCCTACAGCTAATGCAGCAACATTTGCTCCATTTTCCACTCGTAGGACAACTTCATCCTTGTTCAGCTTTCTACTTCTGACCAGTCCCTGCATAGTATTACATATGTGAGAACTACAGCCAGTATCCAATACCCAAGTAGAAGTTTGACTTTCAGAAAAATTGATTTCAATCATGAACAAACCTTGATTGGACGTCGAAGCTTCTCCAAGCTTCTTTTATGCCCGAAACTTCTTTCAGTTCCTCTTCCAGTGACCCGACTCGTTGTAACTTATTACACCCAATCATATCCTTTTATATACCCTAAGGGTCTTAAGGAGTAAGTTAAAATATAATTCATTACACAAAAGATACTATGATGATCTCAAGTCCGAGGATCACATGTACTATTATCACATTAGGAATTCTTATTGACAGGCGAGTAAAACTCTATTAGGTATTCCTTAGCGAGTCACGTTTAGTGTACTTATTCTTCAATAAGCACCTACACACTTGCTTTATTGTCTCCACACAAATGATCATGAGATCAATCATCCTCATCTAATGAGCAAGCAACATATGTACCAATCTATCCGGATTCACTAATCCCTTTTTTATAATCCATCGATTGGGAACTATTTTAGTTTTAAGCTTTCTAAGAATTTAGATCTCATTAGCATGATCAACACCATGATTCTAAAAGCATTGCCTAAAACTATGGGCTATTTACATATTATAAAAACAGCATCATGTAGATAATTAAATGTCTTTAATAAATGAATACTTTTATTAATAAATATATAAGATCGTTTGCAAAGTATATGCTTTATCATCATACATGATTGGCTTAAATGCATACTACTTTTATTCCGATCCTAAATACACAAACTCTGATAATGCAAATTAGAAACTACTTTCTAATTTCATTCTGCCTTGGCCAAGGACTACTGAGTTACCATTTATCGAATCGCATAGGACATTCACTTCTTTTACTAGAAGTGGTAGATCCTTTATTGATCATTTATTATCTTTATGTATAATTAATTATACCCAAGCATATCCTTTGATATACCCTTAGGGTCTTAAGGGACATGTGAAAGTATAACTCATCATACATAAGATACTATGATGATCTCAAGTCTAAGGATTACTTGTACTATTATCACTAAAGGAGTTCCTATTGATAGGCGAGTAAAAATTCATTAGGTATTCCTTAGCGAGCCACGTTCAGTGTACTTATTCTCCAATAAGCACCTACATACTTGCTTTAGTGTCTCCACACAAATGATTATGAGATCGATCATCCTCTTCCAAAGAGCAAGCAACGTATGTACCAATCTTTTCTGATTCACTAATCCCCTATTTAGTAATACATCGATTAGAAACTAATTTAGTTTTAAGCTATCTAAGAGTTTAGATCTCATTAGCATGATCATTATCATGATTCTAAAAGCATTGCTTAAAACTATGGATTTATCACATTTAAATTTAATAGCATTATGTAGATAATATAAACGCCTTTAAATAAATAATTCTTTTATTAATGAACGAATAAGATTGTTACAAAGTATATGCTTTATCATCATACATGATTGGCTTGTGTGCATACTACTTTCAATCTCCCACTTGCACTAAAGTCAATCATTATGGTATCTAATACCCATCTTCTCTAAGTGACGTTCAAACTGCTATTTTGTTAAAGCTTTAGTAAATGAATCTGTAATGTTGTTTTGAGTGTCCACGCGCTCTAGGGTGACATCTCCTCTTTCAATGATCTCTCTAATCAAATGAAACCGCCACAACACGTGTTTGGATTTTTGATGAGACCTGGGTTCCTTGGCCTGTGCAACAGCTCCGGTGTTGTCACAGAATAAATGTACTGCTCCTCTAATTCTAGGAACCACACCAAGTTTAGTTATGAACTTCTTCATCCAAACAGCTTCCTTGGCTCATCGGCATGAGACCTCTCTTGGCTCATCGACATGAAACCTCTCTTGGAATCTACCATGCTAAACCTCTTTAGAATCGTGTCAATGTAAGTTCCTAGGGACAAGTCAAGCATCCTTTTAGATCTATCTCTATAGATCTTTATCCCCAAAATATAGAATATTTCTCCCAAGTCTTTCATGGAGAAGTGTTTAGATAACCAGATTTTAATCGATTGTAGCATCGGAATATCATTCCCTCTCAGTAGTATATCATCAACATATAGTACAAGGAATGATACAACGCTCCCACTAACCTTCTTGTACACACATGGTTCATCCTCATTTTTGATAAAATTAAACTCTTTGATTGTCTCATCAAAATGAATGTTCCACCTTCGAGAAGCTTGCTTACAAACTTGATTTGTTCCAACTGTTGAAACAAAACCCTCTGGTTGTGTCATATACATATCATCTTCAAGTTTTTCATTGAGGAAGACCATTTTCACGTCTATTTACCAGATTTCGTAGACGTTATAAGCTGCAATCGCAAGCAAAATCCAAAAGGACTTAAGCATAACTACTAGTGAGAATGTTTCATCACAGTCAATTCCTTCCCTTTGTTTGAAACCTTTTGCAACCATTCTGGCCTTATAGGTCTCTACCTTGCCACCCGCTCCAGTATTTCTCTTAAAGACCCATTTACACCCAATAGGCTTAATGCCCTCAGTAATGAAACCAAAGTCCATACTTGGTTTTCATACATGGAGTCCATCTTAGATTTCATGGCTTCTTGCCATTTCTCTAAGTCTTTACTACTCATAGCATGTTTGTAATTCAATGGATCATCATCATTCATGATGCGTACCTCATCGTCATCCTCTATGACGAATCCATACCATCAGGTATATTCGGTATCCTTCCAGATTTACGAATAGGGTGTTCTACAGTAGGTTCTTCTACTTGGATAGGTTCATCCACTTGATCTATAGTGGTTTGTGGTTCTTGAATTTCTTCAAGATCTATTTTTCTCTCACTAGCCCCTTCAAGGATAAACTACTTTTCCAAGAAGGCAGCGTGTTTCGGAACAAACACCTTTTTCTCAGTAGGATTATAGAAATGGTATCCTAAACTTTCTTTAGGATATCCCACAAATGTGCACTTATCAGATCTTGTCCCAAGCTTATCATTTTAAAATCTTTTCACATAAGCTGGACATCCCCAAATCTTAACATGCTTAAGAATAGGTTTCCTCCCTGTCCACATCTCATATGGAGTCTTGGGGACGGATTTCGAGGGGACCTTATTTAGTAAGTATGTAGACGCTTCTAAGGCATAGCCCCATAATGATACTGGAAGATCGGTAAAACTCTTCATGGAACGAACCATGTCCAACAATGTTCGATTTCTCCTTTCAGATACACCATTCAAATGTGGTGTTCCTGGTGGAGTCCATTGTGAGATTATACCATTTTCTTTGAGACAATTGAGAAACTCACCGCTTAAGTATTCACCACCTCGATCTGATTGAAGAATCTTAATACTTTTGCCAGTTTGTTTCTCCACTTCACTTCTGAATTTTTTTAACTTTTCAAACGATTCATATTTTTATTTCATTAAATACACATATCCAAATCTTGAATGATCATCAGTGAAAGTTATAAAATATGAATACCCTCCTCGTGCATTCGTTGTCATAGGTCTACATACGTATGTGTGTACCAACGCTAACAACTTTATAACTCTTTCTCCTGTTCCACTAAAGGGAGATTTAGACATTTTTCCAATGAGATAAGACTCACAAGTTGGATATGATTCATTATCATATAGCTCTTAGAGCCCATCCTTATGTAACTTGGATAATCTTGTTTCATTAATATGACCGAGTCTACAGTGCCATATATAGGTATAATTAACATCATCTCTTTTTCGTTTCTTAGTTTGTTCAATTTGAAGTATATTTTCGTGCAAGTCAAGTATATAAAGTCCATTCAACAGTTTACCAACACAATATAAAACATTATTATTATAAATAGAACAACTGTTGTTCTTTATTATAATTTCAAACCCATCCATATCCAATACAGACATTGATATAATGTTTCTTATAAGAGTTGGAACGAAATAACAATTATTTAAAGTAATGAACTTGCCCGTAGGCAGTCCTAAACAATAAGTCCCTACAACTAATACAACAACCTTTGTTCCATTTCTCACTCGTAAGACGACCTCATCCTTGTTGAGCTTTCTACTTCTGACTAGTCCATGCACAGTATTACATATGTGAGAACCACAGTCGGTATCCAATACCCAAGTAGAATTATGACTTTCAGAAAAATTAATTTTAATCATGAACAAACCTTGATTGGAAGTCTAAGGTTCTCCAAGCTTCTTCTCTGCCAGAAACTTCTTGCAGTTCCTCTTCCAGTAACCCGACTCGTTGCATGATGCACTGTGCAATAGATTCATCATATTGCCACTTCTTAAACGTAGCAATCTCTTCCTCTGAGGCTATTTTTGCAACTTTTGCAAGGATAGGTGAATCTTGGATATAGAAAGCTTTTCAGCAGTGAGAACGATTCTCAAATTTCTTAACCAGCCCATGTAATTCATCCCGGTTAATTTTTTAGCATCAAGTATGCTACGCAATGATAGTGAGTGTGACATTTTTCAAATTCTACATGTGAAATAAAATAACATTTTAGCATACATTCATTTAGTTAATTGTAGACACTCAAAATTTTGTATTCTTGTTACTAACCCTGCTGGAGGGAAAAACCGTCTTCTAACCCTGGCGACAACACCGGGATATCAAATCAAACCCCGACGAAAACCCCTATATATAAAGTCAACCCCGAGAGACCAAGCCAAGCTTCGGAGACGACCCTGAAGCATCAAATCAAACCCCGATGACAACCCCGGGAGATCAAGACCAACCCCGATGAAAACCCTGGGAGATACAGTAAACCCCGACGACAACCCTGGGAGACCAAGCCAAACTTCAGAGAAGAACTCGAAGCATCAAATCAAACCTAGATAACAACCCCAAAAGATCAAACCAAACCCCGGCGGCAACCCCGGGAAGATCAAATCAACCTTCGAAGACAGCCCCAAAGCATCAAATCATCCCAAAAGGTAACCCTAGGATATCAAGTCAACCTCGGAGGCGACCCTGAGGAAGAACAGAGTCGGCTGAGATCAAACCTCGGAGACAACCCCGTGAAACAGTCGAAAACCCAGTTAACCCTCGGAAGGGCAAAATGGTTAGTTTACCAATTTGACATCAAATCAAGTCAAAATCAAGCTAAATCAATTCCATGAAGGTCATACAGAACCATAATATCAGTCCTAAGTAAAAATAACACAAGACAACTCAACGGACGGACTGCGAAGACTCGAAGATCTGGTCATGGACCCATCTTCTCGGATTCAGGAAAGGTCAAATCTTATATCATTGTATAGCTCTCGGAAAGGGCTTTCCGAAAAGGTATAGCACGCCCCAATCGGACTCCCGGATTAAAAGTTATGAAGGTTCAAAGCAGTCAGCGTGTTGGTCGGAGTGCACGTACTTCGAGGCAACGAGATCCACTGGATCGGGGCCCGCCCGGGGAGCCGCAGGTAAACTTGCAGCTATTTTGGTCTATAAATAGAGACCCCCACAAACAAAAAAAAAAGAAAAAAAAAGAAGAAAAGAGAGGAAGTTCTGCCCATTTCAGCTCTTAACCATACCTACAGTGCTCCAAACTTCAATTTTACTTTTCCAATACATATATACTAACATATAAAATTTTAATCGGTGAAAACGGACTTTTCAGGCCTACCAAGTGGTTTAAAGCCTTTAGCGCTACACATTATAAGATTTCTTATGGTCTGAAGCTTTTTATTACTTATATATATATATATATATATATATATATATATATATATATATATATATGAGCGTATATATATATATATTTATAGCTTCTAGTTTCGCCTGAATTTCAAATATGTGACCTTTTTGGCTTCAATTTATGTATATATAAGTATACATATACATTTTTAAGTGCTTTTGCAGACTGGATTTCAAATTTGTGGCTTTTATCGCTTTAATATGTATATATATATATATATATATATATATATATATATATATATATATATATATATATATATATATATATATATATATATATATATAAGTATTATTTAGCCAGAATTAATAATATGTGGCAGTCTCAGCTTTAATATATATATATAACTATATATATATTAACATTTAATTCAGTCATTCCTGGATTATAAATCTGTGACTTTTTCCGCTTTAATATATATATATATATATATATATATATATATATATATATATTTATATTTATATTGATCAGTCACGCCTGGATTGGAAATTAGTGGCTCTATTCAGCTTTAATATATATATATATAAGTATATATATATTATTTATTCAAATGTGATTAAATATCAGTTTTAATTGTTCATTTGATATAATTCTGTACTGATGTAAAGTTTGTCGACTAGGTTTATCTGACTCTAGCCACCTCTAACTTTCAACCGGTTCAAAATCTGTCAAACTGGAACCGTTGAGCTAGAATGGCTAAGATTTATTTAAATTTATCTTCCTTTCTAGTTTTGTAAATATTAAACCAACTACGCGACCCTAGATCCGTATCTAGAGGGAACAAAAAGGTTTGCCTATGCGTATGCAAGGATTTAACTGATGAATCCTTTGTCTTGCGATGTCTAGATTTTAATTTGCATTTTATTTCAATATCTCTGGTGTGTTGGCTTTTTGATAATATTATGTGAGCCTAGGAATCACGAGATCTACAATTAATCACATGGATCTAGATCCGGTTCCCACGATGGATAACTTTGCGCTGTAAATATTGTCTGCATGTCTTCTAGTAAATGTAAATTAGAGGGACCTTAAAACGGTTATCCGAATTTAAGGTCTCAGCATAGTAAATTTTGATTTGTAGTGCTCGGGTCACTTCGATTGCTTTCAAGCCCATAAGAAACCCGACACTTGTATATATATTATTTGGTCGAGAATGCTTTGCATCCCGATAATAAAATCAAAATCAGCCGAATGCAGAATAAAATGGAACTATCAAAAGGCTTCAATTCCTATGTGAGCGAAAGGGTTTGAAAACCATCTTCCAAAACATCACTTCATATCCTGTCTAAAAATAGACTTTTCATTAAATCAAACCCTTCGTATATAGGTCCAACGAAGCACAACACTACTTCCAAATAAAGTACTTAGGCCCAATTACTGCAAGCACACACACACACACTGTAAATAAAATAAGGAAATTAAAAATACGCGGTAACTGTGACGCCCCTAAATCTGTGTAACATCGAACACAGGATATAGTGCTCACGATACATCATACACCATCATCTAACTAAGTAAACTTCATAAATAAAAATAATAATAAGTACATAAATATTCAAATAAAATCCCAAGTCTTCACAATCTTAAATAAACTTAAACTTAGCGTTTATCGCTACATTACATCAAATGCGGAAATCTAAACTTATTATAAAGAAATAAGCTTTCATCATTTCATCTTAGCCTTTCCTTTGTCGTTGCCCAAGCCCTCTGCCTTCTCACTCTTAACTGAAATGTTTAAGCAAGAATGTGCACAAATCGCACAGCAAATATGTAACGCCCCCAAAATAGTTCCAATCCACCCAACCCATTCTGGGTCGCCACGAAATACACTCAACAAAAATTCCAAATACAAATCTTTAAATTCTAATTTTTAAACTGTCGTACAGAATACGACCACAGTTAAACTGTGAGTTTTAATACAAATATACTAAACTCTCATGGTGCCTCGACCACAGCACCTTACAATGGTACCTTACATAAAGGTACAGTCAATAACTATTTTAAAAATTAAAATATTTAGAAAATGCTCAAGGAAACCTTCGTACATGGGAGGCCATACATCTAAGTTATAATAGATATCATATAACTTGAGAATTATCCTTGGTTGACCCAATAGACCCCAAAGAAAAATGAGAAGATTACTATTATGTTCTTTCCAATAGTGGGTCTTCTCTTGCCATATAATTATCTCTATTGTTTTCAATTAAGAATTATATTTCAACCATACTCCAAGATTATATAAGTAGCTCTCATAGATATAATCAGCAAGTGGATGTGCACAATCCTGTCTTATGATAACACGAAGTCATATGTCATTAGACATCTTGTATGATAGTGGCAAAACACCCTTCCAAAGTTGGGTTCACCTTACCCTATTTGGTTCACCAAAATCAACTGTTAAATGACGTATAAAATACGACACACACATTTTAAATTCTCAATATAATTATTCTCATGCTGTTTTATGGGAAACTTCAACAACTATAGACCATCGTTCTATTCCCCTGCTATCCTCGCTCGACCCCGCTACACTCTTAATACCTGAAAGGAATTTTGAAGTAAAAAGGTGAGCACAAATAGCCCAGTAAAGAATATCATGACTAAAAATAATTAAATTATCAATAATTTTCATCAGTAATAAATCAGATATGCAAAATATATCGTAGATGATAGAAGTTTTCAACCATAGCCAGTGGAACGAATAATCCATTAGAAGAGTCAAATAGACCATAATGTCTATTATCTCCTCCACGTTAAAAGTCCACCAACAATATTGTATTCATGTAACATCAATCAATAATTCATGTCCATAATCATGTAAATAGTTTATAATCATAATTATGTTGATAAATTCATCTTCGCACCCAGGACGAAGATAATTTTCATCACCTGTCTTTACCTGAAACATCAAAGATCATGGTTATACAAAATCACAGTTCCTGTTAATAATCATGTTAATCATTTCATCTTTGCACTCAGGCCAAAGATATTCAACAACAGGTCATCTTTGCACTACAGGCCAAAGATATTCAACAGCATGTCATCTTTGCACTACAGGCCAAAGATATTCATATCTCAAAGAAATATATAATCATTTCAGAATTTATATAAACAATAATTATAACCATGTTGATCAATTCACCTTTGCCCTTAAGCTAAAGATATTCAATTGTAAATTCAATGGTCATAAACATACCAGTCAAATAATTCATCATTGCACTACTGGCCAAAGAGAACCCATAGTCATGATCATACCAATAATCTACCCATCTTTACACTCAAGTCAAAGAGAAATTTCATCACCAGGATTATAAAAATATTATATATGATAATAAAAATAATATGATCAAAACATGGATCTAATTTCAAGAGTAAGATTCATAAATCAACGACAATTTGGTTATAAAAAGAAACCAATTTTATCGTGAATAGTAACTCGTGCATAGTACTCTGTGAATAGTGCCCCATGAATAGTAACCCCTGTAAATTTTATAAGAAAAATCATACCCATATTCTGGTGAAATGATATCCAACCGTAACATGTACCGTATTTGTGAATAGTATCGTATACGTGAATAATGTCGTATACGTGAATAGTAACCCCGACATAAAAAGGTAAAAATTTCACAATAAAATTCATACGAATATTTCAGTGTAATGATATTGAGAAAAATAACATCATTTACAAGAAAAATAGCATCCCTTGCCTCAAAAGAATAGTACTTCTGACTGGAATAACTGATATAATGCTGAAGAAAACTTGCACTGCTTATCAACTCTCAAAGTATCTAAATACTCACAAAAATACGCTCGATATTATAGAGAGAGAAAACTCCTGATTCTAGTGTGATTTTCAATTATAAACTAAGCACCCTATTTATAGAAAAATACTTAGAACACCAAAGCAAAAAATTTAATAAAATATTATTTTATTTTATTTTTTTCTTACGTACACCACATCACAATCTCAGCACTCCACAAGTGGGGCCCACCCATACAAAAAATAGTTTTCTTAAAAAAATATTTATAAGCCCAAAAATCAATTCAGTCCCAATATTTTGGAACTTCAGTAATTCATAATAAATAGCCCTTTTATCAGAAAAATACGAATTTTATGTCCATTCCATCGAAAATTTAATTCTCTACAACTTTGTAGAAGAAAATTTTTCCAAATTTCAAACGAAAAATGATCGAAATCTACATACAGATGATTTTTCACACCTCCATTCCAACAAAATACTGATAAAAAATATCAGCACTAATTTCTTCATTTATATTCACATTGAATAAATATTTTCTTATCATATAAATTAATAATTAATTATTCACAAATAATATTACAGAACTACAATATTGACAACCAGGTCGTTCCTAGGAAAGAGGAGGTTTTCCGATAAGGATTTCTCCTTACTGGCACGCAATTAAATAACCTAACCCCTTTCCTTGACAGAACTTCCTAGACATCGCCAATAATTCTATCTAATAATATTATTCAAATAATATAAATTATTGATTTGATAATGCAAATAACTGTGCATTGACAATTATTGAAATCACAATAATATAAAATACTGTACAATACCGTGTGCTACTGTTCAATAACTCATATTACTTTATTTTAACCACTGAGTATTTCAACAGTTCTAACGGTAATAGTTATGCCGTTATTTTTAGAAAACTTATTCTTGTCGTTTTCTTTATTCGACAGTTTTCTGTTATGGGGCCCACAAATGACTGCGCCGTCGTACAAATATTCCTCGACAACAAGAATATTCCACGACTAACCGAATATTCCCTGACAACAATGAATATTTTATAACCACTTACTTATTTTGTAAACTTTGCACATATTACCCATAATTTTAACCTTTTATTAATTTAACCATTTATTGAATAATAATTATAATAAAAATTGAATACTTTTATTTCATAAAATCCGGGGTCTTACAATCTCTCCTCCTTATAAAATTTTGTCCCCGAAATTTACGTACTTGGTATTACGAAGAGTTAAGAATACCTTGCTTTTATTTCAGATTTTATCTCCCCTGTCATTTCTTTTGTATCATGATTTCTCCATTGCTCATTCTAGAATACAGCTTCAAAACAAAGGTTAATTGACATTTCACAATTTGTCAACTTATCAAGTAAGAAATTTCAGCTTAGATAAGTCACACACTTGCGAAGTATATTACTCATCTCTCCCCTCCTAGTTCTAGACTCAGATCTTTGCCAGCAACCATATCCTTAAGCTCTAATACCAAAATGTAACTCATGTCCCAACCTTGGACAGCACCTTACATTGATATCTATCAGTTTGCCACTGCAGAATGGCGTCCCCTACAGAGAGTCTGACATCGGTGCATCCCCCATAAACAGGAAGTCACCAGATAGAGGCTCGGGGCTCTTTACTTATAGCTCTGATACCAAAATGTAACTCCCCCAAAATAGGTCCAATCCACCCAACCCATTCTGGGTCGCCACGAAATACACTCAACAAATATTTCAAATACAAATCTTCAAATTCTAATTTTAAATTGTCGTACAGAATACGACCACAGTTAAACTATGAGTTTTAATACAAATAAACGTAACTCTCATGGTGCCTGGACCACAGCACCTTACAATGGTGCCTTACATAAAGGTACAGTCAATAACTGTTTTAGAAATTAAAATCTTTGGAAAATACTCAAGGAAACCTTCGTACATGGGAGGCCATACATCTAAGTTATAATAGATATCATATGACTTGAGAATTATCCTTGGTTGACCCAATAGACCCCAAAGAAAAATGAGAAGGTTACTATCATATTCTTTCCAATGGTGGGTCTTCTCTTGCCATATAATTATCTCTATTGTTTCCAATTGAGAATTATATTTCAACCATACTCTAAAATTATATAGGTAGTGCTCATAGATATAATCAACAAGTGGATGTGCACAATCCTGTCTTATGATAACACGAAGTCGTATGTCATTAGACATCTTGTATGATAGTGGCAAAATACCCTTCCAAAGTTGGGTTCACCTCACCCTATTTGGTTCACCAAAATCAACTGTTAAATGACGAATAAAATACGACACACACATTTTAAATTCTCAATATAATTATTCTCATGCTGTTTTATGATAAACTTCAACAGCTATAAACCATCGTTCTATTCCCCTGCTATCCCCGCTCGACCCCGCTACACTCTTAATACCTGAAAGGATTTGTGAAGCAAAAGGGTGAGCACAAATAGCCCAGTAAAGAATATCATGACTAAAGATAATTAAATTATCAATAGTTTTTATTAGTAATAAATCAGATATGCAGAACATATAGTAGATGATAGAAGTTTTCAACCATAGTTGCAGTGGAACGAACAATCCATTAGAAGAGTCAAATAGACCATAATGTCTATTATTTCCTCCACGTTAAAAGTCCACTAACAATATTGTATCCCTGTAACATCAATCAACAATTCTTGTCCATAATCATGTAAATAGTTTATAATCATAATTATGTTAATAAATTCATCTTCGCACCCAGGACGAAGATGATTTTCATCACATGTCTTTACCTGAAACATCAAAGATCATGGTTATACCAAATCACAGTTCTTGTTCATAATCATGTTAATCATTTCATCTTTGCACTCAGACAAAAGATATTCAACAACAGGTCATCTTTGCACTACAGACCAAAGATATTTAACAACATGTCATCTTTGCACTACAGGCCAAAGATATTCAACATGTCATCTTTGCACTACAGGCCAAAGATATTCATATCTCAAAGAAATATATAATCATTTTAGAATTTATATAAACAATAATTATAACCATGTTGATCAATTCACCTTTTCCCTTAAGCTAAAGATATTCAATTGTAAATTCAATGGTCATGAACATACCAGTCAACAATTCATCTTTGCATTACTGGTCAAAGAGAATCCATAGTCATGATCATACCAATAATCTACCCATCTTTACACTCAAGTCAAAGAGAAATTTCATCACTAGGATTATAAAAATGTTATATATGATAATAAAAATAATATGATCAAAACATGGATCTAATTTCAAGAGTAAGATTCATAAATCAACGATAATTTGGTTAAAAAAAGAAACCAATTTTGTCGTGAATAGTACCCGTGAATACTAACCCGTGTATAGTACTCCGTGAATAGTGTCTTGTGAATAGTAACCCCGAAAAATTTTATAAGAAAAATTATACCCATATTCCGGTGAAATGATATTCAACCGTAACATGTACCGTATTCGTGAATAGTGTCGTATACGTGAATAGTGCCGTATACGTGAATAGTAACCCCGAAATGAAAAGATAAAAATTTCACAATAAATTTATACTAATATTTCAGTATAATGATATTGAGAAAAATAACATCATTTACGAGAAAAATAGCATCCTTTACCTCAAAAGAATGGTACTTCTAACTGGAATAAATAATATAATGCTGAAGAAAACTTGCACTGCTTATCAACTCTCAAAGTATCTAAATACTCATAAAAATACGCTCGATATTATAGAGAGAGAAAACTTCTGATTCTAGTGTGATTTTTAATTCTAAACTAAGCACCCTATTTATAGGAAAATGCTTAGAACACCAAAGTAGAAAATTTAATAAAATATTATTATATTTTATTTTTTTCTTACGCACACAACATCACAATCTGACCACTCCATAAGTGGGGCCCACCCATACAAAAAATGTTTTTCTTCAAAAAATATTTATAACCTCAAAAATCAATTCAGTCCCAATATTTCAGAACTTCAATAATTCATAATAAATAACCCTTTTATCAGAAAAATACGAATGTTATGTCCATTCCATAGGAAATTTAATTCTCTACAACTTTGTAGGAGAAAGTTTTTCTAAATTCCAAACGAAAAATAACCGAAATCTACATACAGATGATTTTTCACACCTCTATTACAACAAAATACTGATAAAAATATCAGCACTAATTCCTTCATTTATATTCACATTGAATAAATATTTTCTTATCATATAAATTAACAATTAATTATTCATAAATAATATTACAGAACAACAATATTGACAACCAGGTCGTTCCCAAGAAAGAGGGGCTTTCCGATAAAAAAAATTTCTTACTGGCGCGCAATTAAATAACCTAATCCCTTTCCTTAATAGAACTTCCTAGACATCGCCAATAATGTTATCTAATAATATTATTCAAATAATATGAATTATTGATTTGATAATGCAAAATACTGTGCAGTGACAATTATTGAAACCACAATAATATAAAATAATGTGCAATACCGTGTGCTACTGTGCAGCAATGCGTATTACTTTATTTTAACCACTGGGTATTTCAACAGTTCTAACGGTAACAGTTATGCCGTTATTTTTGTAATACCCGAGAATTTTTGAATATTATTAAATGAATATATAAATAAAAATAAATATTTATTTGAATATAAATATGTAAGTGTTATGAGATGAGTTAACTCAATTATATTAATTTGAATTTATGTAATTGAGGAAAAATGTGGAGTTTATGATAAGCTCATTGAATGCCTTGTGTGGCACGGGAATAGAAACGTTGATGAGATAATTAACTCAAGGATGAAAGAATTATTAATTAAATAATTAATCTATATTAATTGTTAATTGTTATTATGGGAAATATAATAATAGTCTATTGATTTATTATTATTGCAAGTAATAGTATAATAATAAGTAAATTGTTTATAAATATAACAAGATTTATATTTATTAAACTATTGAGGAATGTGATTATTTCTCGTATAATAATAATTGATAATGATAAATTAATGAAGGAATTACTACGTGAACAATTAATAAAATATTTAATTGTTATTATGAGAAATGCAATATTAATGGTGATTAATAATATGTTGATTATTATTATTGCAAATAATAGAATAATAATAAGTAACTTGTTTATAAATATAATAAAATTATATTTATTTAATTACCGAAGAATGCGATAATTAACCACATAATTGTTAATAATTGTGGTTATGGAAATGAATTGATAATATAGTGATTACTTAATTAATATAATATTTGCTCAATTTATTACTATGTGCAAGCATGTGATAATTAAATGTATAATGTATAGTAGCTACCTATATATTATATGAAGCGTAAAGTGCAATGTGACTTTACAATATATAGAAACTATATATTATGACTAGTTAAATGAATACATCATGAGGCTTATGGGACAATTGTGTGTAAGTATACATTAAAATAGTACATCATGAATATGTTGTAAACAATTGTTAATTAATAGAATTTAATAATAAAGAGATAATGTAATGTGATAAAACCAGTATGATAAAATGTACATGGATTATATATGTGCAAGTTGAATTACATACATTGTAATGTCCTCATTTAATGAAACTACCTTGTGACATTAGATTATAACCCATGTATACATAGTATGAAAATATACATAGCCTATGTATTACTATACTCCATGCTACCAAATGCTGAGCTTGTATTTGTTTGTCCCATAATTAGAGTCATTCTCATTCTTCCTCACGTGAAATGCTCCAAGCTATCCTATTCCCTACATCCTCAAACTCAGCAAACTTAGGCTAGCAATCATCCAATGGGGAGTGGGCATGATGATGGACTCCAACCACTAAATCATCAACTTCTTCTTGCCAATTGAATTCTTCTATTTCTCATTGATTCAAACCATGGAGCAAAGCTATGAACTGGGTAATCAATTCTCTATAAATGGAAGCTCTCCCTCTCAATTCTCAATTGCTAGAAAAATTGTCTGATAAATTCAAGTAGAGAGTGAGTACTTATATACATATCAGTAGAGGAAGTGTGAATTAGCTTTTGCATAACAGAGGTATAATATACCTTCCATGTTCTTCAATTCATGTTTTCTGCAATTTTTGTAAATTTCCAATTCTTGATTTTGGTTTAAATTCATGACTTTGTGATTGGATATTGTTTGATAGTTGTTGTATTGGTTTGTTAGTATGATAGAACTATATGGTAGTAGAGGATTGATGGCAGTAAGAAAATATTCTGAAGAAGCCTCACTAAGTTGCTATTCTATGGAATGAGTGAGGGAGTAACAGAGAATGAAAGCTACCAAAAAATGAACTTTTGAAATGTTTGAAACATTAGAAACATTTTTTAAAACACAAGCTTACATATTTGAAAACATAAAACAATTAGTTTCAAAGTAACATACCTATATGGTTAACTGCAAATTATTGTTCTGTGTTGTCTTTAGATAGTGTGAATGGAGGTGCCATAATCCCTGCATTGTTACTGTCAACACAAAAGATAGCAAGTCAGTTCTAATTCCAACTTAAATTAGTGGAGGTAGGATCAGAGCTTTACAATTTGGTTATTTGGTTATTTATAATACCCAGGAGATAGCATTGCGTACAAACATTATCTTACATGAGAAGGTTTGAGGGAAGCCCGGAGGAAATATATTCCTTGGCAAATTTCCTTATGGATTCCTGTGAATTGAGATCAATTTCCATGACATCAATTTTAGCACTGGGGATTTCATTGAGTATTTCTTCTTTGACTTTTGTACCAGCTTTAACATTTCTCACTCCCATAATGACATGGACACCACGCAAGGCAAGTACACGTGCAGTCTCTATTCCAATACCATTTGATGCTTCTGAAATCATACAGTGTAATTAAGCACTTCTCGTCAAGTTATTAAGTACAGAGGTATGCAATAGCACAATTCCCAGAATGAGCTCAGCATGAGAGTAACTATCTAAGTCCTTTCAGCATGTGTCACTATCCAAAGTAAAGGGAAATAAGAAATAGTAGCTTTTGAAGTTCAAAGAGTGCACCCAGAGATATCCAATAGTAATAGCTTTTGAAGTTCAATCCATGGCTTGATAAAGTTTCTTCTCCAATAGTCAACTTTCCTGATGTCACCTATAAACAGTATAAATCTAGTTATAAACTGTGATCCTCTAATAAAGAAACAAAACTGTTGTATACAAATATAGTTTACTGATTCATCTTTAATTATCTTGAGAAGGACCATAACATAGTATAGTAGTAGAATTTTGGCTTAACTTTGACCTTTTCCCATCGCGGGGCAAGAAATTCTGTCACTGACACTCCTATCTCAGCATATGACACTGGAGAAAGCCAAAAACCCCAGCGCAACCAAGCTGGTAAAAAATCTATTAAGTTGAATATTATACACACACAAACACACTCTCGGTTAGTGAACCATTCAAATTATCAATCTAACTTCTTATTATTATTAGTGTTATAATAATAATAATAATAACAAAGTGCTAATAATAATAATAATAATCATAATAATAATAATAATATTAGTGTTATATTAAATTAATGGCAAGAGTTAGGTTAGTGACTTTTGAGGTGGTTAGAGTTAAGTTTATGACTTTTGGATGAGGTGGCAACTTAATAGACCTTAGATCTAATAATTTTAAATCTGAACTTTTAAATAGAGACTCTTCATTTCAAATTGAAATGGAGAGGATTGTGATCCCTTTATCACTCGGATCAGGATCCTCTCTATTTCAATTTAAAATGGACAGTCTCCATTTAAAGAATGAGATTTAAAATTATTAGATCTAAGGTTTAGAAGGTGTCACTTCATTTAAAAGTCACTAACCTAACTCTAACCACTTCATTTAAAAGTCATTCACTTGACTCTAGCCACTTCATTTAAAAGTCAATAACCTAACTCATGCAATTAATTTAATATAACACAAATATATTATTATTATTATTATTACTAATTTGAGTGAAATCTGAAAATTTTTCTGAATATATATAATAAAATAGAGTGGCTTCAACAAACAACGGTTCAGATTAAAACTTATCATCCAACGGTTCTCTCATCCCCCAATTCAACCCATCGGCCTCAGCTGATCCTGTTCGACTCTCTCTGTGAAATTGTTCGGGATAATAACTACAAAAAACACTGATTCAATTTGATCTTATTCTCTATTTCTTTTCTACCTACGTAATAACTAGGTTTTACAAACTTGGAGAATGCCCCATGAATCACTCCTCTTCTTCAGCCTCAATCGTATCTCTTAATCTCCTCCTCAATAAATCCCATCTCGGTTTGATTGCGATTTTATCCAGGTTTTGATTTGATAACAGTGTTCTTTAGATTTCTAGGGCTTAAACCGTTGGTATATTTTTAGTTAATCGGTATAGAATGTTTTCATCAGTCAGTATATATGAGTATGTGTTAAAGCTCGATTTCCTTTCTCTAATACTGGCATCGATTTGCTCATTGAAAGTTGTCATCTTTCGCTTCATTTCTACATAGTTTTTTGGTTTTCTCTCACTCTCTGAAGGTCGGCAGAGCGAGAGAACTTTTAAGTCCATTTCTTTTCGTAAGGTCAATACATCTGCTTATCTTTCTGATTATATATTGATTATTTTGATGGGTTTTATGTTGATTATAAAAATGGGATTCGTTTATATCTTTTATTAATTATTATTTTTTATTTTTGTAAAAATGATTTTGTGTTGAAATGAGAAATTCATTGAGGATTTTAATGGATTGAATTATTGGAAAATCAGGAATCTGATGACAACATCTGCTAATGAAGGGCAGTTCTTGAACATGTTTTTGAAGCTGATCAATGCCAAGAACACCATGGAGATTGGTGTTTACACTGGTGTCACTAAAGCCGCTGAAGTTACATATTGTACTTCATACGAATATACTTTTAAGAGTGAAGGTTATGGAAATGAAAATTCATTACTTGCTAATGAAAGGCAAGTGGAACTGGAATACTATATTTTCTTACTTAGTATATCCTTCAATTAGACAAATTAACATTCCATTAGACAAATTAACATTCAAAAATGAAGTGTTACACCTATCTTTGTTTGCATTGTATTTAAGTTAATAATTTTCTTTACGTATGTGTAACCAATATGTATAGTTTCATACATGGAACATACCACTAAAGTTGTGCATGGTGTGCCGATTTTCTCGTTCTTGGAGTCCTTCAGCTAATCAATTGCTTTATATAGCTAAGAATTTCAATCAAATGGAGTAAACATCAGTGAAGCAGAGGACTCAAAATCTGACCCAAATGATGTATTTGTCCAAGTTACTATTTCTAACTATTGTTGAAGATATAGGAACTTCTAGGGTGTGGAGCATGCGCTACATGTTTATATTAAGACTTGAAAATAATATATGTATACTATATTTACTTTCGTGGTTCGCTACAAACTATTTATGTTTGCTAATTTGTTTTAATCATGGAGTCTCAGATTCTGGCCAAATAACAAAAGCCAGATGTATCTCCTTGAAAACACTAGTATAAATGTCTTGAATTGAATATAGATACATGCATGTACAACCTCCTTATTCCTTAATTTGTGTTTCTTCAAGAGAATTTTGAGAGAAAATGGACTCCTAGAGGGGGATTTCATAGTGATTTATTCGGACATCAAGTGTGTAAGGAAATTACGGTACTAGGTTTTATATCTATGTATATTATAGAATCTTTGAGGTTTTTCATGTCCTAGCTTTAATTATTTTCTGATATATAAAGCTATGCATGTATATGATACAGTTGATAAGGGGTGTGAAGGTACGCCAATAGGTTTGCAACTGTTGAAGGAGTTGCCTCTTTTTGGTGCGGTTAAGTTGGGATTCAGGATTTTTCAGTACCGTATCCATAGTAATAATGATGTCTCAATCTAACTTCTTCTTATTATTAGTGTTATAATAATAATAATAACAAAGTGCTAATAATAATAATAATAATATATTAGTGTTATATTAAATTAATGGCTAGAGTTAGGTTAGTGACTTTTAAATGAAGTGACTAGAGTTAGGTTAGTGAGTTTTAAATGAGGTGGTTAGAGTTAAGTTTGTGACTTTTGGATGAGGTGGAAACTTAATAGACCTTAGATCTAATAACTTTAAATATGAACTTTTAAATGGAGACTCTCCATTTTAAATTGAAATGGAGAGGATCGTGATCTTTTTATCACTCGTATCAAGATCCTCTCCATTTCAATTTAAAATGGAGAGTCTCTATTAAAAGGTTGATATTTAAAATTATTAAATCTAAGGTTTAGAAGGTATCACTTCATTTAAAAGTCACTCACTTGACTCTAGCCACTTCATTTAAAAGTTAATAACCTAACTCATGCAATTAATTTAATATAACACTAATATATTATTATTATTATTATTATTGTTAATTTGAGTGAAATCTGAAATTTTTTCGGAATCTATATAATAAAATAGAGCGGCTTCAACAAACAACGGTTCAGATTAAAATTTATCATCCAACGGTTCTCTCATCCCCCAATTCAACCCATCGGCCTTAGCTGATCCCGTTCGACTCTCTCTGAGAAATTGTGCGGCATAATAACTGCAAACAACACTGATTCAATTTGATCTTATTCTCTATTTCTTTTCTACCTTCGTAATAACTATGGTTTTACAAACTTGAAGAATGCCCCATGAATCACTCCTCTTCTTCAGCCTCGATCGTATCTCTTAATCTCCTCCTCAAAAAATCCCATCTCGGTTTGATTGCGATTTTATCCAAGTTTTGATTTGATAACAGTGTTTTTTAGATTTCTAGGGTGATGTGATAAAAATATGTGACTGCAAGTGCACAGTGTCAAGTTGAAGAACTGGCAAGTACAGGTCGAACCCACAGAGACTAGATTAATTTTAATATATCCTTAATATCTATTTTAGGCAAACTAGAAATAAATATTGAGAGTTGATTAATTAGGATATGAAAACTAATAATGAGGAAACAATCTAGGAATCTGAATCCATTAAATAATAAACATAACATATAATTCAATCTATTCTATTTTTATAACTTAATTATGATTTTGATCTCCCTTCCCTTTAATTTAGTAATTTTATAATTAACGTGGGCAAGCATAGACTATGAAAATTTAAGGATTAACTATAACCCATCAAAACTTCTTTGAGCAAGCATGGATTATGAAAAACTCATATCTTAACAATAATCTATCAAAACCTCTTAATTAATTTAAAATCACATGAGAACTATAAAACGAAGGTATTTCAATAACGAAACATGAAGGCGAAATCAATTAAACATAAAAGTATAAATAATAGAAGAGATGAAAAATATTATCATGAATAATTATTTAATTTCATCTTCATCCTAGATTAAAAAAATTAACTAGACATGAAAAATATAAATTAACTAACTAAAATAAAGAAGAAGAAATAAAATAAGAAAACTCCCTTTATTGATGATTCTCCAACAAGCGTACAATGAAGAAGTAATTTAATCTACTTCTACTCCTAACCTAAACTAATACAATCCTTAATAATCCTTTCTCTCTAAAACAAGAGACCTATTTATAGGGAAAATAAATTTGTGCCCTAATTTAGATACATTGAACTTGGACACTTTTGTTTCCATGTAGGTTTTAACTTCCTAGTGGCAATCAACTTCTCTCAAAGAGATCTTCTAGATAAACTTTCCTTTCTCTTGTTGGATTTGACTTGCACACCAAGATTGTTCCACCTCTTTCCTTCTCCTTGCAGGATTCTTCTTGGATATTTCTTACATGAATAAGAGCATTAAATATCGCTTGATCACCAAGATTTTGACTTTATTGCAATAAATATTAAACCCTACAAAATAAAATAAAACATATTAATTTAATAAATTAATATAATTAAAAGGACAAAATTAGGGATAATAAAATGTATGAATTATGTGTCTATCATAGGGCTTTAAACGTTGGTATATTTTTAGTTAATCGGTATAGAATGTTTTCATCAGTCAGTATGTATGTGTATGTGTTAAAGCTCAATTTCCTTTCTCTATTCGCTGGCATCGATTTGCTCATTGAAAGTTGTCATCTTTCGCTTCATTTCTACATAGTTTTTTGGTTTTCTCTCACTCTCTGAAGGTCGGCAGAGCGAGAGAACTTTTAAGTCCATTTCCTTTCGTAAGGTCAATACATTTGCTTATCTTTCTGATTATATATTGATTGTTTTGATGGGTTTTATGTTGATTATAAAAATGGGATTCGTTTATTTCTTTTATTAATTATTATTTTTTATTTTTGTAAAAATGATTTTGTGTTGAAATAAGAAATTCATTGAGGATTTTAATGGATTGAATTGTTGGAAAATCAGGAATCTGATGACAACATCCGCTAATGAAGGGCAGTTCTTGGACATGTTATTGAAGCTGATCAATGCCAAGAACACCATGGAGATTGGTGTTTACACTAGTGTCACTAAAGCCGCTGAAGTTACATATTGTACTTCATATGAGTATACTTTTAAGAGTGAAGGTTATGGAAATGAAAATTCATTACTTGCTAATGAAAGGCAAGTAGAACTGGAATACTATATTTTCTTACTTAGTATATCCTTTAATTAGACAAATTAACATTCCATTAGACAAATTAGACAAATTAACATTCAAAAATGAAGTGTTACACCTATCTTTGTTTGCATTGTATTTAAGTTAATAATTTTCTTTACGTATGTGTAACCAATATGTATAGTTTCATGCATGGAACATACCACTAAAGTTGTGCATGGTGTGCCGATTTTCTCGTTCTAGGAGTCCTTAAGCTAATCAATTGCTTTATATAGCTAAGAATTTCAATCAAATGGAGTAAACATCAGTGAAGCAGAGGACTCAAAATCTGACCCAAATGATGTATTTGTCCAAGTTACTATTTCTAACTATTGTTGAAGATATAGGAACTTCTAGGGTGTGGAGCATGCGCTACAGGTTTATATTAAGACTTGGAAATAATATATGTATACTATATTTACTTTCGCGGTTCGCTACAAACTTTTTTTGTTTGCTAATTTGTTTTGAATCATGGAGTCTCAGATTCTGGCCAAATAACAAAAACTGGATGTATCTCCTTGAAAACACTGGTATAAATGTCTTGAATTGAATATAGATACATGCATGTACAACCTCCTTATTCCTTAATTTGTGTTTCTTCAAGAGAATTTTGAGAGAAAATGGACTCCTAGAGGGGGATTTCATAGTGATTTATTCGGACATCAAGTGTGTAAGGAAATTACGGTACTAGGTTTTATATCTATGTACATTATAGAATCTTTGAGGTTTTTCATGTCCTAGCTTTAATTATTTTCTGATATGTAAAGCTATGCATGTATATGATACAGTTGATAAGGGGTGTGAAGGTACGCCAATAGGTTTGCAACTGTTGAAGGAGTTGCCTCTTTTTGGTGCGGTTAAGTTGGGATTCAGGATTTTTCAGTACCGTATCCATAGTAATAATGATGTCTCAATCTAACTTCTTCTTATTATTAGTGTTATAATAATAATAATAACAAAGTGCTAATAATAACTATGGTTTTACAAACTTGAAGAATGCCCCATGAATCACTCCTCTTCTTCAGCCTCGATCGTATCTCTTAATCTCCTCCTCAAAAAATCCCATCTCGGTTTGATTGCGATTTTATCCAAGTTTTGATTTGATAACAGTGTTTTTTAGATTTCTAGGGTGATGTGATAAAAATATGTGACTGCAAGTGCACAGTGTCAAGTTGAAGAACTGGCAAGTACAGGTCGAACCCACAGAGACTAGATTAATTTTAATATATCCTTAATATCTATTTTAGGCAAACTAGAAATAAATATTGAGAGTTGATTAATTAGGATATGAAAACTAATAATGAGGAAACAATCTAGGAATCTGAATCCATTAAATAATAAACATAACATATAATTCAATCTATTCTATTTTTATAACTTAATTATGATTTTGATCTCCCTTCCCTTTAATTTAGTAATTTTATAATTAACGTGGGCAAGCATAGACTATGAAAATTTAAGGATTAACTATAACCCATCAAAACTTCTTTGAGCAAGCATGGATTATGAAAAACTCATATCTTAACAATAATCTATCAAAACCTCTTAATTAATTTAAAATCACATGAGAACTATAAAACGAAGGTATTTCAATAACAAAACATGAAGGCGAAATCAATTAAAAATAAAAGTATAAATAATAGAAGAGATGAAAAATATTATCATGAATAATTATTTAATTTCATCTTCATCCTAGATTAAAAAAATTAACTAGACATGAAAAATATAAATTAACTAACTAAAATAAAGAAGAAGAAATAAAATAAGAAAACTCCCTTTATTGATGATTCTCCACCAAGCGTACAATGAAGAAGTAATTTAATCTACTTCTACTCCTAACCTAAACTAATACAATCCCTAATAATCCTTTCTCTCTAAAACAAGAGACCTATTTATAGGAAAAATAAATTTGTGCCCTAATTTAGATACATTGAACTTGGACACTTTTGTTTCCATGTAGGTTTTAACTTCCTAGTGGCAATCAACTTCTCTCAAAGAGATCTTCTAGATAAACTTTCCTTTCTCTTGTTAGATTTGACTTGCACACCAAGATTGTTCCACCTCTTTCCTTCTCCTTGCAGGATTCTTCTTGGATATTTCTTACATGAATAAGAGCATTAAATATCGCTTGATCACCAAGATTTTGACTTTATTGCAATAAATATTAAACCCTACAAAATAAAATAAAACATATTAATTTAATAAATTAATATAATTAAAAGGACAAAATTAAGGATAATAAAATGTATGAATTATGTGTTTATCAAATACCCCCATACCTAGCTTTTGCTCGTCCTCGAGTAAAATAAAAATAAAATAAAAATTATACTACCCCATTTTCGTAGGAGACACGATTGCACTTAGCATGTGCAACAAGCCTTTAAACCCCAAGGTTACCCCAAGTGGACGAGTTGTGTCTCGTGAGGGTTTGCAGTGAATATATCCACAAAATTTAAAAATATTTTTGAGTTCAACAAGTCATGAAATTGAATTAAAACTTCTAAATATCCATGGGCATACATAAGCAAAATTAAATTCAAAATCACACTTTCACCTTATCAAAAATATTCAATCTTCATTCTAGACACCATTCTTCATAATATTAATTCCATGTGATGCATGCATGTGTGTATGATGTAACTCTTAGTAGGGATTTTACCATGAAAATCAAGCAAACTCATTTTTCTTCTTTTTTTCTCTTTTTTTAAAAATTTTTTTTCTTTTTTTTTTCTTTTCTTTTTTTTCTTGACTTGTGCAATGTCTCATTTTCTTAGGCTTTTTAGAGTTACTCATGTAGCAAGCGTTGGACCAATGACTCCCAAATCAGTTGGCTTTAGGGCACTAGGTGTAGACACACCCCTAAGGGCTTACTAACTCAAGTAACAATGGCCACAAAATTAGACTAGTCAAACTGCTTTTATCCATCACACTTTTCAGTGTGAATATCGATGCTTCATGAGGCTTAGATACCCAGTTATTTCGTTCAATGGACATTGAAGCAGTTATTTTTTCCTTTTTTCTTTTTCTTTCTTTTCTTTTCTTTTTTTTTTCAATTTTTTTTCTTTTTTTCCTTTCCATTTTTTTTTTGAAATTACTCGAATCATAGTTTATATCCACAACTAAGAGTTAGTGCGATCGTGAAGTGTAAAAAATACTTTTGAAATCAATATTAGTCCAGATGGTATTTCAAACTAAGATTTCGTACCTCATCAAAGATTTAAGAGTTCTAAATCTTTCAATCTTACTCATGACTTTTAACTCCACGGACACTTATTAGAATAAATTCAATCCATAAAAAATCAAACAAAATTTTTCAATTTTTTTTCAGTTTTTTTTTTTTAACAATATTTTCCTAAAAAAAATATCTAATACAATAATACAAACAAACTCCCCCATACCTAAATCATACATTGTCCTCAATGTATGCAAATGAAGAAAAGAGAACAAAGATGTGAAAGAATTGTACCTTGTATGCGGGGCATTTGTTCTGCAAGAAAATGTGGTGAGAAGAAAAACAAATGTACATACCTACGAATTTTATAAATCTTAAATATTATATGACTATACATGAATGATACAATGGGTAAGTGAGTGTGAATTTATCATGATTTTCAGGAAGTCTAGAAAATTGAAAATAGTCAGAATTTTCATCAGAATTATTATTAAAATTTACTTCAAGAAAATTTTTACTAACATGTTCAAATGATGGAAGAATTGGTTCACATACATGTTCTAGTTTAGGTGACTTATTTGTAGTGGATCTCAACAGCTCATTGACCTTATCTAAATATTCAGATTCATTCCAATTTTGGTGAAGATGATTTAAGAAAAAATCAATTGGATCTTTTTCAATCAAAAGTCTATTTTCAATTATTTATTGGGTCATGGACAACTCTTGGATCATATTTACTTTAATGGGTTGGTCCAAAAAATCACTAGGTGGTTTTTTTGGAATAAGTCTTTTAGGGTACGGAACTTTAGGCTTATAGACTTTTTCAACCGACTTATTAAATGAGACATGATCAATTTTAGGCATAGACTCATAATTTTTAGATTCCTCAAATTCGCTTGACTCAAACTGTGTAGAATTAAATACAAAATTTTCGTTTTCATCATCATTTCTACAACTATCAAAATTTTCAAAATTAACCTCAGAGTTACTAGAAAATTCATCCACCTCTTGTTCATTTATTATGGCGGCTAATCGACACATTTGAATTTCTAGACGAGATATAGTTTGATCCATGCTAAATTAATTTTTCATTAAGACTTCCATAGTTTTCTCTAAGGCACTAAGTTTTTCCTCTTCTTCATTTGATAATTCTTGTGTATATTGAGGTTCTGGATCCGAATATGGATATGGATATGGATATGGATATGAATTTAGATAAGAATTTTCATAAGTTGAAAAAAATTGATTTACTTGGTGTGCATTAAAATTTTCATAGTGTTCTTGATTCCAAGCAAAATTATTATTCCAACTATAAGAAGAATTCATCTTTCCACAAAATCACAAAACAAATAGACAACTAACCACGAAACTCACACACAAAAAAAGATAAAAATCCTAATTCTACGGTTAACCTAAATAAAATCTAGACAGCTCCTAACTGCTCCAAGTTACACTGCAAGGTCCACCAAATTCAAAATTAATCATACCACTAGCCAGGTAAGTGTAAGAAAGGTGAGAGTCTCTCCGTAGATACGGTGACTAATTAAATAACAACACAATCTTTAGGCGTTTACCTTTTGAACCACTTGCCTAGACACCAGTAGTTTGATTAATTAAAAATTTAGCCTCCTCTTGGAGTTTCTTGTCTTAATTGAGCTCGAGAGTCCTAGGGGCCAACGTCTACTTGATTTTATTAGGTCAAGATTATGCAAAATGCAAGTGAGGTTGTTTGTGGACCAAGGAAGGGTGATGAAATCCCCACCTTATCTTGTTACAGGTTGTGCCCTTAATGTTGGATTAAAGAAGGAAATGCACAAATAAAAAAAAATTGTAAACAAATAAAATATCCTAAAACTATGTGAATTACGAAAGAATGAGAAATTTTGACGTACCTCGGTCCTCCAGCAATCACCACAGTTTATATTTGACAAAAATAAAATAAAAAATAAAAAACTAAAAACCTAACAGAATGTGCTCTACGTGAGTGAATGCATGAATGCGGCAAAAAAATATATTAACAAAAAAAAAACTAAACTACTATTTTTTTTTATTAAAAAAAATGAAGATACGAAGTACCAAAGAAAGCGCAACAACAAAATCTTTATCTTCTCGCTCCTTCGATCCGCTTCAATAATCCTGAAAAAAAATATTATAGTTACAAACTAATTCGAATAAATAAAAATTAAGGAAAAAAAATTAATTCTAGTCCCCGGCAACGGCGCCAAAAACTTGATGTGATAAAAATATGTAACTGCAAGTGCACAGTGTCAAGTTGAAGAACTAGCAAGTACAGGTCGAACCCACAGAGACTAGATTAATTTTAATATATCCTTAATATCTATTTTAGGCGAACTAGAAATAAATATTGAGAGTTGATTAATTAGGATATGAAAATTAATAATGAGGAAACAATCTAGGAATCCGAATCCATTAAATAATAAACATAACATATAATTCAATCTATTCTATTTTTATAACTTAATTATGATTTTGATCTCCCTTCCCTTTAATTTAGTAATTTTATAATTAACGTGGGCAAGCATAGACTATGAAAATTTAAGGATTGACTATAACCCATCAAAACTTCTTTGAGCAAGCATGGATTATGAAAAACTCATACCTTAACAATAATCTATCAAAACCTCTTAATTAATTTAAAATCACATGAGAACTATAAAACAAAGGTATTTCAATAACGAAACATGAAGGCGAAATCAATTAAACATAAAAGTATAAATAATAGAAGAGATGAAAAATATTATCATGAATAATTATTTAATTTCATCTTCATCCTAGATTAAAAAAATTAACTAGACATGAAAAATATAAATTAACTAACTAAAATAAAGAAGAAGAAATAAAATAAGAAAACTCCCTTTATTGATGATTCTCCAACAAGCGTACAATGAAGAAGTAATTTAATCTACTTCTACTCCTAACCTAAACTAATACAATCCCTAATAATCCTTTCTTTCTAAAACAAGAGACCTATTTATAGGAAAAATAAATTTGTGCCCTAATTTAGATACATTGAACTTGGACACTTTTGTTTCCATATAGGTTTTAACTTCCTAGTGGCAATCAACTTCTCTCAAAGAGATCTTCTAGATAAACTTTCCTTTCTCTTATTGGATTTGACTTGCACACCAAGATTGTTCCACCTCTTTCCTTCTCCTTGCAGGATTCTTCTTGGATATTTCTTACATGAATAAGAGCATTAAATATCGCTTGATCACCAAGATTTTGACTTTATTGCAATAAATATTAAACCCTACAAAATAAAATAAAACATATTAATTTAATAAATTAATATAATTAAAAGGACAAAATTAGGGATAATAAAATGTATGAATTATGTGTCTATCATAGGGCTTTAAACGTTGGTATATTTTTAGTTAATCGGTATAGAATGTTTTCATCAGTCAGTATGTATGTGTATGTGTTAAAGCTCAATTTCCTTTCTTTATTCGCTGGCATCGATTTGCTCATTGAAAGTTCTCATCTTTCGCTTCATTTCTACATAGTTTTTTGGTTTTCTCTCACTCTCTAAAGGTCGGCAGAGCGAGATAACTTTTAAGTCCATTTCCTTTCGTAAGGTCAATACATTTGCTTATCTTTCTGATTATATATTGATTGTTTTGATGGGTTTTATGTTGATTATAACAATGGGATTCGTTTATTTCTTTTATTAATTATTATTTTTTATTTTTGTAAAAATGATTTTGTGTTGAAATGAGAAATTCATTGAGGATTTTAATGGATTGAATTGTTGGAAAATCAGGAATCTGATGACAACATCTGCTAATGAAGGGCAGTTCTTGGACATGTTTTTGAAGTTGATCAATGCCAAGAACACTATGGAGATTGGTGTTTACACTAGTGTCACTAAAGCCGCTGAAGTTACATATTGTACTTCATATGAGTATACTTTTAAGAGTGAAGGTTATGGAAATGAAAATTCATTACTTGCTAATGAAAGGCAAGTAGAACTGGAATACTATATTTTCTTACTTAGTATATCCTTCAATTAGAAAAATTAACATTCCATTAGACAAATTAGACAAATTAACATTCAAAAATGAAGTGTTACACCTATCTTTGTTTGCATTGTATTTAAGTTAATAATTTTCTTTACGTATGTGTAACCAATATGTATAGTTTCATGCATGCAACATACCACTAAAGTTGTGCATGCTGTGCCGATTTTATCGTTCTAGGAGTCCTTAAGCTAATCAATTGCTTTATATAGCTAAGAATTTCAATCAAATGGAGTAAATATCAGTGAAGCAGAGGACTCAAAATCTGACCCAAATGATGTATTTGTCCAAGTTACTATTTCTAACTATTGTTGAAGATATAGGAACTTCTAGGGTGTGGAGCATGCGCTACAGGTTTATATTAAGACTTGGAAATAATATATGTATACTATATTTACTTTCGTGGTTCGCTACAAACTATTAATGTTTGCTAATTTGTTTTGAATCATGGAGTCTCAGATTCTGGCCAAATAACAAAAGCCGGATGTATCTCCTTGAAAACACTAGTATAAATGTCTTGAATTGAATATAGATACATGCATGTACAGCCTCCTTAGTCCTTAATTTGTGTTTCTTCAAGAGAATTTGTGAGAGAAAATGGACTCTTAGAGGGGGATTTCATAGTGATTTATTCGGACATCAAGTGTGTAAGGAAATTACGGTACTAGGTTCTATATCTATGTACATTATAGAATCTTTGAGGTTTTTCATGTCCTAGCTTTAATTATTTTCTGATATGTAAAGCTATGCATGTATATGATACAGTTGATAAGGGGTGTGAAGGTACGCCAATAGGTTTGCAACTGTTGAAGGAGTTGCCTCTTTTTGGTGCGGTTAAGTTGGGATTCAGGATTTTTCAGTACCGTATCCATAGTAATAATATTGTCTCAATCTAACTTCTTCTTATTATTATTAGTGTTATAATAATAATAATAACAAAGTGCTAATAATAATAGTAATAATAATAATAATAATAATATATTAGTGTTATATTAAATTAATGGCAAGAGTTAGGTTAGTGACTTTTAAATGAAGTGACTAGAGTTAGGTTAGTCAGTTTTAAATGAGGTGGTTAGAGTTAAGTTTGTGACTTTTGGATGGGGTGGCAACTTAATAGACCTTAGATCTAATAATTTTAAATCTGAACTTTTAAATAGAGACTCTCCATTTCAAATTGAAATGGAGAGGATCGTGATCCCTTTATCACTCGGATCAGGAACCTCTCCATTTTAATTTAAAATGGAGAGTCTCCATTTAAAGGTTGAGATTTAAAATTATTAGATCTAAGGTCTAGAAGGTGTCACTTCATTTAAAAGTCACTAACCTAACTCTAACCACCTCATTTTAAAGTCACTCACTTGACTCTAGCCACTTCATTTAAAAGTCAATAACCTAACTCATGCAATTAATTTAATATAACACTAATATATTATTATTATTATTATTAATTTGAGTGAAATCTAAAATTTTTTCTGAATCTATATAATATAACAGAGCGGCTTCAACAAACGACTGTTCAGATTAAAACTTCTCATCCAACGGTTCTCTCATCCCCCAATTCAACCCATCGGCCTCAGCTGATCCCGTTCGACTCTCTCTGTGAAATTGTGCGGCATAATAACTACAAACAACACTAATTCAATTTGATCTTATTCTCTATTTATTTTCTACCTACGTAATAACTAGGGTTTTACAAACTTGGAGAATGCCCCATGAATCGCTCCTCTTCTTCAGCCTCGATCGTATATCTTAATCTCCTCCTCAATAATTCCCATCTCGGTTTGATTCCGATTTTATCCAGGTTTTGATTTGAAAACAGTGTTCTTTAGATTTCTAGGGCTTTAATCGTTGGTATATTTTTAGTTAATCGGTATAGAATGTTTTCATCAGTCAGTATGTATGTGTATGTCTTAAAGCTCAATTTCCTTTCTCTATTTGCTGGCATCGATTTGCTCATTGAAAGTTGTCATCTTTCACTTCATTTCTACATAGTTTTTTGGTTTTCTCTCACTCTCTGAAGGTCGGCAGAGCGAGAGAACTTTTAAGTCCATTTCTTTTCGTAAGGTCAGTACATCTGCTTATCTTTCTGATTATATATTGATTGTTTTGATGGGTTTTATGTTGATTATAAAAATGGGATTCGTTTATTTCTTTTATTAATTATTATTTTTTATTTTTGTAAAAATGATTTTGTGTTGAAATGAGAAATTCATTGAGGATTTTAATGGATTGAATTGTTGGAAAATCAGGAATCTGATGACAACATCTGCTAATGAAGGGCAGTTCTTGAACATGTTTTTGAAGCTGATCAATGCCAAGAACACCATGGAGATTGGTGTTTACACTGGTGTCACTAAAGCGGCTGAAGTTACATACTGTACTTCATATGAGTATACTTTTAAGAGTGAAGGTTATGGAAATGAAAATTCATTACTTGCTAATGAAAGGCAAGTGGAACTGGAATACTATATTTTCTTACTTAGTATATCCTTCAATTAGACAAATTAACATTCCATTAGACAAATTAGACAAATTAACATTCAAAAATGAAGTGTTACACCTATCTTTGTTTGCAATGTATTTAAGTTAATAATTTTCTTTACGTATGTGTAACCAATATGTATAGTTTCATGCATGGAACATACCATTAAAGTTGTGCATGGTCTGCCGATTTTGTCGTTCTTGGAGTCCTTCAGCTAATCAATTGCTTTATATAGCTAAGAATTTCAATCAAATGGAGTAAACATCAGTGAAGCAGAGGACTCAAAATCTGACCCAAATGATGTATTTGTCCAAGTTACTATTTCTAACTATTGTTGAAGATATAGGAACTTCTAGGGTGTGGAGCATGCGCTACATGTTTATATTAAGACTTGGAAATAATATATGTATACTATATTTACTTTCGCGGTTCGCTACAAACTTTTTTTGTTTGCTAATTTGTTTTGAATCATGGAGTCTCAGATTCTGGCCAAATAACAAAAACTGGATGTATCTCCTTGAAAACACTGGTATAAATGTCTTGAATTGAATATAGATACATGCATGTACAACCTCCTTATTCCTTAATTTGTGTTTCTTCAGGAGAATTTGTGAGAGAAAATGGACTCCTAAAGGGGGATTTCATAGTGATTTATTCGGACATCAAGTGTGTAAAGAAATTACAGTACTAGGTTCTATATCTATGTACATTATAGAATCTTTGAGGTTTTTCATGTCCTAGCTTTAATTATTTTCTGATATGTAAAGCTATGCATGTATATGATACAGTTGATAAGGGGAGTGAAGGTATGCCAACAGGTTTGCAACTGTTGAAGGAGCTGCCTCTTTTAGGTGCGGTTAAGTTGGGATTCAGGATATTTCAGTATCGTATCCATAGTAATAATGATGTCCTAACTTTTATTCACAAATTTCCAAAGGAATCATTTGAATGGTTCACTGACCGAGAGTGTGTTTGTGTGTGTATAATATTCAACTTGACAGATTCTTTACCAGCTTGGTTGTGCTGGGGTTTTTGGCTTTCTCCAGTGTCATATGCTGAGATAGGAGTGTCTGTGACAGAATTTATTGCCCCGCGATGGGAAAAGTTCAAAATGAAGCCAAAATTCTACTACTATACTATGTTATGGTCCTTCTTCTCAAGAAAATTAAAGATGAATCAGTAAACTATATTTGAATACAACAGTTTTGTTTATTTATTAGAGGATCACAGTTTATAACTAGATTTGTGCTGTTTATAGGTGACATCAGGAAAGTTGACTATTGGAGAAGAAACTTTATCAAGCGATGGATTGAACTTCAAAAGCTACTATTACTGGATATCTCTGGGTGCACTCTTTGAACTTCAAAAGCTACTATTTCTTATTTCCCTTTACTTTGGATAGTGACACATGCTGAAAGGACTTGGATAGTTACTCTCATGCTGAGCTCATTCTGGGAATTGTGTTATTGCATACCTCTGTACTTAATAACTTGACGAGAAGTGCTTAATTACACTGTATGATTTCAGGAGCATCAAATGGTATTGGAATAGAGACTGCACGTGTACTTGCCTTGTGTGGTGTCCTTGTCATTATGGGAGTGAGAAATGTTAAAGCTGGTACAAAAGTCAAAGAAGAAATACTCAATGAAATCCCCAGTGCTAAAATTGATGTCATGGAAATTGATCTCAACTCACAGGAATCCTTAAGGAAATTTGCCAAGGAATATATTTCCTCCGGGCTTCCCTCAAACCTTCTCATGTAAGATAATGTTTGTACGCAATGCTATCTTCTGGGTGTTATAAATAACCAAATAACCAAATTGTAAAGCTCTGATCCTACCTCCACTAATTTAAGTTGGAATTAGAACTGACTTGCTATCTTTTTGGTTGACAGTAACAATGCAGGGATTATGGCACCTCCATTCACACTATCTAAAGACAACATAAAACAACAATTTTCAAATATGTAAGCTTGTGTTCTAATGTTTCAAACATTTCAAAAATTCATTTTTTTGGTAGTTTTCATTCTCTGTTACTCCCTCACTCATTCCATAGAATAGCAACTCAGTGAGGCTTCTTCAGAATATTTTCTTACTGCTATCAATCCTCTACTACCATCTATTTGCACATTACAATATCATTTAAGTAACTTACTGTTATATCACTTTTCTTACCTTTCTTTTAAAATTAATTACTCTCCAGTCAATATGGTGGGAACTTGTTGATTTGTGGCATTGGAAATATAAAAAAAATAAAAATTGTTCATCCCTTTGTCTAAACTAATTGGCCATAATTCTTGTCCTACTCTTCAGCTAAAGAATTTTTATTACTATTGAGACATTGCTTCGTTGTCTTATATAATCATCAACTTCATCTTCTTTTTATTTTTACTTGTAGATATATTCGGTAGCTTTTTAAAAGTTTCTTATTCTCTGGATTTTTTTTTGTTTCAGTTCCTGAATCGAAATACTACTGTTAGATTGCTTACATCTTTTGTTCATATATAAAAAAGATTTCTTACTTTTTCTAAGGCCCATTTTTTTGACAAATCTTCTGCTGGAGACCATGAAAAAGACGGCACTTGAAAGCAAGAAAGAAGGAAGAATTGTTAACATAGGATCGGAGATACACAAGTATGGATACAAAGAAGGAATTCATTTTGACAAAATCAATGATGAATCAAGGTATTTATGCATTTAAATGTACATTTATACGGACCCATTTGTTTGTTTATGTAAAACTTCCATTATTGTATTTGCAAAGGAGATGAGCCCAAGTAATAAAGTAAAAGTAAAATTTTCTTTTAGAAACAGATGAAATATAGTTGTTCTTATATTTTCCCTATTTAAATTGTCTTTACACTGCATGTTGTATATTCGTTTTTTGCCTTAATTATCTAAAGCCTATTTGCAAGTTTTTGATGTTTGCATAGTCCATCTAAGTTTAACTGATTTCTTTAATTTCTTATCACAATTTCCAGTTACAACCAATGTTCTAAAAGGCGCTAGGCGGGAGGCGGGCGGCCAGGGGGGTCTAGCGCCTAGGGGGCCTAGGCGAATTTTTTTATTTTAAGCTAATTTTAATATTTTATCTTATATTTATCCAAACAAAATAATAATATAAAACAAAATAATCTATAATAAAGATAATAAAGGCATTTACTTAAAGTTCAAACACATATCTATATTGTCAATGTCAAAGTTCAAACACAAACATGCAATTGTTCAAAGTTCAAACATATCTTTAACGTATTAGTTTTATTTATAAACAAGATTGCTATTAAATAATAAAATTTAAAATTTCAAGAATTCATTTCAATATTAAAACTTAAGAAACTAAATATAAATTTAAGAATTATATTGAATTAAACTAAATATTACAAATGTATCATCATTTATATTATTTGAAGTTGATACAAGTTCAAAAATTACAACTATAATAAAATTATCCATTTTAACTTGATCTTGTTCACTTTTTGTTGTGATTTGATATGCTACAAACTGCATTATGAATATGGTAAATTATTAAAAAAATAAATATATCAAAATCTAGTTTTGGTAGTTATTAAAATAAAAAAAATCTCTCCGCCTAGGTCCCGTCTAATTTCCTAGAGGAATATTTTTGTCGCCTTAGGCCTAAGCGAGGCGCCAGAGGAGCCTAGTGCCTAAGCGAGGCGCCAAGAGGGGGCCTAGCGCCTAGGCGGGGCCTAGGCGGACCTAAGCGGGGATGTTTAGAACACTGGTTACAACGGCAATGCTGCTTATGGACAATCAAAGCTATGTAATACATTGCATTGTCTTGAGCTTACACGGTAATTCAAGGTAAGGGTTTAGTCTAATCAACTATCAATAAACATGCATATGACAAACAAAGTAGAGGTTGAAGAAAGTCAGAAAGTAAACACGGCATAGCACTATAATTAAACTTCCTTTCTCTTCACCCAACACCCCCCTAACCCCCCACCCATCCGGGCAGTATTTCAGTAGGTTATAAATGGCTCTGTAGGGCTAATGATTTGGTTTATTCGGTTTGTTTGAGGTTGACGTGTGAAATTTTAAACTCACTGTCTAAATGTTGTACTATTTGAATTTTTTTATTGAAGGAATCTTTCCATCATGTTTAGTATAAAGATGATAGCAGTACCCTGTTCATCTATTCACATTTATATTATTCTTATTGAGTATATATGACATTGTTGGTTTTTCCCCGCATTCTAAATTGATCAGGAAGGAGTAAATATAACTGCAAATTCACTTCATCCTGGAGTTATTGCCACTAACATTGTAAATAACCTTGGCGTTTTGGGTTGCAAGTATTTGAGGCTTTTAACTTTGCTCTAACTATGTCCACTAAGCTTAATTAGTACTATTCCATGTAGTTCAATTTTAATGACTTGGTTCCTGTCTCCATTGCAGGGATGTTTAAAAACTTTGGAAAGTATTTCATCAAAAGTATCCAACAGGTTTGTTCTTTATACCCTGGCGATAAATTGGTTTTTGAGCGATTGACATGTAATCTTCTATTCATAAATTAAATATCATCCATGTTGGTTACAGGGCGCGTCAACTACATGCTATTTGGCATTGAACCCGCAAGTTAAAGGGGTTAGCGGTGAATATTTTATGGACTGCAACAAAGCTGAAGCCAGCTCTGTGGCTAAGGATGCTGAATTGGCCAAGAAACTGTGGGACTTCAGCTTGACCTTGACAGAATCCAAGTAATGTGGGTGGCTTTAGCCTTTGTGCTAGCTACGTAAACTAATAATTAAGAACATATGTTCACCTTAGCTTTAACTTACCTGAACTGTAAGTTATTCCCTATTTCATATTTATCAAACTTTTTAACTGGGAGTAAACTGAAAAGAGTGCCATACTAACCTGCATAATTTAATCATGTGCATGATGTTAGCTCCTGGAACAGCTAGAGCTATTATTTCTTATGATAAACTCCATGAACTGCAACAAAATGAAGATAGGAAGGATGATGCTAAGACTGAAACCAAATTAATTGCTAGGGCACCCCAACTACATTATACAGGAAATGTAGGTGAGATACTACTTCTGCATGTAACAACTCAAAAAGGAAAAATAATCAACTTTCATTTTGATATTGCATAGTAATTCCAATGATTCAAGATCCAAGGAAGATGGTCTTATCTTTTGAGCCTATGACATTAACATTCAAAAATGTACAGTATTTTGTGGATACTCCACAGGTAACTTATTCATATCCTAAGCCAAAATGTTCATCTTTTTTTCCTTTTTGAGTTGTTATATATTATAAGTTGCACTACCGACTGTTTTCGGTGCAATTTTTTCTTACACAGGGAATGCGAAAACAAGGGTTCAAAGATAAAAGACTTCAACTTCTTCATGACATGACGGGGTCGTTTAGGCCGGGAATTCTAACAGCTTTGATGGGGGTAACTGGATCAGGAAAAACTACTCTCATGGATGTACTTTCTGGAAGAAAAGGCGGTGGCTATATTGAAGGAGATATAAGACTTGGAGGGTTCCCTAAGGTCCAACAAACTTTTGCTATGATTTCAGGATACTGCTAGCAGACTGACATTCATTCTCCACAAATAACTGTAGAGGAATCAATAGTCTTCTCAGCTTGGCTGTGGCTACCATCTCAAATTGATACAAATACAAGAGCTGTAAGTTGGCTTTTGCATATATCATGTCACTCTTATGTAAACTTACTTAAGCTCTGATTCAAGCTCCACATTATTTTGTTTATATTTCAAGGATGTCTAATTAAAATATGAAGGAAGAGAAACATATATCAGAGATGGAAGAACACACTCTCCCCCAATAAAAAAATAAAAATTAAATTCTTGATTTATTGAGAACTTTAATGGTGGACTTACATAAGGTCAATACCACCAAGTACTTAAGTGAAGTTGAACATGTGACATGTGCAGGAATTTGTTAGGGATGTACTTGAAAGAGTTGAACTTGATGGGATTAGAAATTATTTAGTTGGAATTCCAGGAGTGAGTGGCTTATCAAATGAACAGCAGAAGCGCCTAACCATAGCAGTGGAGCTTGAAGGCGCTGTATACTTTTCTTATTACAATTTGATTACCCAATTCAATTAATTACCCATTTCTTATTTTATTTTTTTTGAATTTTTTTGGGTGAAATGGGAAGCAAATGGAGGAACTGAAAATGTGCCGCCGCCGCCGCCACTTGGGTTAAATCTCTGTGTTTATGTGTCGCCGGGTGGAACTGAAGATGGCTCGCCGCTGGTGTCAGAGAAATGTTCTGATGCTGCTTTGCTTTTGCCGTTGGTTTCTCCGGGGAGCTGGTGCTTGGGTGCTCCTCGGTTATCAAAAAGCTTTAGTAGATCATCAAAGGTTTGTAATTTAATGCCACCTTCACTGTTTTTATTTGTATTTAATCAGAAATACTTATTGAAACTTTGGACTTGTTTGGTAGCTGAGAAAGTAGAATAAACTAGCAGAAATTTGATTGAAAAGTTTTGAGTCCTTTCTTTTTCTCTTTTTAGTGGTTATTGTTTTTTTGTTCAATTTTCTTATTTTGATAAATGGATTTATGGGTGTTCTTTATTTTTAAAACAATAAATAGAACTGTATTGATTGTTGGGTGTAGTCATTATGTTAATCTGACTTCCCAAGAAAGAATGAAAGAAACAAAATCACATCTTAGTCAAATGGATGTGTTATGCCTCCTTGGGTAGATGTTTGTTTTCTCTGGTGTCTCAAAGCATGAAAAAATTTAAGCTTTTCTATCTTGTTATTACTTCTATTGCTCATATTCTTAAACTAACGAAATTTATGTTTGCTTGATGTTACTTATTTTTCTACTACTTCAATTATATCGAGTAATTGGGCCAGCTGGAATTTACCCATTTTTTTGAATTTGTTTGAATACATGTGATTTGAAATTGTAAATTCTTGTTGTTTTCCATCTTTTGTATTTTTTGATCTGGGTTGGAGGATAACTAGGGCTGTAAATGGTAACCGAAAAATTTGTATTCTTCCGCATCCGTATTCGAAAAAAAACGGATATTATTCGTATCCAAAAAAAAAGGATATATCTGTATTCGGTTTAAAAGTATCCGCAAATAAACGGATACGAATACGGATATAAGCGTATTCGTATTTGTTTAACATCCGTTTGTAAATATATCCGGCGGATAGCGGATATCCGGAATTCGATATTCGGATTCGTTTCCGTATTCGGAATCCGTATCCGAATAACTTATATATATATATATATATAAATATATTAAGAACTTATATTAATTAATAACTTATATTCATTGATTAATAACTTAAATATATATATATATATATATATATATATATATATATATATATATATTAATAACTTACATTCATTAATTAATAACTTATACATATATATGTATGTATATCCGAATAACTTACATACATATATATATATATATATATATATTAATAACCTACGTTCATTAATTAATAACTTACACACACACACACACACACACATATATATATATATATATATATATATATATATTAACTTACAAAATTATCTATAGCTATTAGTTTGTTACATATATATTAATAACTTACATTCATTAATTAATATCTTACATATATATATATATAAATATATTAACTTACAAAACTATAGATATTAGCTTGTTACATATTTATTAATAATTTACATATATATATATATATATATATATTAATAACTTATATATATATTAACTTACAAGACTAGCTATTAGCTTGTTACATATATATTAATAACTTACATTCATTAATTAATAACTTACATATATATATATATATATATATATATATATATATATTAACTTACAAAATTATAGCTATTTGCTTGTAACATATATATTAATAACTTACATTCATTAATAATTTAAATTCATTAATTAATAACTTACATATATATATATATATATATATATATATATATATATATATTAACTTACAAAACTATAACTATCAGTTTGTTACATATATATTAATAACTTACATTCATTAATATATAGTAATTAAATAAAATCTTGGTAATTTAGCAAAAAAAAAATCTTAGTTTTTAAATCTACCGGATACGAAAACGGAAACGGATATTATCCGTATTCGGATATTATTCTGAATACCGAATACGGATAATATTTTCAAAATCCGTCGGATACCGGATACGAATACGGATGCGGATTAAATTTTTCGGATACGGATACGGATACATTGATATCCGGATCCGTATATATCCGTTTACACCCTAAAGGATAACAATTGTTTTTAAAATTCTTTGGCTTGAGATTATATGCTTTTATTGACATGTCCCTCTTAGAGTCCGTGTCATTGTGCCTAAATGGTCAAAGTAAGACTACAGGTTTACGTTCCCTCATCCTATTTTCTATTTCCCTTGTTTGGAAAAGTTTTTTGTGGTTGACCTCATCTGTGTGCTCTTGTGCCCTCTTTTTGGATGGATGTGTTTTTTCTTTGGCTGTTTTAAAAAGTTTTGTTTCTGCATGTCCTTTTATAGTTGTTTACCATTATTTCCTTATTTGATTGATCTAATGAAGGAAGCTACATGGGTTATTCATAAAGACTTGATCCTACAATCTGTTACATTAGCAAGTTGTAAAATTGACCATATAACTTAACCATTAGTCATTCGTCACCTTATTTGTTTGACCTTTCCCTCTCTCTTATTTGTCTTGGTTCTTCATTTTAAAACTTCATTGTTGAGCTAATCCTAAATTTATATAACGATCTGCAATCAGTTTTTGTATCAAGTTACGGCTCTGCCAAACTGTATACCCATCTACGTGCGAAAAAAAAGGAGTTGTTATAACAAGCAAACAATAATTTTTAATTGTCAAGTTACTATTTAAAAAGTTACAATCAATCAAAAAGGCTTATAAATAATAAAAAATAAATCTTGAAATGTAGTTAAACTTAGTTTAAATTTATGAGAATTTGACTATTAAAGTTGGATATTCTTTATTTATTCATTGAAATTTGTTTTCCTAAGAATTTTCATTTAAATGCTTTGTGGAGTATGTATGGAAAGTGCGGGTGTGTTACGAATTAATTTAGCCTTTTAGTTTAGTGTGTGTCCATATTCAGTGCTTCATTTTTTTGTGTTCATGATATTTTTTTTTTGAATTATACTGTGCCTTTCAGGCTCGAGTTATCGCTAGTATGTTTATATACAAGGAAATTGCTTTTGAGTTTGGGCCCCAAGGGGCACCCCACCTCTATGGAAGGGAGAGAACTTAGCCAAGGCTTGGTTCGAACCCACACGCGCACCGCCGCCGACCGGCCTAACTCGTGGGTCTGGGTCTGGGTTCTTGTATATAACTTTTTAGACAAAATTTATTTAAGTATTTTAATTAAATTTTATTTATTTAGTTCTATTATCAAAACTGTATCGTTTTGATAAACTTTATTATATTATCTGCTGAAAGGGTATCAGTCTGAACGGACAGTCCAAAATTACGTCGTTTTATCGCGCTTTTTCTATTAAACCTAAAAGTACGTAGTTTTGATTCTGTTAACGCTTAAACTACGTCGTTTTATATGTTTGAATAGACGAGCCCATTCTGCAAAGGATCAAAACTACGTCGTTTTGACCAAGTGATGCCATACATGCCTTTTCAGAGGTATCACATACCTTTTCAAGGGCTAAGTGTCCATCCGAAGGGTCACCTACCACTCCTATAAATAGATTGGAGCGGGCAGCTTTATCATTCATTCAATTCACAAGCAATTAGCATTATAAGTCATTCTAGTTTTATATTTTTCATCAGTTTACTTGGTTATTTTTGAGAGATAGTTAGAACATTTATTTTAGTTCGTAGTGTATGTTATTTGGAGTGCTACTATATCATACGATTGTCATTGTATCATGGGAGACGAGTGCTATCAATTTTAAGCACCATACGAAGGACATAATTATCTTAAGAACATAGTACCAAGTACTAGCCTTGACAAAATTATTCTGCAGATAAGTTTATATATATATATATATATATAGTTTCATTTTCAGATTATTAACCTTTGTTTAGTAGTGATAGCATTATATTGAAATTGAATGATAAAATTCAGATTATTATGTTATTCTATAATATATTATTATTATTATTATTAATTGAGGGAGTAATATTATGGACGAAAAGTTTGTAAATTGCTAGGAAAATCTTGGTCCGGTAGACCGTTGACTTGTCATCACTCTAGTCTCTAGCCTTATCACACTATATAATGACCATTCATTATCTTCGTTAGAATTAAATAGGACAGCGTTTGATTTGATTTCTCATTGTGGTTTTAAGAATATAGTTAGCTCTCCCTCTAAAACTTTTTAATAAATTTAATTAAAGTTATTAACTCGAGAGAACTAATTGTTGTTTTCTATTTAAATTTTTAAGAAAAAGTTGGTTCTTACGCTTTTATGTAAAAAGATTACGTAGTTAAAATTAAAATTCAAATGACACTTAAAAAATTCAAATTTAATTTCGTGACTTCAAAAAACTAAAGTTAATAATAAGACATTTTAAATAACATGAAAGAAATAATAAATAAATAAAAGAGATAAAATAAAAAGATTAAGATATGTGACTTATAATAATCGCATATTCAAGAATATATAATGAAACTAGCACACCATGTTAAATATTATTTGATGGGGTATTAAATAAAAAAAATATTATTTAATGTTTCAACTTAAGTCTAAAGCTAGACTAGAAGGAAACTTGTTTTATTCATAATTAAAAATTTAAGAAAACAATAAATAAAGACTTGCAACAAAAAGCCACTGTTCATTTATAGGAGGTCAATAGCATGGGCCATGGGAGTGTGAAAGCGCGGCCTCGTAGTCCACACGGCCTCATGACCTTTACTTGCTGCAATTTCACCCTCAATCTCAATTAAAGTCCAGTTTAAATAACTTTGTTTTTTTACCAAGTGCTCTACTACTATGTGGAAATTTTATCCAAATCACCATTTTTTTAAAATTTTCTTCCTACAATGGTAAGGCTGTAAAATGACTAAATGAGTAAATAGTTCGGACTCGATTCGTACTCGTTTGATTAAAAGTTCGATTCGAACTCCACTCGAAATATAAATGATTCAAATATGAGCAAATTTTAAAGTTCAATAAATTTTTTCAACCTCCTCAAATTAAAATTTTCTTTTGATACTCGAATCATATTCATTCGAAAAGTTCAAATTGTTCGGTCTCGACTCGGTAGCTAAATGAACCTCAATCAAACCTTATTTTATACTTAATAAATTTTGTGAACTAAATCTGAGCAACTCAATACTCGGCCCGACTCGGTTCATTTACACACCCTTATACAATGACGCCTTTCAACAATTAAATAATGGTAGGATTTATTTTGACTGCGCATAATGGTGTTTTGCGACATAAATAATTAAATTGTATTCCTTTTGCTTTTTTTATTGATGTTTTTAAACAGTGAAAATTATTTTTTATTTATTTGTCATTTGTAGATTTTCAAAAAATATTAATAACTTAATTTACCCTATTATCTCTATATTATATATCTTTATTTCTATTGAATTTATAAACAATAAGTCTTGAGCGACAGTTTTCCACCGACCGGGGTGATAACCGTTCAGAAATTTAATTTTTTTAATTTTTTGCTTTTGACTCCCAAATAATTATTGTGATTTGTTAGTTTCCAAATGCACGGTAGTTATCTAGAAGGAGGGTTGAATAGATATTTTAAAATTTTTTTGTTTAAAATATTTTGTCAGTATTGATGATACTGATAGCAGCGGAATATATATTTTGTTCTCTTTCAAGATATTGCAGTTAAGGTATGATAAGCAGTTATATCAGTTATAACAGATATAGCAGTTATAGCAGTTAATGAGAGACAATGAGACACAAGGTTTTAAGTGGTTCAGAGCACACAAAGCTCTTAATCCACTTTTCTACTCCACGAGTAGAAAATTCACTAAGGATGTCTTCTTACAACTGAATCACTTAGATTTCTTCAAGGCCAGCAGCCCTTAAACTTCTCTTAGTTCACTTTTGAACTCTTCAAGTCCTCTGACTTAGATCGACTCTTAGTTCACTTTTGAACTCTTCAAGTCCTCTGACTTGGATCTTCACTTAGTTCACTTTTGAACTCTTCAAGTCCTCTGACTTGGTTCCTCATTTAGATTGACGGTAGTTGTTTGAGGTGTGCTACTAAGTTGCAATTAAGCATCAGTTCTGAAGAACTGAGTAGTGAAACAAGCTTTCCTCTTTCAGGATCGTATTGTTGATCGTTGAGTGTTCTTGAGCTTTTCTCTTGATAATCTTTCTTTTTGTATCTTGCTTGTTTAGTCTGAATCCTTGTCTGATTTCTTTATAAAAGAGTCATTCAAAATAGATCCGTTTGAATGCTCCCGTTGCTTCATTTAATGCTTCAGACATTTCTGTGCAGTTGATGTTGACGTCCTATTTTTCTGCTACACTGTCGACTGGCCCACTGACACAGCAGACTGCAACTTTCACCTAACACCTGAAAAGATGTTTTTGCAGGCAGCTTTAGTCCTTTCCTTAGCTTCTTCAATACGCTTCTTCGATTTGAACTAAGGATGAATATAGAAACATTGGGACTATCAAATTATCAATGGCTATAAGTCTTTCTTCATTTGTTGCTCTTCCTCCCTTCATCAGAACTACGATCTTTGATGCTGACTGGAGGAGCACTACGATTATGGTCATTGTGACATAATCGTTGTGTGTTGGCTTGCACAGCTTGATTCAGACTTGATCGTAGAGAACACTAAGATTTCTCTTAAGCTCTTTGGTAGACTACGATTCTTTGCTTGCTTGTCTTGCAGACTCCACACTTCTGATAGCACACTGTGATTTTCAATTTGGCTCGGCAGATGCTCAGATCTTCTTTATGATTCTCAGTGTGGCTTTCAAGGCAGACTACGATTCTTTGATACTTTCACTTTAGCTCAACGGATCTTGTCTTGACCTTTGCAGACTTGATTCTTTGACAGATTACTATTCTGGACATCTTCATTAAAGCTCCACGATTCTGCCTTATCTTCTGCAGACTCGAATTTCTTGGTAGACTACGATTCTGGATAACTTCGTTTGAGCTCCACGATTCTGCCTTGTCTTCTGAATGCTACCTTTGACAGACTACGATTCTGTCAAGGCTTTAACTTTTACAGCTCAAATAGATCAACCTAACAAGTTTGATCTTTTCTTCTATACATTTATTTACATAAATGATAAACATTAAAGCTCAGATCAACTTAACATTTTTGATCTATTATCTAAGTCTTTGTACAATGATTCTCTTAAAGACTGTACACTTAAGCATTTATATTTACTTTCAATATCAAATATGAATATGCAATTCCCAACATGATTTATTGAAACTGAAATTTTTATAAAATACAGTGATTTAGGTATCGTTTGGATACACGTAAAAATAGGATTATAATAATTATTTGAGAGTCAAAAGTAAAAAAAATAAAAATCCAACCAATCGCCTCCCGGGTGGGTGGAAAACTGTGACGCCCCCAGAATAGGTCCAGTCAACCCAACCCATTATGAGTCGCCAAATATATGATACAGAATTCAAATACAAACTTTATATCACATGGTCGTGCAAAATACGACCACACAACTGTGAGTGTCAATACAAATATGTAAAAAATATTAATATTCAAACTAAGTCCTCATTACAATTATTATCACACAATTTATCAGAAATAGTGAGGACTACTACTGCTCTAACTCGGACCATCACTCTGTCCCCCGACTAGTTCCCGCAACATTCTCATTCCATGAAAAGGACAATAGATGCAAAGGGTGAGCTCAACTAGCCCAGTAAAGAATATTATGACTAAGATAATGAAAAATAAATTATCGTTAGTGGACAATAAATTTTAGATCAATACTTGCAGCGGAAATAACAATTCATTAGAAGAGTTAAATAGAGAATGAAGTCTACTATCTTCTATAATTTAAAAGTCCAGCATCAATATTTTATCCCTATAACATCAATCAATATATATCTCAAATCAAATATTCATCTTTGCACTACAGGCCAAAGATATTCATTTGTATCATCAGTGGTCATGTTCATCTCAACACCTGTCCATCTTTGCACTACGGCCAAAGATATTCATCAGGTAATCATTCATCTTTGCTCTACAGGCCAAAGATATTCAGTTATATCACCATTTAGGACTGAGGATGATGAAAAATAATATAAATAACGAATCCAGTGAGATAAAAGACAAAGATTAAGGATTCGTATTTTAATTTATTCAAGTTCAAAAATACTCCATAATAATACTTTGTAGAGCAAAATTCAAGAATAGAGCTCAAAACTTAGATCCAATCAAAGATAAGAACTTTAACAAGTAACTTGGACATATAGAAAAAAATTTAATTTTTCCGTGAATAGTGCCGTATACGTAAATAGTGTCGTATACGTGAATAGTAACTCCGACGAAAAAAGGAAGAATTTCATAATAAAATTCATGATAATATTTTGGTATAATGATATTGAAGAGAATAACATCATTTACGAAAAAAAATAACATCCCTTACCTCAAAAGAATAGTACCTCTGACTGGTATATCAGATATAAGGCTGAAAAAAACTTGCACTGAATAGTAACACTCAAAGTATCTAAATACTCACAAAAATACGCTCGATATTATAGAGAGAGAAAACTTCTGATTCTGGTGTGATTTTCAATTCTAACCTAAGCACCCTATTTATAGGAAAGCTTAGGATGCCAAAGTAGACTAAATTAATAAAATAATATTTTATTTTTTAAAATTCCAGCCGCCTCATGACCAAAAGAAAGCCATCAGCCACCAACCAAAAGTGGGGCCCACCTTTTATTTAAAAATATTTATTTTCTGAAATTTCAATAATTCATAATAAATAGCCCGTTTATTAGAAAAATACAAATTCTATGTTCTTATATAGGAAATTTAATTCTCTACAACTTTGTAGAAGGAAGTTTTTCCAAATTCTAAACATAAATAATCCGAAATTCATAAACAGATGATTTTCTACACCAAAATACTGATAAAAACACATCAGCACTAATTCTTTCTTTTATATCCACAAAATAAATATTTTCTTGTCATATAAATCAATAATTAATTATTCACAAATAATATTACAGAATCACAATATTGACAACCAGGTCGTTCCCAAGAAAGAGGGGGCCTTCCGATAAGGACTTCTCCTTACTTGCGCACAATTAAATAACCTCTCCTAGACAGAACTTTCTTAGACATTGTCAATAATGCTATCTAATAATATTATTCAAATAATATGAATTATTGAGTTGATAATGTGAAATACTGTGCAGTGACAATTATTGAATCAATCATAACAACGTAGCAATTATTGAACCGATAAAATATCATGCAATTATTGAATCAATAATATAAAATATGGAACAGTAATTACTGTAATAATAATTGAGTAAGTGCCTTCTTTCGTAAGAATCAATAATTAGAATTACTGTGCAATACCGTGTGCTACTGCGCAATACCGTGTGTTACCGTGCAACACCGCGTATTACTGTATTTTAACCACCGGGTATTTCAACAGTACTAACGGTAACAACTACGCCGTTATTTTATAAAAAGGTTATTTCTGTCGCTTTTTATATCCGACAGTTATTCCGTTGTGGGGCCCACAAATAGTTGCGCTGTCGTACGAATATTCTCCGACAACAAGAATATTCCACGACCAAACGAATATTCCCCGACAACAAGAATATTTTATAACCACTTGCTCATTTTAAAATATTTGCATATTTCACCCATAACTTTTTACATTTATCAATCAACACCATACTATTTCGAAATAATATATAAAGAAAATTAAATTTTTATTCATAAAAGTTGGAGTCTTACAAAAACTGTCGCCCCAGAAGGACTGATTTATATTTCATTTCAACAAATAAAAGTTTTCATCATTTATCAAAAAACATTAAAGAGAGATAATATAAATTATATTCGTCTAGCTAATCAACTCATTACACCTTAACTGTTTATAGTTTTTATAGAGATTACACTAAAAAAAAGGTGAATATAAATATTTTTAGTATCAAGACACTAAAGTTACGTGTATAATTAAAGTAAATATAATAAATCTTTCCAGACTCGTAAAGCCAGGAAACTAGTCCATATAATCCCTCCGTTCCAGACTTCTGTTTGACGTGTTAGAGGCCCATCTGACCTTAATGTTATGTATATTATTAAGTTTTATTTCATCCGTTTCAAAATTAAAAAATTATTTTTATTTTTTAGAAATAATTCACAAAATTTTAAAATTCAAAATTGATATAATTTCGTTCAAGTTTTGAAAACAACAAATATGATAATAAAAAGGCAATACCTTTTTTTTAGAGGATGAAGTAAAACTCGCAGAAGGTGCAAGGCTGGAGATAAGTCTGTTTGAAGGTTTAGAGAATGGTACTGGATTAATGGTAGTAACCTCAAAAATAATAATATATATTATGTTTATTTTGTCATTTTGGGATTGGTCTATTAATCCACTAAAAAAAATAAAAAAAATTCCCACATGAGAGACTAATTAGAGGGGAGGGGTGGGTTGTATAGTAATTGGGAGAACTAATTATCCCACTTATCAATCCCTTAAACTAGCATGCCTTCTCAAACTCTAACACACTAAATATGTTTGCCAAGAATTGAATTGGAAAATGAGCTAGCCCTAAATTTAACTTTCAAAATTATTAAAGTGTTTAAGATGTCAAATTTAGAAACACTGATTATCTAAATATCTTACCCTCACGGCCATTACTTTCTATATCCCTTTGATTCGTTGAAACCTCAAGCTCGGAAGCACATCTACTTAACCAAAAAATTATTAAAATAGTGACATAGTAAAAGACCAATGTAAGATCTCGAATTTTATGAAATAAAAATAATCAATTTTTCTTATAATTATTATTCAGTAAATAGTTAAATTGATAAAAGGTTAAAGTTAAGGGTGATATATGTAAAGTTTACAAAGTAAGCAAGTGGTTATAAAGTATTCATTGTTGTCGGGGAATATTCATTTGATCGTGAAATATTCTTGTTGTCGGGGAATATTCGTACGACGGCGCAGCCATTTGTGGGCCCCATAACAGAAAACTGTCAGATGAAGAAAACGACAAGAATAAGTTTTCTAAAAATAACGGCATAACGATTACCGTTAAAACTGTTGAAATACCTGGTGGTTAAAATACAGTAATACGCGTTGTTACACAGTAGCACACAGTATTGCACAGTAATTTCTAATTATTGATTATTACATAAGAAGTCGCTCATTCAATAATTGTTACAGTAATTACTGTTCAATATTTTATATTATTGATTCAATAATTGTCACAGTAACCACTGCACAGTATTTCACATTATCAAATCAATAATTCATATTATTTGAATAATATTATTAAACAGCATTATTGACAATGTCTAGAAAGTTCTGTCTAGATAAGAAGTTAGTTAATCTAATTGCGCGCCAGTAAGGAGAACTCCTTATCGGAAATCCCCCTCTTTCCTGGGAACGACCTAGTTGTCATTATTGTGATTCTGTAATATTATTTGTGAATAATAATTAATTATTGATAAAAAAATTATAAGAAAATATTTATTCAATGTGGATATAAATTGATGAATTTTTAGCAAAAGAGACAATTGTTGAAAATTGATATTTTATCTTTTCTGATAAGATAATTCATTCAAATATGTTATTATAATATTATATTATAAGTGTATAATGTGATAATATAATAATATAATTTTATAATTTAAATGATAATATTTTTTCAATAATTTCATGATATATGAATAAAATGAGGAGAAAGAGTGCAAATTGGGTCCGAATTGATTTTGTTACAATAAATGCTAAAAACATATTTTTGTTAGTTGGTGGGCCCTACTTGTTGTTGTAATTGCTGACTTTTTTGGATTGTCAATATGTTGGTGCGGGAGAAAAGAAAGAAGAAAAGAAAAGGAATTGTTTAGTTGTGAATTGTCAATATTGGTAGCTTGCAAAATCATCCGTATGTAAATTCGGGTCATTTTTCGTTCGGAGTTTGTAAAAAACTTTCTTCTACAAAGTTGTAGAGAATTAAATTTCATATGGAATGGACATAAGGTTCGTATTTTTTTTTGATAAATGGACTATTTATTATGAGTTATTGAAGTTTCTGAATATTGTTTAAATTTAAAACATGTGTGGGCCCCACTTATCCTTTTGGGTTGTAAAATACTGATTTTTTTGGTGGAGGCTTTGAATTGTTGGGGTGTTGCACATTTTCAAAAATGTAAGGCTTGAAAATTCATATTTGGTTTCATTAGTCAACTTTGGTGTTCTGACATTTTTCTATAAATAGGGTGCTTAGTAAGAAATGAAAATCACACCAGAATCAGAATTTTTTTTTTCTATAATATCGAACGTATTTCTTATGAGTATAAGGATAGTTTGAGTGTGAATTACGGTGCAAAATTTTTCTCAATATTTTATCCGATATTCAAGTCAGATCTAGTATTCTACTAAGGTAAGGGATGTTATTATGTTTTGTAAAGGAGGTTATTTTTCGTAAAATGATATTATTTTCGTAAATGATATTATTTTGCATAAAGAATATTTTGATAAAGGATATTTTGTAAATGATGTGATTTTGTACTTGTAATGAGTATTATTCATTTCGTATTCGTAAAGTATATTATTTTTCTCGTAAAGGATGTTACTTCCATTCAATATTCGTAAGAAATATTATTTTCTTCTATACTCTATAGTATGTAAGTAATAATATTTCATTTCAGATTTCTAAATTTAAACTTACTATAGTAAGTATTATTTCTATAATTCCTGAGATGATTAGAAATTCCTTGAGTTTTGAGCTTCATCTAATATCATTTCATCAGAATATTTGTAAGACCCCAACTTTTATGAATAAAGATTTAATTTTCTCCATATATTATTTTGAAATAGTAAGGTGTTGATCTGATAAATGTGGTAAGTTATGAGTGGAATGTGCAAATTTTAAAAAGTAAGCAAGTGGTCATAATATATTCGTTGTGTCGAAAAATATTCTTTTATCGGAGAATATTCGTACAACGGCTCAGTCATTGGTGGACCCCACAACGAAATAATTGTCGGATATAGAAAGCGACAGAAATAACATTTTTACGGCAAAACTTTTATCGTTAAACTGTTAAAATATCCAGTGATAAAAATACAGTAATACGCATTGTTGTAAAGTAGCACACGGTATTACACAATATCTTTGATTATTGATGCTTACGTAAGAAATCATTCAGTATTCAATAATTGCTACAGTAGTTGTTGCACAATATATCATATTATTGATTCAATTATTGTCACAGTATCATCTGCACAATATTTTATATTATTAAATCAATAATGGTCAGTTATTTTATTTAAATGATATTATTAGATAGCATTATTGGCAATGTCTAGAAAGTTCTGTCTAGGAAAGGGGTTAGTTAATTGCACGCTAGTAAGAAGAAATATTTATCGGAAGGCCCCCTCTTTTCTGGGAACGACCTGGTTGTCATTATTGTGATTCTGTAATATTAATAATAATTGATGAATGGTTGATAAAAATATTTTCATTGTGTTGGAAATATTAATGTTAGTAGAAATCGATATTTATTTTGATAATAGTTAATTTTCGGATGTTAAATTGACCAAACGGAGAATTAATCGGATAAATGAGTAATTAATGGGTGGTTAACATGTGGGACCCACATATTGGTGGATAATAAATAGTTGGTGGGTAGTTGCAGGGGTGGAGGTGCAAGATTTATAAACTTGAGGGACTAAATTAAAAATTTAGGCAAAGATGGAGGTACTAAATTATAATTAATCAACTTTTTTCTAGCCTATAAATAGCAAGCCAATTTCATTCATTTCTCACCATTCTTAAAGAGCAAATTTATAATAGTGAGAAAAATTATAGAGAAAGAAAGAAGAAGAGTATTTTGCTACTACACTATTCCAGTATCCAATCTTCTACTGAGGTAAGGGGTATTATTTCTTTTATATTCATAAAGAATTCTATTTTCTTTCAATACTCGTAAGAGTTGTTACTCTATTCTTTATTGATCTGTGGGAGTAACCTGTCTACGCGGACTACCGCATGCATGGTGAATAATCCTTCGTATTCATTCTTTATTGATCTGTGAGAGTAACCTGTCTACGCGGATTACCGCATGCCTGGTGAAAACCTTTTGTATTCATTCAATTCCTTAATAATATGTGAGAATAATCTGTCTAAGCGGATTACCGCATGCGTGGTGAATCACCCTTCGTATTCATTTCTATTAAATTATAGAAATGATATGTCTACGCGGATTACCGCATGACGGGTGAAAATCTAATTACAATTTCGTATATTCATTCATATTCGTACGAAATATTATTTCACTGAAATATTGGTCTGAACTTGTTATGAAATTTTCATCTTTTCATGACAAGTTACTATTCACGAGTTACTATTCACGATAAAAAAAATATTTTTTTTATCTTTGATTGGATCCAAGTTTTGAACTTCATTCTTGAATTTTGCTCCACAATTGATTATTACGAAGTATTCTTGAACTTGGATAAACTAAATTACGAATTCTTAATTTCTTGTCCTTTATCTCACTGGATTCATTTTTATATTATTTTTTATCATCCTCAGTCTTAAATGATGATACAAATGAATATTTTTGGCCTGTAGTGCAAAGATGAATGATTATTTGATGAATATATTTGGCCTGTAGTGCAAAGATGATTACCTGATGAATATCTTTGGCCCGTAGTGCAAAGATGGACATGTGTTGAGATGAACATGACCACTGGTGATACAAATGAATATCTTTAGCCCGTAGTGCAAAGATGAATATTTTATTCGAGATATATATTGATTGATGTTACAGGGATAAAATATTGATGATGGACTTTAAATCATAGAAGATAGTAGACATCATTCTCTACTTAACTCTTCTAATGAATTTTTATTTCCGCTGCAGTTGTTGATCTAAAATTTGTTGTCCATAATATTTTATCTGATTTGTGGAAGACTAACGATAATTTATTCTTCATTATCTTATTCATAATATTTTTTACTAGGCTAGTTGAATTCACCATTTTCTTCTATTGTTCTCTTCAGGAAATGAGAATATCGCGGGTACTAGTCGGGGAATGGAGTGATGGTCCGAGTTAGAGCTGTAGAAGTCCTCACTATTTTTTTTAACATGGAGAAGATAATAAACATTATGGTCTATTTGACTCTTCTAATGGATTGTTCGTTCCGCTGCAACTATGGTTGAAAAGTTTTATCATCTACCATATGTTCTAAATCTCTGATTTATTACTGACGAATGCTATTGATAATTTAATTATCTTTAGTTATGATATTTTTTACTGGATTATTTGTGCTCACCATTTTGCTTCACAATTCCTTTCAGGTAATAAGAGTGTAGCGGGATCGAGCGGGGATAACAGGGGAATAGAAAGATGGTCGATAGCTATTGAAGTTTCCCATTCAACAATATGATAATAATTATATTGAGAATTTAAAATGTGTGTGTCGTATTACGTCATTTAACTGTTGATTTTGGTGAACCAAATAGGGTGAGGTGAACCCAACTTTGGAAGGGTATTTTGCCACTATCATACAAGATGTCTAACCACATATGACTTCATGTTATCAGAAGACATGATTGTGCACATTCGCTTGCTGATTATATTTATGAGAAATATCTATATAATCTTGGAGTATGGTTGGAATATAATCCTCAGTTTGAAAAAATTGAGATAATTATATGGCAAGAGAATATCCACCATTGGAATGAACAGGATAGTAATTGTAATAGACGAGATTTTTTTTTTTGTGTAATTCTAGGGACAGAATCTTTTTAAGGAGGAAAGATTGTAACGATTGAGATTTTATATTTAATTTTAAATATTTATTGAGTTAAATAAATATTTTATGTGATTTATTTATTGAGTGAAATAAATAAATTATGTGATTTATGAAAGTAATTTAATTAAGTGTTATATATTAATTAAATGAATGTGTAATATTTAATTTAATTGATGTATATTAATTTTATATTATAGTCCTAATTTAATTTAGAGAATTAAATTAGATGATTTATGTGTTAGTGTTACATGAATTATAATTAGCGAGTAATTATAATTGTGTAACAATTTTATGTGATTAATTGATGTTAGATTTTAATTGATTAAATTAGAATGTTAAATATTTAATTAATTAAAGTGTGACATTAAAAGAGTGTGTTAAATGGTTTATTAAAATAAAATAAAAGAATTTTAAATAATTTTTTTTAACCAAACAAGGCCCTTGCTTTTGTGTTTAAAGGACTGTTGCCAAACAGGGCCCTTACACTAGCCTAACCCTAAATTACCTAAACCATGTTTAGGATTAGTAAAACTAGTTTTTGATTACTCCTGTTGCCAAACAAGCCAAGTTGGCTTTTGAATTTTGTAACTTACGTTATAATTAGTAGTTAGTATATACTTATTATATGGGAGTTACATATATTATATATTACTTGTATTATATATTATATGTATATTTTATTAGTACGTTAGTTTTACAAAACAAAACAAAGAAAGAAAAGAGGAAGCAGAGAAGAAGAATACAGAGAAGAACAAGAGAAGTTTGAGTAATCAAGAGGAAAATCATCATCTTCTTCACTTTTATTAAGCATTAAGGTATTTCTTTAATTCCTTATATTTGATATATATGTATATTATGTTCTTCATGTTCAATCTCTGTAAAATATTAAGATTTCATGGAAGTTGTAATTATGAGTTTATATATGATGTTCATATGTTTCATAATTGTATGCCGTGGAGAGTTTTCAAGAATACAATTGTTGAAAAACAAGTTTTAAAGTTATGTTTTCATAATTCCATTCTCTATAAAAGTAAATTTTCATGAAAGTGGTATAATCATGAATTGAATATATGTATTGTGTTCATGTTATACTAATAGTGATTGTATGCCATAATAATTTTCAGAAATTAAATTACTGTAGAAAGATATTTTAACAGAAAATTCATGTTGATATGAGTTCATATGAGTTTTAGTTTTGTTGTCAATTTTGGTCTGAGAAATTGATGAATTGGAATATGCTAGCATGCTTATTAGGAAATTGGTTGATGTTATCTTCAATTACGTATATAATGCATGTGTATAAAGTGGAATTGATGGAGAAATTTATTACAGTGGGTTATTTTGGAAAAGATATGAGTTTTCATAAAAATAGCCAAATTGGATTTTTAAAACTTGGGATTATCGTTATTTAGATGGTTTTGTGTTGAAGAAACATGTTATGTATACGTATTATTGCTTATGTATGGGTTGCAGTGGCTATGTTGCTATTTTTTTTTTCCCATTTGTTGGCTTGTATGGGTTGTTCGGTAAAGTAGAGGGCCGTGACTGTCAGCGTCTGGCCGTGTTGCTGCGCAGCTGCGTCGGCAGCAAGGCTTGCGCTGCTTGCCCTTCCCAGTCCTATCCCCTGCGCAGCTGCGCCGGTTTCAAGGCAGCTGGTTGCGCAACTGCGCCGTGCACAGTACTGAGGCAGTGACTTTAGTTTATTTGTGCAGATTATTTTAAAACCTTAGTTTAATTACTCCTTGATAGTGGACATGTATCTAAATGATATAACATGTTGATTAACATAGAATTGACAAATTCGTATTTGGAAAATAAAAGGAGTTTTGAAAACCTTAATTGGATTATAAATGTTTTATTAATGAGTTACTTAATTATAATTTGATTAATTATAATTAAGAGTAAGTGTTTAATTTAAAGTATAATATTGTTAAATTGAAATGTATAGAAATTGATTATTTTAATCAATTAGATATTAATTTAAATTATAATTTATATAATTGTAATTTAACGAATGTATGTTTAGTTATGGATTTAAAATTTATATTGCATGATTAATTATAATTTGTGTAATTATAATGCATGATATAGTTTAATTAATTATTAATTACAAATTGTTTATAATTTAAGAGGTAAATATAATTGGGTAATTATAATTTGATTAAGTGTTTAAATTATAATTGTTTAATTATAATTTAGTTAAATACATAATTAATTTAATTATGTGATTAAGTAAGTGATGTAATTAACTATGTGATAGTTGATTGTTATTATTTATTTAATTAGAGCGAGTTAACCATGAGGGTTAACCACTCATGTGATTAGTTATGTGTTAACTAATTTAGATTATTATAATTGAATGTATATAGGAAGCGTTTAAGTACGTGGTTGAGTTAAGTAACTTGCGCGTAATGTAAGTCTTCTAAACCCTAAACTCGTTTATTTGTTTCAATTCAATTATTCATTGTTTGAGATTATTCGTTTATTGGACAAGTAATTATTGAAAGTTCATGATATAATTAAAGTAACCTTGGCTTATTGTTCAAGCAAGGTTTGAATATTCTTTTGAGATGCTTTAAATTTATTTCCAAAGCATATGATAGTTGTAGGTCTTTCACTTACGAATTATTCCAAGTTATTGAAAGTTGATTCAACTAATCCTTAGTTGATGAACGTGAATTCTAAATTATCCTTGTAAGCTTATCCAAACCAAACTTTCTTTGGTGCGGACTTGAATTCAAATTACTGAGTTGAACAACCTTATTATTGGGGGAGGTTACTACGCATAAGCGTTAAGATGTTTGTGCACAATACATGGTACGAAGGGCTGATCCCCCTAAGTACGAGTTAAGGTCCATAGTCTCATTGACTGTTAAAGGTTTAAATGTAAATGTTTATAACCTAGGACAAAAGTTCAAAGGTCTTACGACCCTCAGATGAATTCTATATTCGAATTATAATTGTGATAAAAAGAATTATTATTCAATTCTTTATTGTTGAAGTAAGTTAAGTTATTCAAATCTTCTTAAAGACATCATTTCATGTGTTTATTATTGTTAAACTTCAGTGAGCTGTTGTTTGCTCACTCTTGCAATATATAACAATTGCAGTTAAGGTTGATAACTTTGACGCCCCGTCTACGAGTAAAGGCAAGGGGAAGCAGAACAAGTGAAGACTTGTTTATTTATTTTAATAATGATTGTAATAAGACTTTGATGTGATGTTTTAAATTCCGCACTTTAAATTATGTCAGGGTTAGAGTAACCTGGGATCTATTTTAGGGAGGTTGTAACTCTTGTTTCAAGGGAGATTTTATTATTTGTATTAAAGTTGTATTTATTTTGAAATTATATTGGGTAGATGTATGTTATAGTTAGAAAGTGAACACCAAATCATGTGGAAACGAAGTACCCGGATTTGGGGGTGTCACAGTAATCTTCTCGTTCTTCTTTGGGGTCTATTAGGTCAACCAAGGTTAATTCTCAAGTCTTACGATATCTATTATAACTTAGAGATATCTTAGATGCATGGCCTCCCATGTACGAAGGTTTCCTTGAGCTTTTTCCAAAGATTTTAATTTCTAAAACAGTTATTGACTATACCTTTATGTAACATATCATTGATAAGGAGCATGAGTATGGTTATTTGTATTGAAACTCACAGTTTATGTGTGGTCGTATTGTGCACGACAATTTTATATAAAAGATTTGTATTTGGATTCTGTACCATGTAATTCTTGGCGACTCAGAATTGGTTGATTGAACCTATTTTGGGGGCGTCACAACCAACATCGCTCGAAAACCCATTTATATCCCGTGAAAATCTCAATTGAACGATCTCAAGAAGAAAAAAATTCGAACTTGAGAAGAAAACACTACTTTGAAACTTGAGAACTTCAAAAACTTTCTTTGAATCGGGAGAAATCTCGAGGAGAGAGAATTTGACACTGACTTGAACTCAAAATTTAAATTAATATAAATTTAGTTAAATTTAAATTAATATAAAATTATTATTTACTTCTCAAATTTAAGTGGGATTTAGTTGGAAACTCAAACTAGACCCAATCCAAGTTTGAGCTCAAAGTGTCTAAACCCTAGGAAAACTTATTGGGCTCAACATCTAGTTTCATGTCGAACAAAAACTACGTGTTGGCAAGCCCAACCAAATCATATTATAGAATAGAAAAAGTTCATGTAACATTATTGGGCTGGCTCAGATTAGTTTATTAAGTGTCACTGGTGCTGCCTGTAACTGGTGACATGCCTTGAGATGATCACCTCTTATCACCTGCCTCGCGTTGGAGAGTTATGTTTCAACGTTTATATATTTAGATTTAAAGCATATATATATAAGCACATCTACTTCACTAAAAAATTATTAAAATAGCGGCATAGTAAAAAACCAACATCGCTCGAAAATACATTTGTATCGACTCGTGGAAATCTCGATTGAACGATCTCGAAGAGAAAGAAATCTCGAATTTGAGAAGACGACACTACTCTGGAACTCGAGAACTTTAGAAACTTTGTTTAAAACGAGATAGATCTCAATGAGAGAAATGACACTGACTTGAATTTGAATTTGAGAACACTTTAAATTGAAAAAATATGTTATAAAGGTAAATCTTATAAAAGAAGTCTGTTCGGCAGTGACAATGTGCTTGAAATATGGTACAATAAGGATTTATTGACATATGTAGTTAAAACAGAAAATAGATTACCAGTATCAGGAGTTCATGCATAGACAGCGTCATGGCGGCTGTGTCCATTCTTCTGTGGAATCATTTCTTCTATATATAGTACGTACCCACATGTACCAAGATTTCAGCTCCATGAACATGTTTGTGTACGTTGTTCAACTTATTAAAGTCACATGTTATATATAATTAAGCACCATAAGTACACGTTATATATATATATATATATATATATATATATATATATATATATATATATATATATATAAAATTACAAGATTAAAGTGTGTGGAAATTCATTGCGAAAAGGATAGATGCGGACAGAATAATAAGATTCTAAGGCTCCCTTAATTACATTTTCAATTTCATAGCTATCAAACCAACTTGCCAGTTTTATCCGCGACGTTATTGAGAAACTACGCCACTAGGAAAAAGTATCAACTTTAACCAATATAAAAAGTTCAAAACAATATAGAGTATATATGGACAACTTCCTTGAAAACAAAATTTTAAATTTTTGCTCGTCAACTTGCACCTTCAACTATTTGAAACTTGCATTATGAATAAGAGTATATTGTTATAGGTAATAAGAAAAAATATATCTAAATTTACCATCAAATCAAAACTGAATTGTTATTAGCATTTACCATCAGATTACAAAACTCAATTAGACCGAATGAGCCCTCTGGACAGCCTTCTTATATATTAATCCAACATCATCATTCTGAAAAAGCTCTACCACAAAATTAGTTCTTCCTAATTAATAATCCTGAATCCGAACATTTAATCTCCGGAGCCAAACAGAATGAAGAGTCATATGAAAAAAGTCAAATCTCTTGGGAATTGGATTCACCACAAAATGCCTTTGAATTTGCTTCACCCTCTTTCGCATTCTCAAATACCGATCGTGGGGTATACTCATCAGTATTTTCTTAATGTTGGGAATATCCTTCACTTCCACTTGAACAGAAAATTTATTCCAATTCAGAACATCACTTAAAGGCGGTACGTATCCGTCCGAAATTAAAACCGGTATGCACTCGGCATAAATTGCCTCAACTACTCGTGGGCTGGCAACTTCATATCCACTTGGGCATAAGCAAAATTTACTCTTTTTTAGCATTTCATCATAAGATATATTTACTGGGAGTTTTTCGTACACTTGAACCTCGCTATCTTTGCCCTTCCAATGTTGTAGAAGAATGTTCCTTATGTCACCGTGTAGACCGCCGGCAAAGAATGCAACAAGTGATCTTTGGAGAGGCGGGAGACCGCCCAGTTCGGTCATTTCTCCGGTAGGGAGATTGATTTCCGGCAATGCTACATCTTTCCAAGGGTTGAAACCTTCGGAGGTATTAGCATTACATAGGACTCGGATGGAGTTGTTGAATAAATGTGGCACGTAGGAACTTGTACGAGGCGCCTGAATTAAAGAGATGATCAAATTATAACTATCTCCTATACAAATATAACAATTTCAGAATTTCTCATAACGGTCAATTGAATAGCGAATTCGGACTGGACTTGCTTATCAAGGGTTGAAACCTTCGGAGGTATTAGCATTACATAGGACTCGGATGGAGTTGTTGAATAAATGTGGCACGTAGGAACTTGTACGAGGCTCCTGAATTAAAGAGATGATCAAATTATAACTATTTCCTATACAAATATAACAATTTCAGAATTTCTCATAACGGTCAATTGAATAGCGAATTCGGACTGGACTTGCTTATCAGGACGCAGACTCTGATCTTTTGTATACTACAATGATGGAAGATGTGTGGGTACATCCTTGGTGAAGGAATGTACCAAAATATATATATATATATCCTAGGGTGCAGTTTACTCTTTGACGATCTATATTGCTTCATTCCGCAGTTTAATATTGCGGACGGGACAGATCACTAAAATACCATTACTTGAAAAATTCCCTCGTCAACTGACTTCATTTTGAAAATTTCAACGTTTCGTTTTGTTTAAACTACCATCTGCAATATTCTATGACTCCCAAAACAACACCCAAAGTCCCGTTCACAGTTTAATATTGGTGACACGACATAAAAGAAACTCATAAGTCCTGTTCGCATATTTATTTCACATTTATTTATAAAAATAATAAGTTTTTAATATAATTAATTTGACATTACAATGAAATTAAGATGACAAATTTAAGTATATATATTTTATCGTTTTATATTATTATCAATAAAAACAGTCATTTTGGTTCAAGGACAAAAAATAAATGAGACTATTAATATTATCGGGAGGTATGATAGGATTTCATGCAAGCAGAGCCTACAAATAAGCATACAACATTTATAATAAGGAACTGAAGTGCAAAATTGCCCCTCCTATTTATACATTTTTGACAAACTCATTTTCAAACTTTTTTTAGCATAATTACTCGCCCTCTAAATTACATAAGTTAAATAGATATTCTTATATATATGTGGGCAATATATATATACAGAGAGAGATATGTAGTATAATATATTTACGTACCCAATCATGACAAGAAACCATAAAATGATCAGCGCCAAGGCTTCGATTCCAGAAGGGATATCTATTAGAAATCATGTGTATATAATCTGCGAGAGTGTTTCCAATGGGTTGAAACTCAGGGGTACTACCGTCATACACGTACTGAACCATCATCACCACACTAAACGGTAGGAAATATAGGAGGGCCTCGTCGGGGTCTTGGGTTCGATACAAGTTTTCTTTTTTCATTTCATGGATGAACCTTCCCTCCGTCGAGTATATACTTTTGCATGGTCCATTATGGAATATTGGCGGTTCCCCTTCTTTGTATACATATATTTTCAACAACTTTTCCATTTCCAAGTAGCTCCTATATATATATATATATATACACACACACACACACATCATAAAAAAACAAATTGAAAATTTTAGTACATAAAGTTTGTGAATATAACTGAAGATCTAGTAATATTTTGAATCAGTTTTCAGTATACTATATACAATTACAATATAATGTCACTAAAAATGCAATTTTTATTTAATTTTTTTTGGGTTCAGCAACTACTCTCCACCAAACTGTGCCCTAAAACGCTTCTATGGCATCAATGCGTAAGGAAGGGACTAGACAGTACAACCGATGAGATGAAGGAGTAGAAGTAGATAAATTACTTGTATATTTTTTTCCATGGAAATTGAATTGGAACGTACCTATGAAATCCGTTGGAATTCCTGTAAACGGGGCCTTGAGGTACATAATCTGGATCTTCAGTAATGTTTTTGTTTCGAGCAGCCTCTTTTATGGCTGACCGGGCTTTCACCAAGCCTGCTTCAAGCTTCTCTAACTTGCTTAATCTCTTAATAATTTGTGTTTTAGTATTGGCAGCAGCTGGACTTTTATTAGTAGATTCCAGTTGCATAATAATCTCTCCCTTTTCTTCTTCTTCCTGTTAATAAATTAATTAAGAGAACCATAATTAACTTAGATTAGTCTCAGAAGCCAAGTACGTGTAAATAGATGTAGGAAATTAAGAAAAATACATGCATGTTTGAATGAGAAATATATATATAAGAAAAAAAAGGCTTACTTCAGAAGGATTTTGGGTAGCCAATTTGTGTTGGAATAAGACATCTTCAACTCCTCCAGATATACTACTCAACGACTGATTTTTTTGTTCATTATGAGTGAAGAAACTTAGTGATGATGAAGGCCTCCAGTTAGCTAATGGAGAATAAGAGAGAGAACCCCATGATTTTTCTGTACCAAGTGTACAAGCAATCACGGTGAACGGTATAAGAATTAATATTGTTGATAAACCCCAATTTGCTGACGCCCACATCTTATCTCTCTCTTCTCTCTCCAACTCCACAGTATTTATTTACTGTGAAGATATATACAAAAAGAAGAAGACTAGAGTACTTTTGGATGCATTACTTGATGGAATGTTATACCTAGCTGCATATGAGTACACTACTATTGTGGGGACTATATATATATATATATATATATAGATAAACTGTTCCAAAATGAATAATCTTTTTGCGTACACTTTCAAATTAAATAAGTGGACTCAAATATGTATTATCTCAATTATGTAGGATAAGTATGTACGCAACAGTTCGTTCTAGAGTTTTATTCTATATATATATATATATATGAGTTGGATTCTTTTTGGTGACTGTTTATGTATGAGTTGAATTCCTTTGGTGACTACCGTTTATGTATGAGTTGGATTTCTTTGGTGACTGTTTTATTGGGTTGGATAATTGTTGCAGGTACTGTTTTATTGGGTTGGATAATTGTTGCAGTGTTTGAGTTGAAATTGGATCTTTGATTATTATACATCCGCTAGTTCAACTCCTTTTTGGTGCAACTACTTTTTGGTGACTGTTTGTGTTTTACTTGGATTCTGACTCGGTGTTTAAGTTGGATTTTAATACTACTATATGATTATTATAAATCCGCTAGTTCAACTAGCGGATGACTTGAAAATTTTGTTCGAAAATATTTTTTAGGGTCCGCTAGTTGAAGTAGCCGATGACGAGCCCTTATTTTATATAAGGGACGATAAAGATATTATTTGTCCAATTCTTGTTATGGATCATTTTTCATATATATATGGATAGTAAATAATATCCCATTTATTTCAAATATTCCAACTTTAGTCATGAATTCGTATGAACCAATGGCATTAACGATATTTGTTAAGATGCTTTAACAAATTAAAAAAAAAAATTACAGTACCAACTTAAAAAAGATAATATTGGATAGTAAACAATATAGATCTGATAAGTAGTAGATATATATTGTTTCACTAAAAATAAAAAATAATTACTGAGTCAACTCATGCATGACCAAATAAAAAAAATCTAATTAATTCAGCTAATTTTTTTGATTGTTCTTATTATTATATATAGTATGGATGTGTCAATAGTATCTCATTTATTTCAAATATTTGAATAATTCTGAATTTTTAGTCATTTGTATTTATTTTAAATTCAGTCATGATGTTATTCCTTTAATTTCTGAAAACAATTAATCTTAAAATTAGTATTCTACCTACTTCACCAAAAGAGCATCACTTAAATTTTTTTCCTGTTCCATAAAAAGGTCGAGCCTCATTTTATTAAAAATAGTACTCCTTCCTATCCTAAATAAATAACGTTTTAGGGAGTTTAATTTTATTCTATATCAGTGTCGTTTTGGAATTTCTATGCAATATTGCACTATTTTTTTCCTAATTTACCCCTCTATTTAATATGCTTAGTAAATGCAATTCTGCTTTAACTATGCAGAGAATGAGAAGAGAAAATTGTGGAGAGAGAATAATTAATTGTAGAGAGAGAAATAATTAATTAGGGATACAAAAGACATTTTGTGTTATTTCTTAATAAGTGTGCTTAACTCTAAAACGTCATTTAATCTGGATAGGAGGGAGTATAACTGACAGAATACGCGAGTTTATTTTTATAATTTTATTATCATGTAATCAAACAATAAATTAGCGTACAATTATTTTACGGTAAACGTTAAATAAAAATATATTACTAATATTTGTACATTTCGAACATAGAGATTACTCTATTGAAAGTTTATAATTTTTATAAACGTATTGTTTGAAAGTAAATAATTTCATATTAACTTCGAATTTAAAATTATCTATTTTAGACTTTAAAAGTCGAAAGTTGATCTTATATTTTGAAATGAAAGACAACGTTCCGAAATATAAGTTTAATTTGATTTTTTATTATTCAATATGATATATTTTCAAATTTTATAATAACTAGGTCCATTTAACTTTCAAAAATAATAAATTAATTAGTAGTATTTTAAGTAATATATAATTGTTGTAATCATATCATCTAAATGTAAAAAAATTTGTAAAAAATTCATATTTAAAAAAGATCTGCTATGGATGCAATATGAATAATTAGCGATAACCCGTGCCTGAAGGCACTGTATTATTCAAAAATAAATAAATCATGAACACAAAAAAATGAAGCACTGAATATGGACACACACTAAACTAAAAGCCTAAATTAATTCGTAACACACCTGCACTTTCCATACATACTCCACAAAGCATTTAAATGAAAATTCTTAGGAATACAAATTTCAATGAATAAATAAAGAATATCCAACTTTAACAGTCAAATTCTCATAAATTTAAACTAAATTTAACTACATTGCAAGATTTATTTTTTATTATTTATAAGCCTTTTTGATTGATTGTAACTTTTTAAATAGTAACTTGACAATTAAAAAATATTGTTTGCTTGTTATAACAACTCCTTTTTTTTTCGCACGTAGATGGGTATACAGTTTGGCAGAGCCGTAACTTGATACAAAAACTGATTGCAGGTCGTTATATAAATTTAGGATTAGCTCAGCAACGAAGTTTTAAAATGAAGAACCAAGACAAATAAGAGAGAGGGAAAGGTCAAACAAATAAGGTGACAAATGACTAATGGTTAAATTATATGGTCAATTTTACAACTTGCTAATGTAACAGATTGTAGGATCAAGTCTTTATGAATAACCCATGTAGCTTCCTTCATTAGATCAATCAAATAATGGTAAACAACTATAAAAGGACATGCAGAAACAAAACTTTTTAAAACAGCCAAAGAAAAAACACATCCATCCAAAAAGAAGGCACAAGAGCACACAGATGAGGTTAACATATGAGGTCACCCACAAAAAACTTTTTCAAACAAGGGAAATAGGAAATAGGAAATAGGATGAGGGAACGTAAACCTGTAGTCTTACTTTGACCATTTAGGCATAATGACTAGGGCTCTAACAGGGACATGTCAATAAAAGCATATAATCTCAAGCCAAAGAATTTTAAAAACAATTGTTCTCCTCTAACCCAGATCAAAAAAATACAAAAGATGGAAAACAACAAAAATTTACAATTTCAAATCACATGTATTCAAACAAATTCAAAAAAATGGGTAAATTCCAGCTGGCCCAATTACTCGATATAATTGAAGTAGCAGAAAAATAAGAAACATCAAGTACACATAAATTTTGTTAGTTTTTGAATATGAGCAATAGAAGTAATAACAAGATAGAAAAGCTTAAATTTTTTCATGCCTTGAGACACCAGAGAAAACAAACATCCACCCAAGGAGGCATAACACAACCATTTGACTCTAATATGTGATTTTGTTTCTTTCATTCTTTCTGGGGAAGTCAGAATCAACATAATGACTACACCCAACAATCAATACAGTTCTATTTATTGTTTTAAAAATAAAGAACACCCATAAATCCATTTATCAAAATAAGAAAATTGAACAAAAAAACAATAACCACTAAAAAGGGGAAAAGAAAGGACTCAAAACTTTTCAATCATATTTCTGCTAGTTTATTCTACTTTCTCAGTTACCAAACAAGTCCAAAGTTTCAATAAGTATTTATGATTAAATACATATAATAACAGTGAAGGTGACATTAAATTACAAACCTTTGATGATCTACTGAAGCTTTTTGATAACCGAGCAGCACCCAAGCACCAGCTCCCCGGAGAAACGAACGGCGAAAGCAAAGCAGCATCAGAACATTTCTCTGACACCGTCGGCGAGCCATCTTCAGTTCCACCCGGCGGCACATAAACATAGAGATTTTAACCCAAGTGCGAGCTTAGCTTTCCTCCATTTGCTTCCCATTTCACCCAAAAAAATTCAAAATAAAATAAAATAAGAAATGAGTAATTAATTGAAATGGGTAATCAATTGGTAATAAGAAAATTATACAGTGCCTTCAAGCTCCACTGTTACGGTTAGGCACTTCCGCTGTTCATTTGATAAGCAAGCCACTCACTCCTGGAATTCCAACTAAATAATTTCTAATCCCATCAAGTTCAACTCTTTCAAGTACATACCTAACAAATTCCTGCACATGTCACATGTTCAACATCACTTAAGTACTTGGTGGTATTGATCTTATGTAAGTCCACCATTAAAGTTCTCAATAAATTAGGAATTTAATTTTTATTTTTTTATTTTTTTATTGGGGAAGGGTGTGTTCTTCCATCTATGATATATGTTTCTCTTCCTTCATATTTTAATTAGACATCCTAGCTTGAAATATAAACAAAATAATGTGGAGCTTGAATCAGAGCTTAAGTAAGTTTACATAAGAGTGACATGATATATGCAAAAGCCAACTTACAGCTCTTGTATTTGTATCAATTTGAGATGGTAGTCGCAACCAAGCTGAGAAGACTATTGATTCTTCTATAGTTATTTATGGAGAATGAGTGTCAGTCTGCTCGCAGTATCCTGAAATCATAGCAAAAGTTTGTTGGACCTTAGGGAACCCTCCAATTCTTATATCTCCTTCAATATAGCCACTGTCTTTTCTTTCAGAAAGTACATCCATGAGAGTAGTTTTTCCTGCTCCAGTTACCCCCATCAAAGCTGTTAGAATTCCCGTCCTGAACGACCCCGTCATGTCATGAAGAAGTTGAAGTCTTTTATCTTTGAACCCTTGTTTTCTCATTCCCTGTGTAAGAAAAAATTGCACCGAAAACAGTCGGTAGTGCAACTTATAATGTCTAACAACTCAAAAAGGAAAAAAAGATGAACATTGCTTAGGATATGAATAAGTTACCTGTGGAGTATCCACAAAATACTGTACATTTGCGAATGTTAATGTCATAGGCTCAAAAGGTAAGACCATCTTCCTTGGATCTTGAATCATTGGAATTACCATGCAATATCAAAATGAAAGTTGATTATCTTTCCTTTTTGAGTTGTTACATGCAGAAGTAGTATCTCACCTACATTTCCTGTATCATGTAGTTGGGGTGCCCTAGCAATTAATTTGGTTTCATTCTTAGCATCATCCTTCCTATCTTCATCTTGTTGCAGTTCATGGTGTTTGTCATAAGAAATAATAGCTCTAGCTGTTCCAGGAGCTAACATCATGCACATGATTAAATTATGCAGGTTAGTATGGCAATCTTTTCAGTTTACTCCCAGTTAAAAAGATTGATAAATATGAAATAGGGAATAACTTACAGTTCAGGTAAGTTAAAGCTAAGGTGAACATATGTTCTTAATTATTAGTTTATGTAGCTAGCACAAAGGCTAAAGCCACCCACATTACTTGGATTCTGTCAAGGTCAAGCTGAAGTCCCACAGTTTCTTGGCCAATTCAGCATCCTTAGCCACAGAGCTGGCTTCAGCTTTGTTGCAGTCCATAAAATATTCACCGCTAACCCCTTTAACTTGCGGGTTCAATGCCAAATAGCATGTAGTTGACGCGCCCTGTAACTGATAAGTGGTTTTTATGACCACTTATTCAGATATTATCTAACTTGTTTCGTGGCTTAAACTCAAGTATCATTGTTCTTTTCACGTGTTTCTGCTTTGTTTTGTAGTTTGCATGATTTGGAACTCTCTTGGTGCATAATGAGCTAAAAAGGATGAAATGATGCCAAAAGGAGCATGAATGGAATGATGGCATGACAATGGAAGGAGGCCAAGTAGCTTGATGGGACTGTGGTGATGCAAAGAAGCAAATGAGGCAAGAAGGCTAGAGGTGCGGGAGAAAGAATACAGCAGAAAGCAAAGCACCAGCAGCATTCCAGGTCCCGTGTGGCCGCGCCAGCATAGTAAAGGATTCACGCGCGACTGCGCCAACGTCCAGGCCAGGAACTCAGATTTTGCAGTCGCGCGGCCGCGCCAGGAAGAAGGCAAAGTGCGCGGCCGCGCCGTCTCCCAGCTTGACCACATTTTGACTTTCAATTAAATAGACGGGAAGGCTTATATAATGAGGGCTTGTTGCCCATTTCACGATATCTCCATTAGGGAGCTCTCCCCAAGTTTAACCCTAGCTCTCTCTTCTCTTCCTTTTACTTTCCTTGTCTAGATTAGGAGTAGATTAATTCTAGATTAGGGTTAGTTAGTTAGATTCTAGGGTTTAGTTAGAGAAGAAGATTGAAGCATTTAGATATCATCAAAGATCCAAGCTTAGAGAAAGAACACAAATTTGCATTCTCTATCTTTAAACTCTCCTTGTTATCATTTTGTATTCGGATGATGTATATTCAATATGTGGATGATATATTTGAGTCATTTATGACTTAAACTTTATTTTGAGGTTTCAATGGAACCTAATGGGTAGTTTATATTGATATGCTTCCATGTTGTTCTTATTAATTGTTATGTGATTGTCTATTACGATTCGTGCATGCATTGCTTAATTGATTAGCTACCAATTATTGTGATAACCTATATGGACTTGGAAGATGAAGTGTGGGTTGAGATCTAATCGTATTAGCGGGCGATTGTATGTTCACATGGCATTGGATGTATGATTTGTGCTTAGGATAGACGTATACCGAAGCACCGCTGTTGTCCCCGGTTGGGTATGACAATTACGCGCAAGTATACGCGGTCAACAAGTAATAATCAGTAAGTACAGATATCGTTTCCATGGAGAATTAACAGATAAAAGGTCGCCAAAACACTAGTCCATAATCATTTCAATCTTATTTAAACGGGCGGTAAAGAGTTTTAATTAAAAACTAAATTAACTAGACAAGTAATTAAAACTTAACTAAATAATCCTAGAGTAAAATCATATAATGAAGATATTAGATCCCAATTTCCCCTAATTATGGACTTAATGAACAGGGTGTTCAAGCCATTTCTGGACAAGTTCATGGTAGTGTTCATAGATGACATCCTGGTTTATTCCAAGACCGAGGAGGAACATGCTAAACACTTACGACTAACCTTAGAAGCCCTGAGACGAGAGAAGCTTTACGCTAAATTCTCAAAGTGCGAATTCTGGTTGGAACGTGTGCAATTTCTTGGCCACGTAATCGACAAGGATGGTATTTCGGTAGATCCGTCGAAGGTTGAAGCGGTAATGCTTCTTTATTAGCATCAACCTCAAGAGCTAAGTCAGTCGGGGGGTACACAGACAATGGTGGAGGTGGCGGGAACTAGTATGGAGCTGCTGCTGGGTTCATTCTATCAAACATATCTTTCAAAGGCTTGGTAACTTTTAAACAGTTTCTTGACAAACTTGCCCGTAGCTTCCAAACTTTAGCATGTTATTCCATGCAATCAAATAACCTATATCAAATCTCAATTTGTAGATAACTTTGTAATTGATGCAAGAACTACTACGATATCAATTAATATTATAAAACTAACTAACTGTAATACTTAAAACAATTTGATTGAACTAAAAATTAATAGAAATTGATTTGAATTCTGGGTTGCCTCCCAAATAGCGCTTAGTTTAATGTCCTCAACCCGACTCTTTCTTCACTTCTCTAATCAGGCTCCGCTAGGATATTGTGGATGCTCTTGGTCTCAACTACACATTCCCAGCAATGTTTCACCATTTGTTCTTTTTCACCATCGATTTGATTTTTACTGCGAATTTCATCACCAATTCCAATTTGTAGACCAAAACTACTCTGAGAATCTACATGAACCAATTCGTTACCTTCTATGATCAAAGGACACTCCTCAACATTGCTTGGGAATTTGATCGCTTTGAACACTTGAAACTTTACCTCTTGATCATTTACTCTCATAGTTAATTCACCATTCTGCACGTCAATCAAAGTTCTTCTGGTGGCCAAAAATGGTCTTCCCAAGATGATTGGAATGTCCTTGTCTTCTTCATAATCTAACACCACAAAATCTGCAGGTAAAATTAATTTGTCAACCTTCACTAGAACATCCTCCACTATACCTAATGGGTACGTGATCTATCTATCTGCAAGCTGTAAGGTGACATTTGTTAGCTTTGCTTCCTTTAAACCCAACTTCTTGTATATAGAGAGTGGCATGAGGTTGATACTTGCTCCCAAATCACACAAAGCTTTCCCAACAAATTGATTTTCGATTGAACAATGGATGTTAAAACTCCCCGGATCTTTTAATTTTGGTGGAAGCTTTTTCTGGAGAATTGCGCTACACTCTTTCGTTAATGCCACGGTCTCAAACTCGCTTAGCCTTCGTTTCCTGGATAGTATATCTTTCATAAATTTCACGTAGCTTGGCATTTTCTATAGTGCTTCGGCAAACGGGATATTGATGTGTAACTTTTTAAAGATCTCCATGAATTTTGAGAACTGGTTCTTAAGTTTTTGACTTTGTAATCGTTGAGAAAAAGGCACATGAGGTACAACTGAACTATGTTTTTCTTGTTTTGAATTCACCTTTTTGACTTTCATCAGTTTTCTTCTCCACACCTTTATTCTCATGTTCTTTTCCCAAGGAGTTGGGCACCATCTATTGATTCTCAGCAGTAGTTTCCTTTAACTCTTTTTCATTTCGAAGTGAGATAGCATTACACTGTTCATTACCATTATTACTCGGATTTTTCTCAGTATCACTCGGTAAAGAGCCTTGAGGTCTTGTAACGAATGAGAATTTTATATATTAAATTTTAATATTTATTGAATTAAATAAATATTTTAATTGATTTATTTATTGAGTTAAATAAATAATTTATGTGATCGTTGTGGAGTAATTTAATTAAGTGAAATATATTAATTAAAGGAATATTTAATATGTAATTCAATTGATGTGTACTGATTTTTTGGTGTAGTTCTAATTTAATTGAGATAATTAAATTAGATAAAGTTTATGTGGTAATTGTTATATGAGAGTATGATTAGAGAGTAATTGTAATTATTATGTGACAAAATTATTTGGTTAATTGATGTTAGCTTTAATTTAATTAAATTAGAATGTTAGAATTTAATTAATTAAAGTATACCATTGAAAGTATATGTTAAAAGAATTAAAAAAGGTTTTTAAATTTGTTTTACCAAACAAGACCCTTAAAACTGTTTTTAAAGAGTTTTGCCAACCAAGGCACTTGCACCTATTTTAAAGAGTTTTTAACAAACATGACCTTAACTATTAAAAAGTTAGTTTTTAAATATAATGAGTTTTTGCCAAAAAAGCCTTGTGGCTTTTAAATTTCAAAAATATAAAATTGATAATTTATTAAGGAATTAATTGACAATTAATATATGATATAATTATCTGTATTATATGTATAATATATGTCAGTTATATTATATGTATTATACGTTAGTTAAAACAAAGAAAAGTTAGTCAGTGTTAGAAGAAGAGAAAAAAATACAGAGAAGAAAAGTTAGAGAGAAAAGTGAGAAAGAAGAAGGAGGAGGAGGAATTGTTAGAACTTGAACACCATCATCATCTTCTTCTTCACTTCAATTAGCAAAGGGTATAATTTCTAAACTTATAGTTTTAAAAATTGTGTTCTTCAAGTTTTATTCTCTGTAAATATGAGTTTTCATGAAAGTATATAGAAACATGAATTATATGTATAAATTGTGTTCATATATGCTTATAATTAAATTGTATGAATAATTTAGTTGTTTAAATCATGTAAGCATGATGAACATGAAGAATTCATGTTCAACAAAAGTTACAATAAATTAGTTTTGATAATTGGCTTCTTTAAAAATCAAAATTTCATGTTTGATTGTATATTATTGTGTAAATTGATTATCGATTATGTTAATATGTCAAGAAACAAATTCAATATGCTTTGAATGGTGTATTTTGATTGAGTAACAAATTCACAGTGTTAAATTTCATCAAGAACACTGAAAAATGATTTTTCTCCAAAATTTACAAAATTGAGGGTTTTGATTATGTGTTATGATGATTATATATGTTAAAACCTGTTAGAAGCTTAGAATTATATTTTCTATAAAGTGTTATATGCAATATGTTGGTTAAATACAGAATTTGGTGTGGAGAAATAAGCCAAATTGGTTTTTTTTTTTCTGTAAAATTTGCGACACTGTCAGATCTGTCTGCACAATGGCGCGGCTACGCCGCTCCCAAGGCGAATTGGATCGCGGTCGCGCTGGTCCTGCAGATTGGGCAGAAAGTTATTTTTTAAATATAAAATTTTATGAGATTAATGATGTAATAAATTATAAAGCATGTTAATAAAATTAAAATGCTAAATGGACAGTAATGAATTATATTGTTAAGATATAATACGTAATTATAAATTAATTAATTACAATCAAAGTAAATGTTTAATTTAAATTATAATTTATTTAATTATAATTTAATTAATATAAATGCATAATGTAGTTTGATTAATTATAATCACAGTAAATATTTAATTTAAATTATAATTTAATTAATATAAAATGAAATTATAATTTAATTAATTATAATTAAAGTGAATGTTTAATTTAAATTATAATTTGTTTAGTTATAATTTAATTAATATGGGTACAAAATTATTATTTGATTAATTATGTGCAAATGTAATATGATCATGTGATGTGATTAAGTGATGTGATAATTAATTATTAAACTTAATAATTTAAGAGGAATGAGTTAACCTAGATGGGTTAACTAAGTTATGTGAGTTAGTTATATGATAACTAATTCTATTATTATTGTTAATTACATATATGTAGGGTTAATTAAGGAACGCGAGTATAACGTGTAGTTTGCGCTTGAGACAAGTTTTCTAAACTCAAACTTTATTTGAGCAAGTTCTCTATCCCTAAACTTGTAATTTATATGCAAGTGTTTTAAATTCAAATCTTAATTGTATTTACGACTGTCCTTTTATTTCTGCAATGGACAAGTAATAATTTAAAGTTCACGATTTAATTAAAGTGATCTTGACTTAATTGTTCAAGTAAGGTCTATTGTATCTTTCGAATGCTTTAAGTTTAATTCTAAAGCATAAGTTATTTCATAATTCTTTATTGTTGAATTATTCTAAATTATTGTAAGTCGATTCAACTATTCCTTAGTTGATGGTAGTTGAACTCCAAATTTTCTTTTAAGCTTATCCAAATCAAACTTTCTTTGGTGCAGACTTATTATCAAATACTGAGATGAACAATCCTATTTAATAGGGGATTACCATGTGAAAGCGTTAAGATGTTTGTGCACAATACATGGTACGAAAGGCTGATCGTCTGAGTACGAGTTAAGAGTCTATATAGTCTAAAAGACTGTTAAAGGTTTTAAATAGAAATGTTTATAACCTAGGACAAAATTCAAGGTCTTATGACCCTCAGATGATTTTTACATTCGAAATTCTAAATGTTGATGAAAGAATTTTTATTCAATTCTTTATTATTGATGATAGAAAAGTATTCAAATCTTTCAAAGTTATTCAGTTTATGTCATCACTATTATTGTTATTATTCTAAGTGAGTTTTTGTTTGCTCACTCTTGCAATTAAATAACTATTGCAGCTAAAGTCGAGAATGTTGATGCACCGTCAACAAGTAAAGGAAAAAGTAAGATGAACAAATGAAGACTTGTTTATGTTTATGATTATTATGATTGTAATAAGACTTGATTATGTTATGTTTTATTTTTTGCACTTATTTGTTTATGTTAAGGTTAGATTAAACCTGGGATATTTTGATTAAGGTTGTAATCCTTTTATAAGAAAGATTTTTATTTAATTATAAGGTCGTAATTTATTTTTCATTCCTTATTATTGGACAGTAGTTGTATATTAGTTATACAGTGAACACCAAATCACGTGAAAACGAAGTACCCGGATTTGGGGGTGTCACAGGTCTATTGTTGAGAGCACTTGCAATCTGTCCCATTTGAGTTTCAAGATTTAGAATTGAAGCTGCCTGACTTTTCAAGTTTATATCAACCTGTGTTATGAATTTAGCCACTAACTCTTCAAAACTTGATTGCTGGCTCGGCTGTGTTTACTGTTGGTTTTGAAAACCTGGTGGGTTAGTTTGTCTTTGAGCTTGTTGTTGTCCCTGATTTTCTCTAAATGAAGTATTAGGTTGTGTTAGTTCCAGTAGGCACACAATAGATCTAGAAGGGGGGGGGGGGAGTTGAATAGATCCTTTTTAATTTCAAATACTTTTCCATATTATTTTGTATTACAAAGCAATTAGCATATGACAAACATAAAAATCTTTTTAAGCATAACAGAATAAGTAAAAGATCCCCTTCATTGATATATTCATAAACACAGTTACACATTGATCTTGTAATTAGTTTAGTTGTCAGTAGTTAATACATACATAGCAGTTATAGCAGTTAAGTACATAATGTAAATGATATAAAGTAAATGGCAGAATATAAAAGACACAAGGGGTTTTAAGTGGTTCAGAGACTCAAGCTCCTAATCCACTCTTCTGCTTCTCTAGCAGAAAATCCACTAAGGAAAGGGCAGCACCCTGAATCACTAAGATTCCTTCAAGGCCAGCAGCCTTGGAACTTCAGTTCACTAAGAACTCTTCAAGCCCAGCATGCTTGGAACTCCTCTAGTTCACTAAGAACTCTTCAAGGCCAGCAGCCTTAGAACTCTAGTTCTCTATAAACTCTTCAAGCCCAGCAGGCTTGGAACTTCATTTAGTCCCTCCGGACAAGGACCCCTCAGGCCCTGGCTACTTGTTGTTGTTGATGTGTTTGTGTTTGTGCTTTGCTGCTAAGATGTCTTGAAGCTTTATCATCTCAGGTACTTAGCAGATTGGCATAGTCCTCTTTACATTCTGCGTAGAGTCTGGACCACTTCTTCTTTGGTGCAGCTGAGCTTTTTTCTGTTCTGCTCTTCTTCATCTGATGTCAGCTGTGCACCATCACCATCCGGGTTTGCTAAGGCTTGACATTGCTGGTCCATTTCTTCTGGTCCTTAGCATTCCCTAAACCTTTCTTGAATGATATGCAGACATGGTTCTGCATTTTTTCCTTTTTAGCTTCTGGTTCTTCATGGTGATCCATAGTGTGGCTCTTAGGATCTTCTTTCTGCTCAGCCACTTTTCTGAATGCTATCTTTATGGCCTTCTCGGCTCTCAGCTTAGCTGCCATTTTCAATGGCATCCTCATCGTTGTTGAGTGAAGCCTTAGTCTGTTGAAGCCCTTCTTCAAATCTGCTTCACTGCCACTTTCATAGTCTCACTGCCACTGAGACTTGTTCTGTTCAGCTTTGGTGGAACTCGTAAAGTCAACAATATAGCATTCCAACAACTCAACGATTCTGCAAATCAGCAACTCTTGATCTTTGAAGCTTCATCTGTTAAATACCCTTCCATGATCTTCTTGTTGGAAAATAGCCTTTGGAAGCTATTTGAATTGCTTCGCAGATCTTAAGTTATTTGGTGCAGACTACTGGTAGTCACCTTTATTTCTCTTTTCTGAATCCTTAATTCGAATCTACAGGAGTTGTCCTTCTGCATCGATGCTCTCAATCAGCAATGTTTAATTATCAATCTTCAGATTAAACCGTTGCCAATGCTTCAATCTTCAGATGACCGAACTCTACGATTTTGATGCCGATGTTCTTGAACCTTGATCGTAGTGTATCTTGTTAAATGTTGCTCATAGACTGGTTAGAGACAACACTACGATTATGAAGAGTGCTCTTTGGATATGCAATGTAGAATGCCTCTTCCTTCACTTGTGCAATGCTTCAACACTTTTGCTTGCCTTGACTGATCTCAAGAACTGATAGCTTGACTTATTGCTTTGGCCTCTTTTGAATAGCAAGACATATCAGATTTGTGGCATACCCAGCTCTCTTTCTCCTGGTGATCTCCCATTCACCTATCATCAATGGTCTGACCCATGCTTAATCACTTTTATCTTGTCTAGTATCTCTGTGTAAACTACATCAGTTCCTGCTTTGTTTGGCAAAAACTACGATCCTGGTTAATCCTAAGATCGTTGTCTTCTGTTCTCTTGATAGCTACCGCACTTGCTGACTTTCTTTAGTCAGTCACTATATCTGAAGTCTTCTTCTGATTTGCTTGTGGAAGACTTCACTTGAATGGCTTCATTAATCAATCAGGATGTTGATTGAGTTGTTGCTTGGATCTTCTGTTAGCTTACATGCCATTCATTGAGTGCCTATGGTTTCCTTCAAGTAGATTGCTCCTTTACAGCTCAGACCAGAGGCTACTTACTTTGGATTTTTTGGGAATGCTCATCTGTTGAGAATCGTGTTGACACTACAATTCTTCCTTAGCGTTGTGAGCATCTTTGTTGAAGCCTTAGTTCTGCAGACTACGATTGAGCTTTGGTTTTGAAGATTCTACGGCTTCGAGATCAGACCTTGACAGACTACGATTTTTGCCTTCATACTTGATGTCCTTGTCTGATCTGGCTCGACTACGATCTCTGCCTCTTATATGATCAGTAGACTCCACTTTTTCAAGTGTGACCTACGATTCTTGACTTAGCTTTGGCAGGTGCTCGGTCAGCTCTTAGACAGGCTGTCTCTATGATTTAGAACATGACTTCCTCAGCAGACTACGGCTCTGAGAAAATTCTTCTCGACACACCACGATCCTGCCTCGTCTCTCCTGGCAAACTATGAACTCCGAGATCTACTATCCTTGCAGACTACGATTCCACCTTGATAGTTCTGGAGTCTTCCTTGTCTCTCCTGGCAGACTACGATGGCTGGTGCAGTGCTCGACGATCAAACATGCCTATCTATTATATTGTATAAGATCAACCTAACAGGTTTGATCTTTCTATTTATAGTCCTTGTACATCATTTCTTTTTAAGGACTTTACAAAGCTGTTTTGCTTATGTAGGATCAACCTAACATATTTGATTATTTCAGTCTAAGTCCTTGTACATGTATTCCTTTTATCTATCAAAGGACTTTATAGCTTTTATCAATGCAAGCATACTTGCATATTCATTCATTTATATCATAATTAAATCTTATATAAATAGGAATACCATTCTCATGAATATTCCTAATAATCTCCCCCTATTTGATTATGACAAAAATAATCAGTGCATATGCATGAGATGAATGAATCTTAATATACAGTGAGCAGCTGTATTTTTAAAGTAGATAATCATGAATGTCCTTGATGAATAATATGAACTTGACATAAACTATGACACTCTACATCCTGGATCCAGAACATACCTAACTAGATAGAGATGTACCTTTTCTGCTCCATGTATGTCTCCAGGATGTCTGTTGATCAGCTACCCAGCTACTCATCTTTCTTTCTTCTTTTTCTTCTTTCCTCTGCACCCCCTCAGATCCATGCTTCATTTCTTCATCTTACTCTAGCTCTAGTTCAGTTGTATGCTCTTCTTCTTTGTCTAGCTCCCCCTCAGATTCTATCTTCATAGGGTCATCATCTTTTAGCTCCCCCTCAGATGATGACTCTGCTTCTGCTGCTGCTTTCTTCTTCTTCTTCTCCTCCTTTGCCTTTCTGCTCTTTGTCTTCTTTTCTTCCTTCATTCTTCTCTCTTTGCTCTTCCTTGTAAACCTCTTTTTATGTCTCTTTTTGTCCCCCTTTTTGTCATTGATCACTTGAGAGAGCTGCTCCACATTTGACATAAACTGCTCCATCAGGTAAGCTGAGTTACCAACCTCAATCTTGAGTTCTTGTTGACTGAGCTCAAGTTGTAGGGAGAGAGACTGATTCAGGTTGTCAATCTTGTCAGCGAGAGATAGGATTTGGTCTTCACTGGCTTTCTGAGCTTGTAGAGCTTCTTCCTTATGATCACTCATAGTCTTCATAAATATTTAATCTCTCAGTTGAAGCTTGAGAGATATGTCTAAGAGTCTGGCTTGAAGCCTTATGGATAGCTCATTGTCTTCTCCTGTTGACATGTCCTTAACTTTTGCACCAATGAGAGAGATTTCCTCAATCAATTCTTCTGAGTTCTTCTGAAGCTCTTGCTCTTGAAGAGATCTGGCATCATGTTGTTCATCCTCTTTCTGAGCAACTGGTTGATCAGCCTTCAGCTGAGCATTAGGTTGGACTCTACGATTCTCACTCTTGGATAGGCCCTCAAATGTAGTGAGGATCTGATAAATAGTTGATTTCCATGTTGCTTGGGCAGAATACAGCTTCTCAAATTCAGCATGATCATCTTCATTGGTAGAGTGAGGGAACTCTACGATCATAGTCTTTAGTATGATCCTTTTTCCATTAGAGTCTGCTCGACATTCGTAGGGAATGTAATGATTTTCAGCATATCGATAGACCTTAAAATAAGATTGGTCTTTTATTAGCAGAGTTGCAAACTTCTTCACCCTTGGAAAATTCTGTGCCACTAGCTCTAGGTTGGGGAGGTGAGAGAAGCACCATGAGAAATAGATGTTGTCTCCAGTGAGGGATGCCTTTACCCATGGCATATAAAGATGAAACCATCTTATCGCATGATCCTTTATTTCAGTATTATATATCAAGGTTGAAGTGTCTAGCTTTATAGTTTCACGATTGTTGAGTAGATGTGCTGCAGTCATTTTCACCACATTCAGCCTTCCATTTCCATGGTTAATCCATTTCTCTGGAAGTAAATCTAGTGGTTCTTCATCAACTTCTGCCACTATTCTTCTCTTGCACTGAACAGGATAAGGGATGTGCAATTTTTCTGGCACGTCATCCGCAGGACTGGAGTCTCCTTTACTTTCTTCATGATCTGGGCTGGAGTCATACTGGTGTAGACTTCCTTTAACTGACTCATCAGTTTGTTCATGCATTTGATCATTATCTTCATCATCATCAGCAGAGCTTGCCTTTGCAGACTCACTAGCCTCTTCTAGCTCTGTAGTCTTCAGCCTTTTGCTGCTATTCTTTGCAGACATCTTCATTTTTCTTCCCTTAGTAACTTCTTCCTTTGATACAGCCTCATCACTGAGTTCAATGGTAGCTGTAGATGATTCTTCTTTCTTTCCTAGAATAGCTCGAGCACGCAATCTGTTGCTCTTCCTTCTTTTTGGGGATTCAGCTACAGGAGATTCAGATCTCTCTTTATCTTTAGTCTTTGAAGTCTCTAATTCATCAGACAGACTTCCTTGAGGTTCAACAGTAGGAGGGGCAGATGTTTATTCTTCAGACTTTGCGACTCTTGGACCATCAGATAGACTCCTTGGTATTTCAGTACTAGAAGATTTAACTATTTCAGAATTAGATTCTCCCTTGTCAGCAGAATGGCTACTCTGAGGATTAGCCATAGGACTTGCATATTCTTCGTCATCATCAGACTTGCTCCTTGGAGATTCATCCTTGAAGCTCTCAGTTCCTATCTCATCTTCTGACTCTACATTTTCTTCTTCAGTAGATATACTTCTTTGAGGAACTGGCTTTTGCTTCTGCACCACTTTAGCTTTCTTCTTCGAGGCCTTTACAAACTTGGACTATGGGATAATTGCATCATCAGAGTATGACAACTCTTCTTCTTTCATAGCACTTGCCTTTCTCTTCTTCGAAGTACTCTTGCTGCTGCTGCCATGTGTTATCAGCCTTTTATTCTCCATTGGGTTCTTCTTCCAGTTTGAAAATAGCATAGGAGTCATCACCTTATGGCTGTTTAGAACTACACCTTCATCATCCTTAATCTTATTCTTCAGCTTCTTCTTCAGAATGATACTCAAGAGCCTTCCATGGAAAACCTTTGTGAGTGGTTTCCCTGTTAACCTCTTCTTCTTCGCCTTGTCCAGCCATTTGGACATTAGGTCGAGCAGGATAGCTCCAAAATTGATTTGCTTCTTCAAAACTATTCCAGACATGATCTTCAACTGTTGATCACTCACAATGTCATGTGTAGTGTCCTTGCATAATATGCATTTGCCCACTATCTCCACAAGGAATTCAAACTCTTCAGGAAACTCCTTTTTCTTCATATCCTTCAGACCAGGGTTTCTCTGGTATCGCATAATCTTCTTGGCTCCTTCAATGTTGACTTCATCAAGGCTTTTCAGACCTAGGTTAGGGAAACCTAAGCACTCAGAAGACTTTAGCTTCAAATTTTAACCTTTGACCTTGGAAGAAAGGGTTCCAGAATTCATGGTTGCATTGGAGTGGAATTCTTTTACCAAGTCAACATATATTCTAGTGTTTGACTCAAGACATTCTGAGAATCCAGCCTTCTTCACCAGTTTAAGAATATCTCTGAACTTTTTCTCAGATTTCTCGAATGTCCTTGTTCCGAGTTGAATGCCAGTGATTACTCGACAATCTGCCATTTGAAGAGTTAGGTTTTTCTGAGTTTATGACTTTGTGAAGATCTTGTGATATGTCAGGAAGCAATTCGAGATTTGATGACTGTTGGAGAAGGTCTGGCTGTTTGGAGGTTTAGGTTTTGGCTTGAAAGGGTGAGTGTATGGATTTGACAGGCTTACATCTTTTGAAAAACCCGCTAAAATAAAACTGCCAATTATTTGAATTTCCCCCTTGTAACTGTTCCTTCCACGTTTCTTAGTGGGACAGTTGTAAGTCGCTGATAGGTCACAATCTGTAACTCCTCCATCTTGTTAGTTATCCAGATTTGACTTTTCTTCTGTTGACTATTGACTTCTTCAATCCGTGGAGTAACTTATAACTTGATTCAGTACTCCACAATTTCCCAGACTGATTTACAACCTTTGCTTCTTCTTTGATGATAGTAGTCTGTGGTTATGCTTCAATGGGCAACTTCTTCATTATACTCTGAGGGATTGGCAATTCTCTTTTGCAGCTTGTAATCTTCTGATGAGATGATGCATACTCCAACAGAGATTCTTGTGATGCATTCCATATTTGCACTTCTTCTGGATTAAGGTTGCTCAGGAAGGGCCAACCTCTTATACCAAGGCTAAGGGTTAAGTTTGTCCTTGAGGCACTTATCAGATGAAGAGCTTTGGCAAAGACAGTACTGACTTCACATTTGACTTCTTTGCTAAGGGAATTTATTTACCAATTCTGGAAATTTATTGGTGTTGTCTTTTGTATGGGCCGCAGTTGTGGTGTCCTCCTATTCTTACACTACGATCAGATGTTTGATCGTAGGCACTCCACGATTAGAGATGAGTGGTTGATATGGTTATCAGTAGCATGTTTTGGGACATTACTACTGATTATGGATCTTTATTTGGTTCATCAGTCACGGACTCTGCAACTGGAATCTTTCTGTTTTCAGTTAGCTCCTGTTTACTATGGACTTTGACAGAAGTGGCCTTGATATTCATGGTGTGGTCAACAAACATGCACCATAGTTGATTTATCTTCTGAGCTTATCTCAGATCTTTTGGCAAGAATTCCACTTCTTCCTTTTACTCCCTGAGCTTCACCATCTCCATATCTTTAACTTTTCTCTCTCAATATAGGTCATAGTCTAATCAGGTACAGTAATGTGCTCTGCCTGACTGATCAATTCCTGATCATCTTCTATGGTTCTGGTATCTTTCTCAGTTGGACCAGATGCATGAGATTGATTGCTTTATTCAGCCTTTTTCACCAGCAATCCTTTGACCATCTTCCTCATCTGCCAGATCAATCTTCTTGATAAGTCTCTTAGTCCTCTTCTTTGACTTGGACACAGCCTTTGCACTTTTTTCAGATTCAGCCCTGACAATTGTTCAGGCTGAGAGGCTGTTGCAGCTTTTTAATTTGCAGTCATAACTTCTCTGGACTCTACGATTTGTGATAACTCTACCATCATAGTGAGTGAGGAATTCTTTGTTCTGTGATTACTTTTCTTCTTCTTCTGAAGTTCACAACTACCTTTAACTTCATCTTCAGGAATGATCACTCCACGATTGTTGACAGAACTACGAACGTAGTCTTCTTTATCTGACACCTGAACAGGTGTTTTCAGCAGGCTTATAGTCCTCCCTTAGTTTCTTCAGTATACACTAAGGATGAATGAAGAATCATTTGGGACTATCAATTCATCAACATTTATCAATCTTTCTTCAGTTAATTGATCTTCCTCCTTTATCAGAACTATGGACTTTGATGCTGACTGGAGGGATACTGTGATTGTGGTCATTGTACCATAATCGTTATGTGTGGGCTTGCAAAGGCTTGACTCAGTCTTGATCGTATAGAACACTACGATTTTCCTCAAGCTCTTTGATAGACTACACTCGTGGAGTTCTACTTCTATGATGAATTCTTCATAATCAATAATTGATGATCATTTGATGTGAGCTTCTTCGCGGTTCCTTCTTGAGATGATAATCCTTGTATGGATAAGTCATGGAAGGCCTTTTTCATCTTGGCATGGATGATCAACTTCCATATGGAGATCAGCAATCATGTGAGCTTCATTCATGTGGGCTCAGCAAGTCTTCAAGAACAGGCTTTAACATAGAATGAATTTGTCAAGAACATTGCTAAAATGTCTTGAGGCTCCAGCTGGTTGAATCTTCGTGACTAAAGCCATCTGCTTCAGCATTCCTTAGTGTGGTCAGATAGACCAAGTACCTGCAGGTTAGATAAATTTCTAATCTTGGTACCCATGGTTAAATGGGTCCTGCTAGGTTAGTTTCCTCAAAATCCCTATTCTTCATATACTTGAATTTATATCATGTTTAGCATCAGCAGTCATATTCATGCATATATCAGATTTAGATATGACATTTAAAATGCATGATTGTGAGTGAGAGTAAGATTTATCATTTTGATAAGATTCTCTTTTTCGTTGATGGTTTCACCCTTTGCTTGGTTGTGTTCACAGAGTGGGAATCAACTCTATTACTTATTTGTATCTGGTTGATTCATGGAGATGATCAGTTTCTAAGAATCTTCAAGATACTCCTCTAGAACTGATCATACTCTACGTATTATCAAAAACTTAAAACATAGGTTTGTACATACATACTAACCCTTTAGCAAGGACTACGCCACTTAAGCTTAATTAAATCCTGATATGCTTATGACCTATTTCAGACTTCTTTCAAGATGTTATCTTCAACCTAAAACTTGGATGGAGAGAAAGTTTGTTAGCAGCCAAGTTTCCAACCTTAGTGTACTTTCTCTCTTCCCCTTTTTAGGAAGAGTATGATCTCTTGATAGAATACTGTTATAGTGCATAAGGTGATGCAACATGATTTACAGATAAGTATAAATAAGGAACCGTACCTTTACACTGTCAGATTCTTGACAGTCATCTTTCTTACTTATAATGATGTTAGGCATTGATGCGCATATCTTTGCATTTAATACAGCTTGTTGCTCCATTTGACCTTCGATCAATCATATAGTCTTGGAGATGTAATGCTAGGAAAGTCTTAACAGTTTTAACCCTTTGATAACCTTGAACCTCAGGGTTTATATCCAACTGCTAGTTAGCCAAATACATATTGGAGGAAATCTTCTTTCTCCTTTGAAGTAGTATTTCATAGCATGTATAGGCCTTTCATCTTTCAGGATAGGTGGATACTGATTTTCTTCTCTTGATGCCTCTTGACTTCCCATCTCTGGTCAGCAGACTACAAGATTGACTGCGGACAAGGATTGGTCTTGTTGCTATGGTATTTAAGAACATGGACCAATCTGAGCAGCTTTAGGTGTATATACACATTTTCCTGTACACATTATTTCCAACGTCTGAGCTTATCTGCATTTACAAGTGACTTACAACTAAACTAGGTTTAGAACAATGTTTGTGCCTAGGATCAAACTCAAAGCGATTAGCTTTTGAATATAGCATGAGAACCTGCTCTGATACTAATTGTTAGTTCCAGTAGGCACACAATAGATCTAGAAAGGGGGGGGGGGGTTGAATAGAACCTTTTTAATTTGAAATACTTTTCCATATTATTTTATATTACTAAGTAATTAGCACATGACAAACATAAGAATCTTTTCAAGCACAGAATAAGTAAAAGATCCCCTTCATTGATATATTAATAAACACAGTTACACATTGTTCTTATAGTTAGTTTAGTTGTAAGTAGTTAATACATACATAGCAGTTATAGCAGTTAAGTACATAATGTAAATGACATAAAGTAAATGGCAGTATGTAAAAGACATAAGGGGTTTTAAGTGGTTCAGAGACTCAAGATCCTAATCCACTCTTTTGCTTGTCTAGTAGAAAATCCACTAAGGAAAAGGCAGCACCCTGAATCACTAAGATTCCTTCAAGGCCAGCAGCCTTGGAACTTCAGTTCACTAAGAACTCTTCAAGCCAAGCAGGCTTGGAACTCCTCTAGTTCACTAAGAACTCTTCAAGGCCAGCAGCCTTAGAACTCCAGTTCTCTATAAACTCTTTAAGCCCAGCAGGCTTGGAACTTCATTTAGTCCCTCCGGACAAGGACCCCTTAGGCCCTGGCTACTTGTTGTTGTTGATGTTGTTTGTGTTTGTGCTTTGCTGCTAAGATGTCTTGAAGCTTTATCATCTCAGGTACTTAGCAGATTGGCATAGTCCTCTTTACATTCTGCGTAGAGTCTGGACCACTTCTTCTTTGGTGCAGCTGAGCTTCTTTCTGTTCTGCTCATCTTTATTTGATGTCAGCTGTGCACCATCACCATCCGGGTTTGCTAAGGCTTGACATTGCTAGTCCATTTCTTCTGGTCCTTAGCATTCCCTAAACCTTTCTTGAATGATATGTAGACATGGTTCTGCATCTTTTCCTTTTCAGCTTCTGGTTCTTCATGGTGATCCATAGTGTGGCTCTTAGGATCTTCTTTCTGCTCAGCCACTTTTCTGAATGCTATATTTATGGCCTTCTCGGCTCTCAGCTTAGCTACCATTTTCAATGGCATCCTCATCGTTGTTGAGTGAATCCTTAGTCTGTTGAAGCCCTTCTTCAAATCTGCTTCACTTCCACTTTCATAGTCTCACTGCCACTAAGACTTGTTCTGTTCAGCTCTGGTGGAACTCGTAGAGTCAACAATATAGCATTCCAATAACTCAACGATTTTGCAAATCAGCAATTCTTGATCTTTGAAGCTTCATCTGTTAAATACCTTTCCATGATCTTCCCGTTGGAAAATAATCGTTGGAAGCTATTTGAATTGCTTCGCAGATCTCGAGTTATATGGTGCAGACAGCTGATGTGACGTGAAAGCTCCTTTATGACTTTACTGACACAACAGTCTGCTACTTCACTTATCGCCTTAGAGATGTCACCTTTCCGTGTTAGGCTGGTAGTCACCTTTATTTCTCCTTTCTGATTCCTTGATTCGAATCTACAGGAGTTGTTCTTCTGCATCGATGCTCTCAATCAGTAACGTTCAAATATCAATCTTTAGATTAAACCGTTGTCAATGCTTCAATCTTCAGATGACTAAACTCTATGATCTTGATGTAGATGTTCTTGGACCTTGATCGTAGTGTGTCTTGTTGAATGTTGCTCATAGACTGGTTAGAGACAACAATACGATTATGAAGAGTGTTCTTTGGATATGCAATGTAGAATGCCTCTTCCTTCACTTGTGAAGTGCTTCAACACTTCTACTTACCTTGACTGATCTCAGGAACTGATAGCTTGACTTATTGCTCTGGCCTCTTTTGAATAGCAAGACACATCAGATTTGTGGCATACTCAGCTCTCTTTCTCCTGGTGATCTCCCGTTAACCTATCATCAATGGTCTGACCCATGCTTAATCACTTTTGTCTTGTTCTTCATAAGCTGGCTAGTATCCCTCTGTAACTGCATCAGTTCCTGCTTTGTTTGGCAAACACTATGATCCTAGTTAATCCCAAGATCGTTGTTTTCTGTTCTCTTGACAGCTACTGCACTTGATGACTTTCTTTAGTCAGTCACTATATCTGAAGTCTTCTTCTGATTTGCTTGTGGAAGACTTCACTTGAATGGCTTCATTACTCAATCAGGATGTTGATTGAGTTGTTTCTTGGATCTTCGTTAGCTTGCATGCCATTTGTTGAGTGCCTCTGGTTTCTTTCAAGTAGATTGCTCCTTTACAGCTCAGACCAGAGGCTACTAACTTTGGATTCTTTAGGAGTGCTCATCTATTGAGAATCGTGTTGACACTACGATTCTTCCTTGGCGTTGTGAGCATCTTTGTTGAAGCCTTAGTTCTGCAGACTACGATTGAGCTTTGGTTCTGCAGACACTATGACTTCTAGATCAGACCTTGATAGACTATGATTTCTGCCTTCATGCTTGTTGTCCTTGTCTGATCTGGCTCGACTACTATCTCTGCCTCTTATATGATCAGTACACTCCATTTCTTCAAGTGTGACATACGATTTTTGCCTTCATGCTTGATGTCCTTGTCTGATCTGGCTCGACTACGAGCTCTGCCTCTTATATGATCAGTAGACCCACTTTTTCAAGTGTGACCTACGATTCTTGACTTAGCTTTGGCAGGTGCTCGGTCAGCTCTTAGACAGGCTGTCTCTACGATTCTGAACATGACTTCCTCAGCAGACTACGGCTCTGAGAAAATTCTTCTCGACACACCACGATCCTGCCTCGTCTCTCCTGGCAAACTATTAACTCCAAGATCTACTATCCTTGCAGACTACGATTCCACCTTGATAGTTCTGGAGTCTTCCTTGTCTCTCCTGGCAGACTACGATGGCTAGTGCAGTGCTCGACGATCAGGCATGCCTATCTATTACATTGTATAAGATCAACCTAACAGGCTTGATCTTTTTATTTATAGTCCTTGTATATCATTTCTTTTTAAGGACTTTACAAAGCTGTTTTGCTTATGTAGGATCAACCTAACATATTTGATCATTTCAGTCTAAGTCCTTGTACATATATTCCTATTATCTATCAAAGGACTTTACAACTTTTATCAATGCAAGCATACTTGCATATTCATTCATTTATATCATAATCAAATCTTATATAAATAGAAATACCATTCTCATGAATATTCCTAACAGGTTGATTCCTCCATCCCTGATTATAAGTGTTTAGATTGTTATTGTTCTGCTTGTTGTAATTGCCTATATACTGAACTGATGCCATATTAATCGCACACTGATCTGTTGCATGGCCACCATCACACAATTCAAATACCATAGCCACATTCTGTCTATTCAGATTCCCCATCTGTTCAAATTTCTTTGTTAGAGTTGAAATTTGGGTTGACAATGCTGTAACTACATCTACCTCTAATAGCCTAGCAGCCTTTGGCTGTGTCATTCTAGTAGTTAGCCATTGATAGTTGTTAGCTACCATCACCTCTAACAAACTGTACACTTCATCAAAATTCTTTGTCATGAAGGCTCCTCCAGATGCTGCGTCAACACTAGTCCGTGTACCACCCATGAGCCCATTATAGAATGTTTGTACTAATAGTCAATCAGGCAGTCCATGGTGTGGATATTTTCTCATATACTCTTTAAATCTTTCCCAGGCTTCATATAATGACTCTGAATCCAATTGAGCGAAAGTGGTGATATCTGTAACAAACGAGATTTCTGTATTCTAATTTTAAATATTTATTGAATTAAATAAATATTTTAGTTGATTTATTTATTGAATTGAATAAATAATTGATGTGATTATGTGGTGGAATAATTTAATTAAGTGCAATATATTAATTAAATTGATGTTTAATATTAAATTAATGTTTAGTAATTTTGTAGTTGAAGTTTTAATTTAATTGAGATAATTAAATTAGATGAATTATTATGGGATAATTTGGTAGTAATGCTTTAATAAATAATTGTAGTGATGTCTAATTTAATTTAATAATTAAATTAGATATTTACTAATTGTTACATGAAATTATGATTAATAAATAAATTATAATTGTGTGACAATTTAATTTATGTGGCAATTTTATTTAATAAGTTGATGTTAGCTTTAATTTAATTAAATTGAAATATTTGAGTTTAATTAAATAAAGTATGACATTTAAACTATGTAGTAAATGGGTTATTAAAATAAATTAAAAGGAGTTTAATTTTGTTTTACCAAACAAGGCCTAAGTCTTTTCTATTTTAATTCAGTTTTTGTCAAACAAGTCTTAGTGACTTTTGATTTTCAAAAACATGTAACTGATATATATTTAATAGAGGGATTATGTTTTTATCAGTTTTTATATTATGTATTATATGTATATCAGTATTGTAATTACGTGAGTTAGAGTTAGAAGAAAGAACAGAGAGCTAGAGAGAAAAGAGAGAAGGAAGAAAAGAAAGAAGAAAAAAGCTCTATGAAAACAAAAGAAGGTTGTTATCATCTTCTTCTAACTTAACAAGAATCACAGGTAATAATCTAAACTTTAAGATTGTTAATCTATGTTTTTATTTTTCTTCATAAAAAGCTAATTCTACTTCTCTGTGTTTGAAGTTTTTATAAAAATTTGTGTAATATAATTCATGTATGTTAAATTGTATATATAAGCTGTTATATATGATTTGTGTGAGTATTTAAACTGTTTAACTCATGTAAATATGATGAACATGAAAAAATCATGTTCATAACAATTTACAGTGAAGTATTTTGAAAAATGGCTTCTTTGATATTAAAATTGATGTCTAATTCATACTATTATATGTAAATTAATTATAGATTGTGATAATATGTTAAGAAACGAAAATAACATGATTTGAATTAAGTGATTTGATTTAAAAACAAAGTCATAGTGTTTATTTTTGTCAAGAACACTTAACAATGGAGTTTTCTTCAAAATTATAGAATTAAAATGTTTTTAATTAATTGTTGTGATGTTTATATGTGTTAAATCATGTTAAAAACATTACTATATGTTTCTGTAAAGTTTTATATGAATTATGTGAGTTAAAAGTTATGTTCGATCGAAGTTAATAAGCCAAATTGGCTTATTCTGTGATTTTCGCGAGGCTGTCTGCGTCCCACTGTGTCGTGGCGCCGCAGCGCCTGTTCTGTGAGTAAACAGGGCGCTGCAGTACCACAGCAGCATCTGGTGATGTGGCGCAGCACCGCAGCACCAGTTCAGAGTGTTAACTGGAGCGCTGCAGCTCCAGGTACGGTTCTGCAGAGCCTTGATGACATGTGTAAGACCCCAACTTTTATGAATAAAGATTTAATTTTCTTTATATATGATTTCGAAACAGTAAGGTGTTGTTTTGATAAATATGAAAGTTAAGGGTGAAATGTGCAAATATTTTAAAATGAGCAAGTGGTTATATAATATTCATTTTGTCGGGGAATATTCGTTTGGTCGTGGAATATTCTTGTTGTTGGGGAATATTCGTACGACGGCGCAGCTATTTGTGGACCCCACAACGGAATAACTGTCGAATATAGAAAGCGACAGAAATAACTTTTTACAAAATAACGGCGTGGTTGTTACCGTTAGTACTGTTGAAATATCCGGTGGTTAAAATACAGTAATACGCGGTGTTGCACAGTAGCACACGGTATTGCACAGTATTTTGAATTATTGATTCTTACGTGAGAAGGCACTTGCTCAATTATTGTTACAGTAATTACTGTTCAATATTTTATATTATTGATTCAATAATTGCATTGATATTTTATTGACTCAATAATTGCTACGTTGATATTTTGTATTATTGATTCAATAATTGTCATTGCACAGTATTTCACATTATCAACTCAATAATTCATATTATTTAAATAATATTATTAGATAGAATTATTGGCAATGTCTAAGGAAGTTCTGTCGAAGAAAGGGGTTAGGTTAATCTAATTGCGCGCCAGTAAGGAGAAATCCTTATCGGAAAGCCCCCTCTTTCTTGGGAACGACCTGGTTGTCAATATTGTAGTTCTATAATATTATTTGTGAATAATTAATTATTGATTTATATAATAAGAAAATATTTATTTTGTGGATATTAAAGAAGAAATTTGTGCTGATGTGTTTTTATTAGTATTTTGGTGTGAAAAATCATCTGTTTATGGATTTCGGATAATTTAAGTTTGGAATTTGGAAAAACTTCCTTCTGCAAAGTTGTAGAGAATTAAATTTCCTATAGAAGGACATCGAATTTGTATTTTTCTGACAAAAGGGGCTATTTATTATGAATTATTGATGTTTCGAAAAATAAATATTTTTTTAATGGGAGGTGGGTCCCACTTGTGGTGGCTGATGGCTTTTGAATTTTTTGGCAAGCGGCTGGAGGATTTTTTAAAATAATAATATTTTATTATTTTAGTCTCCTTTAGCATCCTAAGCTTTTCCTATAAATAGGGTGCTTAGGTTAGAATTGAAAATCACACCAGAATCAGAAGTTTTCTCTCTCTATAATATCGAGCGTATTTTTGTGAGTATTTAGATACTTTGAGTGTTAGTATTCAGTGCAAGTTTCTTTCGATATTATATCCGCTATTCCAGCCAGAAGTACTGTTCTTTTGAGGTAAGGGATGTTATTTTCTTTCGTAAATGATGTTATTTTTTTTCAATATCATTATACAGAAATATTGTCATGGATTTTATGTTGAAATTCTTACTTTTTCCTTCGGGGTTATTATTCACATATACGGCACTATTCACGTATACGACACTATTCACGAAAAAATTAAATTTTCTTCTATATGTCCAAATTACTTATTAAGGTTCCTATCTTTGATTGTATCCAAGTTTTGAGCTCTATTCTTGAATTTTGCTCCATAATTGATTATTATGAGGTATTTTTGAATTGGATATACTAAAATACGAATCCTTAGCCTTTGTCTTTTATCTCACTGGATTCATTTTTTTAAAAGGTTTTTCATCATTCTCAGTCCTAAAAGGTGATGTAACTGAATATCTTTGGCCTGTAGAGCAAAGATGAATGATTACCTGATGAATATCTTTGGCCTGTAGTGCAAAGATGACAGGTGTTGAGATGAACATGACCACTGATGATACAAATGAATATCTTTGGCCGTAGTGCGAAGATGAATATTTGATTTGAGATATATATTGATTGATGTTACATGGATAAAATATTAATGATGGACTTTTAAATCATAGAAGATAGTAGACTTCATTCTCTACTTAACTCTTCTAATGAATTGTTATTTCCGCTGCGAATATTGATCTAAAACTGGTTGTCCATAATATTTTATCTGAACTGTTGAAGGATAACGATAATTTATTTTTCATTATCTTAGTCATAATATTCTTTACTGGGCTAGTTGAGCTCACCCTTTTCATTTATTGTCCTCTTCAGGAAATGAGAACGGTGCGGGAACTAGTCGGGGGACAGAGTGATGGTCAGAGTTAGAGCAGTAGTAGTCCTCGCTATTTTTGTGAAATAGTGGGATAATAATTGTAATAAATAAAGAATGAATTTGAATATTAATATTTCGTATTATATACGATTTGTATTGACACTCACAGTTGTGTGGTCGTATTTTGCACGACCGTGTGATATAAAGTTTGTATTTGAATTCTGTACCATGTATTTGGCGACTCAGAATGGGTTGGGTTGACTGGACCTATTCTGGGGGCGTCACAGTTGGTATCAGAGCTTAGGGATATGATCTCTGGCGGAGATCGGGGAATAGAACTAGGAGGGGAGAGATGAGTAAATCCTTCGCTAGTGTGTCCTACCTAAGCTTATGTGGTATTTAATTGGTCAGACGGAGCATAGGGTTAATATGTGATACTTTAATTTATTTAATTAACCCTTGTTTTATGGCAGTATTTGAGAATGGCAGTTGAGAATGTTAACAACGAAGTGAATGAGACCGTGGATACACCTTTAATCATTAACCAGGAGAACGTGCAACCAGAAGGCAATGTTCATCCTGAAAACAACGCTGGTCAGACAATAAACGATGAGATGTTTAGAAGTTTTTTGCAGTTCATGCAAAACCAGACGAGGGAGACTCGTGTGCAACATACAGGTGGAGATAATAACAACACGCGAGTTGTCACTGCCAAGCAGTTCAAAGAATTAGGACCACCAGAGTTTCTGGGAAAGCCAGATCCGATCAAAGCGGAGACGTGGATTAAACAAATTACAAAGATATTTGATGTCTTGGGATGCACGGAGGAACAGAAGGTTCTATTCGCCACGTTTATGTTCCGTGGAGAGGCAGATTACTGGTGGGAATCTGTGAAACGTACCCAGCCTGCCGCACTCAAGATGTCTTGGGAAGCGTTCCAGAAACTGTTCAATGACAAGTACTTTCCTGAAAGTATTCGTCATATGAAGGAGGTAGAATTTATCAGACTCGAACAAAATAACATGACGGTATCCCAGTACGAGGCTAAGTTTGCGGAGCTGTCCAGGTTTGCACCTCATTTGGTGGAGAATGAGGAACGTATGACGCGGATGTTTCTAAGAGGTTTGAAACCCGAAATACGTCAATACCTCATTTCTCATAAATTTTCTCTATATTCGGATGTAGTGAACAGGGCCCAGTTGTTAGAACGAGATAATGATTATGTTCAACCGAGGGACCACAACCAAGGTCGTACCGGTGGCAGCAGTCATCGGAGCAATGACAACCAGCGAGGAGGAAAGTATGACAGAAGCGGTAACCACTTCGGTGGTAATCGTGGCCATGATAGTAGGAAAAGCGAATCGGGGGGAGATTTCAAGAAGAGAAGGTACAATAATGAGAATGTGAAGATGTCAACATCAGCACCAGCATCAACTGTTTCGAGAGGAGGAGAACGACCACCGGTCGTATGCTATAAATGCGGGAAAGAGGGACACATCAGCCCAAATTGCCCACAATAATTCAAAGCATGTTATAACTGTGGAAAGGAAGGACATATAGCTCGAGATTGTCCTATAGCGAAACCAAGTTCAGCTGGGGTAGTGATTCCAAAGGCGGTTGCAGACAAGTCAAAGTCGGTGATTCCTGGAAGAGCGTTTGTCGTGACAGCCCAAAACGCAAGGAATCCGCACGAGGTGATTACGGGTAAGCTCATCATAAACTCTTGCGAAGTTTACACCTTGTTAGATACCGGTGCTACCCATTCCTTTATTTCACCTGCTTGTGCTCAACGTTTGAACTTGACTTCTGATAAGTTAGACTTTGACTTATTTGTTGAAACTCCGTTAGGAGAAACCTTTGTTACATCTACAGTTTACAAATCTTGCTTGATTCAGATTGGTACCCTTACCTTACCTGTTGATCTTATATCTTTGAAAATACTTGCATTTGACGTGATTTTAGGAATTGACTGGTTAACCACTTACCATGCCAAAATTGATTATTTTCGTAATGTTGTTAGTTTTCATATTCCTAATCAACCTGTTGTGCGAATCCAAATCACCAAACCACTAAAATCAGTCAATATCATTTCAAGTCATAAAGCTATTCGTTTATTCAAAAACGGATGTCAAGCTTTCTTAGCTCATGTCACTGATCTAAACCAGAATACATCAGATTTGAATGATATTTCCGTTGTTAATGAGTTTCCTGATGTATTTCCCGAAGAACTTCCCGGTCTACCCCCAGAACGTGAAGTTGAATTCTTTATTGACCTTGAGCCCGGTACAAAATCCATTTCTAAAACCCCATATCGAATGGCTCTTATTGAACTTCAGGAGTTAAAGGTCCAATTACAAGAGTTATTAGACATCGATTTTATTCGTCCTAGTACGTCTCCTTGGGGTGCTCTTGTTTTATTCGTAAAGAAGAAAGACGGGAGTATGCGACTTTGTATTGACTATCGGGAGTTGAACCATGTCACCATCAAAAATAGGTATCCGTTACCTTGTATTGATGACCTGTTCGACCAGTTGCAAGGAGCGCAATTCTTTTCAAAGATCGATCTTCGTTCTAGATATCATCAGCTGAAGATTAAAACCGAAGATATTCCAAAGACTGCTTTTAGAACACGGTACGGGCATTATGAGTTCTTAGTCATGTCTTTTGGATTGACTAATGCTCCTATTGCTTTCATGGATATGATGAACCATATATTCAAGGAGTATTTAGATCAGTTCGTTGTTTTCTTTATTGATGACATCTTCATCTATTCTAAAAGCCGTGAAGATCATGAGCACCACTTGAAGCTGGTACTTCAAAAGCTTCGTGAGAACAAGCTATATGCCAAGCTGAAGAAATGCGAGTTCTGGCTTGAGGAAGTAGCATTCCTTGGGCACGTGGTATCGAAACGTGGAGTATCTGTTGACCCGGCGAAGATTGAAGCAATACAAAGCTGGGAGCAACCTAAGTCGGTGACTGAAGTACGAAGCTTTCTGGGCTTAGCTGGTTATTATCGGAGGTTCGTAGAGGGATTTTCTCGAATCACTACTCCATTAACTCAGTTGACGTGGAAAGGTACAAAATTCGTTTGGAGTGAGGAATGCGAGAAGAGCTTCCAAGAGCTCAAGAGGAGACTTATTTCGGCACCTGTTCTGACAATACCATCTGGTTCGGATGGATTTGTTATCTACAGCGATGCTTCGGGCAAAGGGTTAGGATGCGTTCTCATGCAACATGGGAAAGTCATAGCCTATGCCTCGCGACAACTCAAAGAATATGAGTGGAATTATCCTACTCATGATCTAGAGTTAGCAGCTGTCATTTTCGCGTTGAAGATCTGGAGACATTATCTGTACGGGGAGAAAGTGGAGATTTATACGGATCATAAGAGCCTTAAATATTTCTTCACTCAGAAGGAACTCAACATGCGGCAACGACGTTGGCTTGAGTTGTTGAAAGATTACGATCATACCATCCAATACCATCCTGGAAAAGCAAACGTGGTAGCTGACGCATTAAGTAGAAGATCATATGTGGGAACGAGTGCGATGATGTCAAGTATACGCGTAGAACCAGCTTTGATTGATGAAGTTAAAGCTGCTCAAGCTACGGATGCGGAGCTGTTGAAGATGAAGAAGAAGGTGCAAGAAGGTGCCATTCCAGAAGCAAGAATCGATGAGGAGGGAATACTTCGAGTCAACTCCAGACTTTGTGTTCCTAACGATTCTGACTTGAAGCATAGAATCATGATGGAGGCACACAACACACCGTTTGCGATCCATCCTGGGAGTACTAAAATGTATCGTGATCTTCGACATACATTTTGGTGGAGCAATATGAAGAGAGAGATCGCGGAGTTCATCTCGAGATGTTTAACTTGTCAACGTGTAAAGGCGGAGCATCAAGTGCCGAAGGGTCCATTGCAACCACTGGAGATTCCGAGATGGAAGTGGGAACACATTACAATGGATTTCGTTATGGGTCTTCCCAAGGTTTCTCAAGGCATAGATGCGATTTGGGTTATTGTTGATAGATTAACCAAGTCTGCTCATTTCTTGCCGATACGAGAGACTTATTCCCTTGAACGTCTTGCTTATATGTACGTGAATGAGATTGTGAGATTGCATGGCATGCCAGTAACCATAGTTTCGGATCGTGACCCAAGATTCACTTCACGATTTTGGATCAGTTTGCAGAAAGCTATGGGCATGGATTTACGATTCAATTCGGCTTATCATCCTCAAACAGACGGACAATCGAAAAGGACTATTCAAACTCTTGAAGATCTATTGAGACTCTGTGTTCTAGACTTCAAAGGGAGTTAGGATAAGTACTTACCATTGGCGGAATTCTCCTACAACAACAGTTATCAGGCAAGTATAGGCGTGGCTCCATTCAAGGCATTGTATGGGAGAAAGTGTCGTTCTCCAACATGTTGGAACGAGGTGGGTGAAGCAACATTGTTGGGAGCGGAGTTGGTACGTATAACTACAGAAAAGATCCAAATGATCCGACAACGTATACAAATGGCACAGGATCGACAAAAGAGTTATGCGGATCTTCATCGAAAGGACGTGGAATTTAATGTTGGAGACCATGTGTTATTACGTGTTACTCCGTGGAAAGGAGTTACGAGGTTTGGGAAGAGAGGAAAGCTCAATCCACGATTCATTGGTCCATTTGAGATTCTTGACCGAATAGGAAATGTGGCCTATAGACTCGCATTACCTCCAAGCATGTCTCGTGTTCATAACGTATTTCACATATCCGTGTTACGTAAATATGTGAAGGATCCAAACCACATTATTGAGTTAGAACCAGACGAGATAGCCGAAGATTTAACATACGAGGAGGTACCTGTCAAGATCTTGAATAGGAAGGAGCATGTCCTACGCTCGACAATTATACCTCAAGTTAAAGTTTTGTGGAGAAACCATGCAATTGAGGAAATGACGTGGGAGTTGGAATCGGAAATGAAAGCGAGGTATCCTCACCTTTTCAACATATCAGGTACGTACGTCAATTTCGAGGACGAAATTTCATAAGGAGGAGAGGTTGTAAGACCCCAACTTTTATGAATAAAGATTTAATTTTCTTTATATATGATTTCGAAACAGTAAGGTGTTGTTTTGATAAATATGAAAGTTAAGGGTGAAATGTGCAAATATTTTAAGATGAGCAAGTGGTTATATAATATTCATTTTGTCGGGGAATATTCGTTTGGTCGTGGAATATTCTTGTTGTTGGGGAATATTCGTACGACGGCGCAGCTATTTGTGGACCCCATAATGGAATAACTGTCGAATATAGAAAGCGACAGAAATAACTTTTTACAAAATAACGGCGTGGTTGTTACCGTTAGTACTGTTGAAATATCCGGTGGTTAAAATACAGTAATACGCGGTGTTGCACAGTAGCACACGGTATTGCACAGTATTTTGAATTATTGATTCTTACGTGAGAAGGCACTTGCTCAATTATTGTTACAGTAATTACTGTTCAATATTTTATATTATTGATTCAATAATTGCATTGATATTTTATTGACTCAATAATTGCTACGTTGATATTTTGTATTATTGATTCAATAATTGTCATTGCACAGTATTTCACATTATCAACTCAATAATTCATATTATTTAAATAATATTATTAGATAGCATTATTGGCAATGTCTAAGGAAGTTCTGTCGAGGAAAGGGGTTAGGTTAATCTAATTGCGCGCCAGTAAGGAGAAATCCTTATCGGAAAGCCCCCTCTTTCCTAGGAACGACCTGGTTGTAAATATTGTAGTTCTATAATATTATTTGTGAATAATTAATTATTGATTTATATGATAAGAAAATATTTATTTTGTGGATATTAAAGAAGGAATTTGTGCTGATGTGTTTTTATTAGTATTTTGGTGTGAAAAATCATCTGTTTATGGATTTCGGATAATTTATGTTTGGAATTTGAAAAAACTTCCTTCTGCAAAGTTGTAGAGAATTAAATTTCCTATAGAAGGACATCAAATTTGTATTTTCCTGACAAAATGGGCTATTTATTATGAATTATTGAAGTTTCGAAAAATAAATATTTTTTAATGGGAGGTGGGTCCCACTTGTGGTGGCTGATGGCTTTTGAATTTTTTGGCAGGCGGCTGGAGGATTTTTTAAAATAATAATATTTTATTATTTTAGTCTCCTTTGGCATCCTAAGCTTTTCCTATAAATAGGGTGCTTAGGTTAGAATTGAAAATCACACCAGAATCAGAAGTTTTCTCTCTCTATAATATCGAGCATATTTTTGTGAGTATTTAGATACTTTGAGTGTTAGTATTCAGTGCAAGTTTCTTTCGATATTATATCCGATATTCCAGCCAGAAGTACTGTTCTTTTGAGGTAAGGGATGTTATTTTCTTTCGTAAATGATGTTATTTTTTTTCAATATCATTATACAGAAATATTGTCATGGATTTTATGTTGAAATTCTTACTTTTTCCGTCGGGGTTACTATTCACGTATACGACAATATTCACGTATACGGCACTATTCACAGAAAAATTAAATTTTCTTCTATATGTCCAAATTACTTATTAAGGCTTCTATCTTTGATTGTATCCAAGTTTTGAGCTCTATTCTTGAATTTTGCTCCATAATTGATTATTATGATGTATTTTTGAATTAGATATACTAAAATACGAATCCTTAGCCTTTGTCTTTTATCTCACTGGATTCGTTTTTTTAAAAGGCTTTTCATCATTCTCAGTCCTAAAAGGTGATGTAACTGAATATCTTTGGCCTGTAGAGCAAAGATGAATGATTATCTGATGAATATCTTTGGCCTGTAGTGCAAAGATGACAGGTGTTGAGATGAACATGATCACTGATGATACAAATGAATATCTTTGGCCGTAGTGCGAAGATGAATATTTGATTTGAGATATATATTGATTGATGTTACAGGGATAAAATATTGATGATGGACTTTTAAATCATAGAAGATAGTAGACTTCATTCTCTACTTAACTCTTCTAATGAATTGTTATTTTCGCTGCGAATATTGATCTAAAACTGGTTGTCCATAATATTTTATCTGAACTGTTGAAGGCTAATGATAATTTATTTTTCATTATCTTAGTCATAATATTCTTTACTGGGCTAGTTGAGCTCACCCTTTTCATCTATTGTCCTCTTCAGGAAATGAGAACGGTGCGGGAACTAGTCGGGGGACAGAGTGATGGTCAGAGTTAGAGCAGTAGTAGTCCTCGCTATTTTTGTGAAATAGTGGGATAATAATTGTAATAAATAAAGAATGAATTTGAATATTAATATTTCGTATTATATACGATTTGTATTGACACTCACAGTTGTGTGGTCGTATTTTGCACGACCGTGTGATATAAAGTTTGTATTTGAATTCTGTACCATGTATTTGGCGACTCAGAATGGGTTGGGTTGACTGGACCTATTCTGGGGGCGTCACAACATGGCACGGCGCCGCAGCGCCGATTGCATTTAATTGTGTGGCGCTGCAGCGCCACCTATGCAGTTTAGACAAAAAATTCTATGTAAGTGTACAATATTTTTGAGAATGTTAATTTAATGATTATAAAAGCATGTTGATAAAATTATATGTTAATTGGACATTATGTAATCATATTTTTAATATGAGATTCACTACAAGAAAATCGGCTATCTCTGACGGAATGAATCTCGACGGAATAATTTCAGTCGAAATTAAGTTATTTCTGACGAAAACATCCGTTGAAGATAAGTCCCTCGAAATTAATTTAATTACGACGAAAATTCGTCGAAGCTAGTTTACCCTCAGTGGCGCCAGATTTCCCGCCAGCGCGAAAGCTAAAGTCGACGGAATAATTGAAATTTTTAGGGAATAGGTCCGTAGAAGATACTATATTTCCAAGGGAATTATATCCGACGGACATTTCGTCGGAAATAAGGATTAAAACCTAATTTGACATCTTCTTCTCCAGTCGCCTCCTCATTCTATCATTTCATTTCTCTCTCTCTTGCTCTCTCTCTCTCTCTCGTGCGTTCTCTCCCTCACCTCCACCACCTGCCGCCGTAGCTGGCACCACCACCACCACCACCTCCTGCCGCCACCTCTTCCCCAGCTTCTGCCGCCAGCAGCCGCCAGCAGCCACGATGGAGGCTTGTCCTTAGGAGCTAGTAAGTTGTCTTAACTAGGATTTAAATATATCTCAAACTGCATTAGTTTATGTTTATTGACTCAGTTAAATACAATTATTACAGATGCACTCGTCGACGACACCGAGGGATGAGCATCGGTATCTTCGATCGTCCGTCGATAGTTCCACTTACAGTACAGGTGGATGTCGCTTCTGGACAGTAAGTGTTAATATATTGTTAATATTTCTGTCAGTTATTGCAAAACACAATTCGCATAACACATATTGTTATATTTTTTTCTATAATATACTAGACCCAGTGGCTAAGCACACCCTACACGCGATCTGTTTGACGCACCTCCCGAGAGGGTGTATGCGGTTCAGCCATTATGCATAGTACGATGCCACCTTTATGCAGACTATCTTGTGGGAGTTTCACGTAAGTTAAGCATATTATATTAATTACTACATAGTTGTATTAGGATGACAAAATTAATTGTTCCTAATTTTTAAACTTTTGTTATAGGTTTATTATAGATTTGACCCGAGTATCTCTCAAACAGCTGGCGACGATGTGATTATATCACATATCGCTAAGAATTACTCTGGCTGGCTGAATGAGATGCGACAGAGGGCAACCCGGGCAGTTGAGGACCAGCCCGGGCAGTTGAGGACCAGCCCGGAACCACCATCAAATCTCACCAGCCTTGCATAGTCTCCGATTTAGCCTGGGAGGCTATGTGTGCGCACTAAGATGCTGATGAATTCAAGAAGAAGTCTGAACAGGTGAAGAAGAACTGTGGTCAGCTTCGCATAGTACACACCACTGGTTCTCAGTCGTTCTAGGAGGCGAAGACGGTAAGTGTGCTGTATTTAGTTGTTTATTTATCAAGTTCTCACACAAATACTTAATACCAATTTTATGAATGTTTTTATTATGCCTTAAGGAGGACCTTGGGTCTAGATCCCACCATTGTAGAGTTTTAGGATAGAGCCAACACGCCTAAGGACAAGCGTGCTTTGTCTCAGGCAGTTGTAGCTATACGGGTAAAACTCATCTTACTATTTAGCTTTTAGTAATATTCAATCGTAAATAAAATGATATAATTAACACACTTTTACAAAATAAATTACAGGACCGATTTCAGAGGCTTCAGGACGCTCGTATAGTTGAGCTGGAGTCTATTAGGATGGGTTCTTTGCCGTCAGACTCCGCCACTCCCCTTTCTGATATTATATTAGATCGAGATGAGGAGCTGAGACTATGGGTCACATCTCAAGATCCCCCTACTAGCAGTACCGACAGATATCGAGTGTTGGGTCTGCCGAGGATACCCGCATATACACTCCCTAAAGGTAATAATATTTTTTATGTTTCACAAAATTATCAGAATTTGTCACATTATATAAATTATTATTAGTAATGGAATTTGTCTCTTTTTGTAGGCTCCAGCTAGCACTAGCGTCTGAGAGCACATATCGGACCATCTGATACGGGCGCTAGCTTAAATGACGAGATCTTTCAAAGGCTGATAGAGGTCGTGTCGGATAGGTTTCGCACCGATTCGGTCTTTCGCCGTCAGCAGTTGCCTAGCAGTTCTCGTCTTCACCAGGTTGCTCAAGAGGTTATAGCAGGGGCCTTCGCAGAGAGTACGGGATTACCGCGGGAGCAGTTCGACGCTTTCAGTGGCGAGATTCTCCGAATGGTGATTACCCTCTTGGAGGAGGCTTTTCGTCCTCCTCTGCCTACTCAGGTATTCTTATTTTTTATGTTATTTTCAATTAAAGCTAGCTTGTTAATTCTCACATATATACGGACTAATGATTTTTATTTATAATTCTTTCAACAAGGTGGCGATGACGAGCGGACTGGCGATGGCGAGCGGTCAGACGATGACGACCAGGTGGATGACGAAGATTTTCAAACACCAGACGGGCGTCGTCCACCTCCGCTCGATGATACTACTAGATTATAGTTCATTTTATGTTATTCATTCTAGTTCATTTGTACGTATTTATGTTATTCATTTGTAGAACATTTGTACATATTGTAAGTAGTTTATATAGTTGCGTCTGTATAAAGAGATTACGTTGTATTCATTCATTTGTAGAACATTTGTATTCATAACTTTGTAGAACATTTGTAGCTTATATTCTTTATATCGTTGTTGAAGCTTATTTTTTTTTTCAAGTAGTCGATTACGTTTGTTGTTGCGAAGTGGTACAGGTTTTCAGAATTACGTTGAATACAAAAATGAGATTACGTTTGTTGTTGAATGTGAAATATATTGTTGTCTGGCTGTATTGGGATAAAATAGGTTACACGTACATAAATGGGTTTAAATACCTAGATATTGCATTTTCAAAAAAATTATTAAAAAAAATTCCTTAATTTCGATGGAATAAGCTATTTCCGACTGATATTCCGTCGGATTTATGAGCCCAAGTTAATTTCTAAATTAATTATTATTTTTTCGGTCGGAATTACCTTGTTTTCGAGGGAATATTCCGTCGAGAATGGAGATTAAATATATTTCTTGGAATTTATTTTTTCGTCGAAGGTAAGCTATATCCAAGAGAAAATTCTGTCGAAAATATCTTGGAATTATCCTCGACGGAAGTGGTCCCTCGTAAGTAATCAGCCGAAGATAGGTTACGTGCGACGGACTAGTTCCCTCAAAATTAGTGCGTCAAAGATATACTAAATCCAACGAAATTTTGTCAGCAATATTTTCGTCGAAGATAAGATATGGTCGACGAAATTTACGACGGAGTCTATTTCTGACGTGTGTATATACGACTGAATGTCCGACGGAATATTCCCTCGAAAATAAGCTAGTTTCGACGGAATAGTCTTAATTCTGAGGGAATATTCCGTCGGAATTAGGGCTTTTTCTTGTGGTGATTTATGATTTTAAATTATGACTTGGTTAATTGATTAACATGTTTAAGTTTGACATGGATAATAATAGTAAGTGTGGTTTGATAATGTTATGAACTAACTCGTGATTAAACCTAATGACTAAGAGTTGTGAGTTAACTTAGATTGGTTAACTAGTTATGTGACTTAGTTATGTGGTAACTAATTTGCATTACTATTGTTGATAACATGTACATAGGATAATTATGGAACGAGTTATTAATTACTAGCTTACGCACGAGGCAAGTTTCCTAATTCTTACTTTTAATTGAGCAAGTTGTTCTATTTTTTCTTGTTTACATCTATGCAAGTTCTTTAAATTCCATATTGGACAAGTATCTCGTTTAGTTTCCTTATTAAAAATAATATAACCTTGACTTAATTGTTCAAGCAAGGTTTTATTGTAGCATTCAAATGCTTTAAGTTTACTTCTAAAGCATGACTGTTAAGTATGATGTCTACTGTTGTGACTCATAGTTATTCCCTAACTCTTTTGTTATCGAACTCTTAAGTTATTATAAGTTTAATTCAACTACTCCTTAGTTGATGATAGTTGAACTCTAAATTATCCATTGAGGTAATCCAAACCAAACTTTCTTTTATGCGGACTTGTTAATTAAAGCTGAGATGAACAACCCTATTAATAGGGGATTACCATGCGAAAATGTTAATATGTTTGTGCACAAAACATGGTACGAATGGCTGATCTCCCTAAGTATAAGTTAAGGTCCAAATAGTCTAACAACTGTTAAAGGTTTAAGTAGAAATATTTATAACTGGGACATGGTTCAAGGTCTTGTCACCCTCAGAAGAATTCTAAATCTTATATTCAATTCTTGACTATCTATGATAGAAATGTTATTCAATTCAATTGAACTTATTCAGTGATATGTCATCATTATTGATTGTTATTTTAAGTGAGCTTTTGTTTGCTCACTCTTGCATGTATAACCATTGCAGCCAAAGTTGAGAAAGTTGACGAGCCGTCAACCAGTAAGGGCCAGGGCAAGATGAACAAGTGAAGACTTGTTTAATTTGATTATGTGGTTTTGTAATAAGACCTATTTATGTGATGTTTTATTTTTCCGCACTTGATGATTGTTTAAGGTTAGAAACCTGGGGAATGTTTTGACATTGATGTAATCCTTGTATAAGGAAGATTTTATTTTTAAGTTTGTAATTTATTTTGCATTCCTTTATATATGGGCAGTTAGTTAGGTTTTATTTAGATAGTGAACACCAAATTCTGTGGAAATGAAGTACCCGAATTTGGGGGTGTCACAATATCATTCCTCAACTTTGCTCTTTTGGCAGGGGAAAAAACTTTGCAAGGAACTTCTATGTCAAATCATCCCATATGGTAATGGAGCCAGGTGGAAGTTGTTAGGAATATTCATGAGAATGATATTCCTATTTATATATGATTTGATTATGATATAAATGAATGAATATGCAAGTATGTTTACATTGATGAAAACTGTAAAGTCCTTTGATAGATAATAGGAATATATGTACAAGGACTTAGACTGAAAATGATCAAATATATTAGGTTGATCCTACATAAGCAAAACAGCTTTGTAAAGTCCTTAAAAAGAAATGATGTACAAGGACTATAAATATAGATAGATCAAGCTTGTTAGGTTGATCTTATACAATGTAATAGGTAGGCTTGTCTGATCGTCGAGTACTGCACCAGCATCGTAGTCTGCCAGGAGAGACAAGGAAAACTCGAGAACTATCAAGGCGGAATCGTAATCTGCAAGGATAGTAGATCTCGGAGTTCGTAGTCTGCCAGGAGAGACGAGGCAGGATCGTAGTGTGTCGGGAAGAACTTTCTCAGAGCTATAGTCTGCTGAGGAAGTCATGTTCAGAATAGTAGACACAGCCTGTCTATGAGCCGACCGAGCATCTGCCTGAGCTAAATCAAGAATCGTAGATCACACTTGTAGTAGTGGAGTCTACTGATCATATCAAAGGCAGAGATCGTAGTCGAGCCAGATCAAACGAGGACAACAAGCATGAAAGCAGAAATCGTAGTCTGTCAAGATCTGATCTTGAAGTCATAGTGTCTGCATAAACAAGGTTAAATCGTAGTCAGCAGAACTAAGGCGTTCACAGAGGTTGCTCACAATGCCAAGGTAGAATCGTAGTGTCAACACGATTCTCAACAGACGAGCACTCTCATAGAATCCAAAGATGAAGCCTCTAGTCTGAGCTGCAAAGATACATTCCACTTAAAGGAAACCAGAGAGCACTCAAAGAATGGCAGGCAAGCTAACAGAAGATCTAAGCACCAACTCAATCAACATTCAGATTGAGTTGTGAAGCCATTCAAGATGAAGTCTTCCACAAGCCGATCAGAAGAAGACTTCAGATAAAGTGACTGACTATAGAAAGTCAGCAAGTGCAGTAACTGTCAAGAGAACAGAAGACAACGGTCTTGGGATTAACCAGGATTATAGTGTTTGCCAAATGAGCAGGAACTGATGCAGTTTACACAGAGATACTGACCAGCTTATGAAGAACAGGACAGAAGTGATTAAGCATGGGTCAGACCATTATTGATAGGTGAACGGGAGATCACCAGGAGAAAGAGAGCTGGGTATGCCACAAATATGATGTGTCTTACTATTCAGAAGGAGGCCAAAAAGACAAGTCAAGCTATCTGTTCCTGAGATCAGTCAAGGCAAGCAGAAGCATTGAAGCACTGCACAAGAGAAGTGAGAGGTGTTCTACATTGCATATCTAAAGAACACTATTCAGAATCGTAGTGTTGTCTCAACCAGTCAAAGAAGCAACATTCAACAAGACACACTACGATCAAGGTCCAAGAACATCTGCATCAAAATCGTGGAGTTCGGGCATCTGAATGTTGAAGCACTGGCAACGTCTTAAAATGAAGACTGACATCCGAAAGTTGCTAATTGAGAGCATCGATGCAAAAGGACAACTCCTGTAGATTTAAATCAGAGAATCAGAAAGGAGATATAAAGACTACTACCAGCCTGACATGAAACAGTGACATCTCTGAGGCAGTAGGTGAGAAAGCAGACTGTTGTGTTAGTAAAGTCAAAAAGGATCTATCACGTCACATCAGCAGTCTGCACCAAATAATTCGAGATCTGCGAAGCAATTGAAATAGCTTCCAACGACTACTTTCCAACGGGAAGATCATGAAAGGGTATTTAATGGATAGAGCTTCAAGGATAAGAGTTGTTGCTGCATTGTAGAATTGTTGAGTTGTTGGAATGCTATATTGTTGACTCTACAAGTTCCACCAGAGCTGAAAAGAACAAGTCTTCAGTGGCAGTGAGACTACAAAGGTGGAAGTGAAGCAGACTTGAAGAAGGATTGAACAGATTAAAGCTTCACTCAACAAGGATGAGAATGCCATTGAAGATGGCAGCCAAGATGAGAGCTGAGAAAGCCTTGAAGATAGCATTCAAGAAAGTGGCTAAGTATAATGAAGATCAGAAGAGCCACTCTATGGATCACCATGAAGAACCAGAAGCTGAAAAGGAAAAGATGCAGAACCATATCTGCTTATCTATGAAGAAGGGTTCAAGGAATGCTAAGGACCAGAAGAAGGTGACCAACAATGAAAAGCCTTAGCAGTCCTATGTGGTGATGGTGCGCAGCTAATATCGGATGAAGATGGGCTGAACAGAGTGAAGATCAGCTGCACCAGAGAAGAAAAGGTCCAGACTCAAAGCAGAATGCTGAGGACCAAGCCAAGCAGCTAAGTACAAATATGATCAAGCTTAAAGACATCTTAGCAGTAAAGCACAAAAAACAACAACAACTACAACAACGAGTAGCCAGGGCCTGAGGGGTCCTTGTCCAGAGGGACAAAATGAGTTCCAAGGCTGCGGGTCTTGAAGAGTTCTTAGTGAACTAGAGGAGTTCCAAGTCAAAGGACTTGAAGAGTTCTTAGTGAACTAAAGGAGTTCTAAGTCAGAGGACTTGAAGAGTTCTAAGTGAACTGAAGTTCCAGGGCTGCGGGCCTTGAAGGAATCTTAGTGATTCAAGGTACTGCCCTCCTTAGTGGATTTCCTGCGATAGTGCAGAAGAGTGAATTAGGAGCTTGTGTCTCTGAACCACTTAAAACCCCTTGTGTCTTTTACATTCTGTCATTACATTATGTACTTAAATGTTATAACTGCTATGTTTGTATTAACTACGTACAACTAAACTAACTCCAAGAACAATGTATCAATGTTTATCAATATATTAATGAAGGGGACATTTAACCTATTCAATGTATCAATATATCAATGTATTAATGTTTATCAATGATTCTTATGTTTGTCATATGCTAACTTCTTAGCAATACAAAATAAAATGGAAAAGATTTTAAAAACGCAAAGGATCTATTCAACCCTCCGCCCCCCTTCTAGATCTATTGTGTGCCTACTGGAAACTAACAATTGGTATTAGAATAGGTTCTCATACTATATTCTAAAGCTAATCACTTTGAGTCTGATCCTAGGCACAAATATTGTTCTAAACGTAGTTTAGTGGTAAGTAACTTGTAAATGCAGATAAGCTCACACGTTGGAAATAATGTATACAGGTAAATGTGTATATACATCTGAAGCTGCTCAGATTGGTCCAGGTTCTTGAATACCATAGCATCAAGACCAATCCTTGTCCACAGTCAATCTTGTAGTCTGAAGACCATAGACGGGAAGTCAAGAGGCATCAACAACAAAGAATCAAGCATCCTCCATTCTGAAAGATGAAAGGCCATACATGCTATGAAATGCTTATCCAGAGGAGAAAGAAGAATTTCTCAAATATGTATTTGGCTAACCAGTAGTTGGATGTGAACCCTGAGGTTCAAGATGATCAAAAAACTAAAGATGTCAAGACTTTCTTAGCCTACCTCTTCAAGGCTATGACTGATTGATCGAAGGACAACTGGAGCAACAAGCTATCAGAAATAAATGTAAAGATATGCACATCAATGCCTAACCTCGTTATAGCAAAGTAAATGACTGTCAAGAGACTGACAATGTAAAGGTACGATTCCTCATTAATATAAATGTATACATCATGCTGCATCACCTTAATTACTATAATAGTATTCTATCAAGAGACCATACTCTACCTAAAAAGGGGAAGAGATAAAGTACATTAACGATAGAAACTTAATTGCTAACAAACTTTCTCTCCATCCGAGGTTTAGGTCGAAGATAACATCTTGAAAGAAGTCTGAAATAGGTCATAAGCATATCAAGAATTAATTAAGTTTAAGAGGAATAATCCTTGCTAAAGGGTTAGTATGTACGTACAAACCTATGTTCTAAGTTTTTAATAATACGTAGAGTATGATCAGTTCTAGAGGAGTATCTTGAAGATTCTTAAAAACTGATTGTCTCCATGAATCAACCAGATATAAATAAGTAATAGAGTTAATTCCTACTCTGCGAACATTCAAAATCTGTGAACATAACCAAGCAAAGGGTGAAACCATCAAAGAAAAAGAGTGTCATATTAAAATGATTAATCCTAAACACACTCACTAGCATGCATGATATATATCACATCTAAATCTGTTACATGCATAGATATGATCATTGTTGCTAAAGTTGATGTAAAATCTAGTATATGAGGAATAAGGGTTTTGAGAAACTAACCTAGCAGGACCCAGTTAACCATGGGTACCAAAAATAAAAACTTATCTAACCTTCAGGTACTTGGTCTAACCGATCACACTAAGGAATGCTGAAGCAGATGGCTTCAGTTATAAAAATTCAACCAGTTGGAGGCTCAAGACATTTCAGCAATGTTCTTGTCAAGATCATTCTATGCCAAGGCCGGTTTCCGAAGGCTTGCTGAGCTAAACATGAATGAAGCTCACAAGATTGGTAATCTTCATATGGAAGCTGACCGTTCATGTTAAGATGAAAAAGACCCTCTATGCCTATTCATACAAAGCATGTCAACTCAGAGGGAATATTGAAGGAGTTCACATCAAAATATCATCAATTATTGATCACGAGGAATGCATCATAGAAGAAGAACTCCACGAATGCAGTCTATCAAAGAGCTTAAGGAAAATCGTAGTGTCCTCTAAGATCAAGACTGTGCCAAGCTTGTGCAAGACAACACACAACAATTATGTCATAATGACCATAATCGTAGTATTTCTCCAGTCAGCATCAAAGACTGTAGTACTGATGAAGGGAGGAAGAGCAACAAATGAATAAAGGCTTATAACCGTTGACAATTTGATAGTCCAAATGTTTCCATATTCATCTTTAGTTCAAATCGAAGAAGCGTATTGAAGAAGCTAAGGAAAGGACTACAAACCTATTGAAAATACCTATTCAGGTATCAGACAAAGTAGACTACGGTCGTAGTCCTGTCAACAATCCTGGAGTGATCAATCCCGAAGATTTAAGGAGACTTATATGATAATAATAATTCCAGTCAGAAGGAAGTATGCAAGGCTGCCTTCTGATACATATGAAGAAGAAGAATTCATCCCTCCTTGAAGAAATAGCATCATCTATGAGGAGCAGTGATCTACAAAGAAAAGCGGTCACAGAACAAAGGAGTTCTCACTCACTATGATTGAAGAAGTGTCACCAATCGTAGAATCCATACAAACTATGACTGCAGATGGAGAAGCTGCAACAGCCTCTCAGCCTGAACAATTATCAAGACTGAATCTGAAGGAAGTACAAAGGCTGTGTCCAAATCAAAGAAGAGGACTAGGAGATTTATCAAGAAGTTTGATCTGAAAAATGAGGAAGATGATAAAAGAATTGCTTTCGAAAAGGCTGAACAAAGTAATCAATCTCAAGCATCTGGTCCAACTAAGAAAGAAACCAGAACCTTAGGAGATCAGGTCATGATCAGTCATACAAAACACTACTATACCTGATCAAACTGTGATCTATGCTGAGAAAGAGAAAAGTTGAAGATTGTGGAAGAATAGATGAGGATATGGAGATGATGAAGCTCAGGGAGCAGAATAAAGAAACTAAATTTTAGCTAAGATTTGTGAGTTAAACAGGAGCTAACCCAAATCAGAAAGATTCCAGTTACAGAGTCCCAAAATTTTGTGACTGATGAACCAAATGAATATCCATCATAGTCAGTAGTAATGTACCAAAACATGCTACTGATAACCATATCAGCCACCCACCTCAAAATCGAGAAGTGCCCATGATCAACTATCTGATCATAATAAAAGAGCAGAAGGACACCATGATTACACCTTATACAAAAACTAACACCAATGAAAATCCAGAGTTGGTAGATGAACTCCCCAGCAGAGAGGTAAAATGTGATGTCAGTACTAATCTTGTCTAAAGTTTTTCATCTAGTAAGCGCCTCAGAGATAAACCTGACCCTTAACATTGAGCTAAGAGGTTGGCCCTTCCTGAGCTACCTTATGTTAGAAGGAATGCTAATATGGAATGCATCACAAGAGTCTTTGCTGAAGCAAGCAGCATCTCATCAGAAGATTACTAGCTACAAATGAGAATTGCCAATCCCTCAAAGTCTAATAGAGAAGTTGTCTATTAAAGCATGACCACAGACTATGATCATTGAAGAAGAAGCAAAGGTTGTAGACCAGTCTGGGAAATAGTGGAGTACTAAGCTAAGACATAAGTCACTCCATGGATTTAAGAAGTCCATAGTCAACAGAAGAAAAGTCAAATCTGATTAACTGACACGATGGAGAAGTTACAGATTGGGATCTATCAACGTCTTACAACTGTCCCACTAAGAAATGTGAAAGGAACAATTACAAGAGAGAAATTTAAATAATTGGCAGTTTCATTTTAGCAGGTTCATTAAAAGCTGCAAATCTATTAAATCCATACACTCATCCTCTCAAGCCAAAACCTAAACTTATAAACAACCAGATCTTCTCAAACAGCTATCAAATCTTGAATCACTTCCTGATATCTCACAAGATTCTCACACAGTCATAAACTCAGTAAACCCTAACTCTCCAATTGTCAAACTGGCGAGTAATCATTGGCATTCAGCTCGGAACCAAGACGTTCGAGAAATTTGAGAAGAAGTTCAGAGATATTCTTGAACTTGTGAAGAAGGCTGGATTCTCAGAATGTCTTAAGTCAAACACTCGAATATATGTTGACCTGGTTAAAGAATTTCACTCAAATGCAACTATGAGTTCTGGAACTCTTTCTACCAAGGTAAAAGGGCAAATTCTGAAGCTGAAGTCTTCTGACATCAATCAGTGCTGTTTTCCTGACCTAGGACTGAAAAGCCTTGATGAAGTTGATGTCGAAGGAGCCAAGAAGATTATGGGATATAAAAGAAATACTAGTCTGAAGGATATGAAGAAAAAGGAGTTTCCTGAAGAGTTTGAGTTCCTTACAAAGATTGTAGGCAAATATACTATGCAAGGACACTGCACATGACACTGTGATTGATCAACAGCTGAAGATCATGTCTGCCATAGTTCTGAAGAAGCAAATCAAGTTTGGAGCTATCCTGCTTGATCAAATGTCCAAATGGCTGAACAAGGTGGAGAAGAAAAGGTTAACAGGAAAACCACTTACAAAGGTTTTTCATGGAAGATTACTAAGCATCATTCTAAAGAAGAGGCTGAGGAACAAAATTAAGGATGATGAAGGTGAAGTCCTTAATAGCCATAAGATAATGACTACACAGCTGTTTGCAAACTGGAAGAAAAATCCAATGGAGAATAAACGATTGACACATGGCAGCACCAGCAAAAGTACTTCAAGGAAGAGGAAGGAAATTGCCATGATAGAAGAAGAGTCTTCATCCTCTGAAGGTGCAATTATCCCAGAGCTCAAGTCTGTAAAGCCTACAAAGAAGAAAGACAAAGTGATGCAGAGGCAGAAGTCAGGTTCCCGAAGAAGTTTATCTACTAAAGAAGAAAACGTAGAGGTAGAAGATGAGATGAGAACTGAGAGATCTAAGGATGAATCTTCAAGGAGCAAGTCTGGTGATGAAAAAGAATATGCAAGTCCTATGGCTAATTCACAGAGTAGCCTTTCTGCTGATAAGGGAGACTCTGATCATGAAGCAGTTAGATCTCTTAGTGCTGAAATACCAAGGAGTCCATCTGATAGGGCAAAAGATGAAGGATCTAAAGAAGAAGTATCTGTCACTCCTGCTGTTGAATCGCAAGAAAATCTGTCTGATGACTCAGAGACTTCAAAGACTGAAGATGAAGAAAGGTCTAAAACTCCTGAAGTTGAACCCCCAAGAAGAAGGAAGAGCAACAGACTGATTGCCAAAATGGTTTCAAAAAAGGGGAGAATTATTTTCAAAGATAATTGAAATTAGTGATGATGAGGCTGAATCCAAGGGAGGATATGCTAAGAGAAAAGGGAAGACAATGTCAGAAAGAGCTAGCAGCAAAAGGCTCAAGACTGCAGAGGTGAAAGTGACCAGTGATTCTGCAAAGACAAGCTCTGCTGAAAATAATGATAAAGATGATGATCAAATGCATAAACAAACTGATGAGTCAGTTGAAGGAAGTCTACACCAGCCTGACTCCAGATCAGATCATGAAGAAATTGAAGGAGACTCCAGTCATGAGGATGACGTACCAGAAGATTTTCACATTCCTTGTCCTGATCATCGCAAGAGAAGAATAGTGAAGTTGATGAAGAACCACTAGATGTGCTTCCAGGAAAATGGGTTAATCTTGGAAATGAGACGCTGAATGTGGTGAAGATGACCACAGCATATCTTCTCAACAATCTCGAAGCTATGAAGCTGGAAACTTCAACTCTGATATATGAGCTTGAAGTCAAGGACCATGCGATAAGGTGGTTTTATCCTCACATGCCATGGGTAAAGGCATCCCTCACCAGAGACAATGGATATCTCACATGGTGCTTCTCTCACCTTCCAAATCTAGAGCTCGTGTCACATAACTTTCCAAGGGTGAAGAAGTTTGCAACTTTGCTGATCAAAGACCAATCTCACTTCAAGGTCTATAGACATGCTGAAAATTATTACATTCCCTACGACTATCGAGCAGATTCAGATGGAAGAAGGATTATACTCAAGTCTACAATCGTAAAGTCATCTCACTCTATCCTTGAAGATGATCAAGTTGAATTTGAAAAGCTGTACTCTGCCCAAGCAGCATGGAACTCAATGATTTACCAGATTCTCACCATCTTTGAGAGTCTATCCAAAAGTGAGAATCGTAGAATTCACACTGATACTCAGCAGGAGGCTGATCAACCAGCTGCTCAGAAAGATGATGAACAACATAATGCCGGACCTACTCAAGAGCAAGAGTTTCAGAAGTCCTCAGAAGAACTGGTTGAAGAAATCTATCTCATGGCTGCAGAAGTAAAGGACCTGTCAATAGGAAAAGACAATGAGTTGTCAACAAGACTTTAAGCCAGACTCTCAAACATATCCCTCAAGCTTCAACTAAGGGATCAAGTACTTCAGAAGGCTATGATTGAGCAGAAGGAAGAAGCTCTACGAGTTTAGAAGGAAAATGAAGACCAAATCCTATTCCTTTCTGACAAGATTGATGATCTAAAACAGTCTCTCTCTCCAACTTGAGCTAAGCCAACAAGAACTCAAGATCGAGGTTGGTAACTCTTCTCACCTGATAGAGTAGCTTATATCAAACGTGGAGCAACTTTCACAAGTGATTAATGACAAAAAGGGGGAGAACAAGATACATCAAAAGAGAGATTCAAGAGAGTACTCAATAAGGAGACTAAAGTCTAAGCAGAAGAGAAGCAGAGAAGCAAAGAAGGCAAGAAGAGAAGCAGAAGCACCATCTAAGGGGGAGCCAAAAGATGATGACCCCATAAACACAAAATCTGAGGGGGAGCCAAACAGAGAAAAAGAGCATGCAACTGAACTAGAGCCTGATCAGACAAAGAAGTGAAGCATGCATTTGGGGGGAGCAGGTGAAGGAAGAAAAAGAAGAAAGAAAGATGAGCAGCAGCAGAAGCTGATCAATAGACATTCTGGAGACATACATAAAGCAAAAGAGGTACATCTATATACTAGTTAGGTATGTTCTGGATCTACAATGTAAAGTGGCATAGCATATGTAATTTCAAATTATCATCAATGAAATTCATGATTACCTGCTTTAGAAATACAACTGCTCACTATATATAAAATTCATTCATCTCATGCATATGCACTGATTGTTTTTGTAATAATCAAATAAGGGGAGATTGTTAGGAATATTCATGAGAATGATATTCCTATTTATATATGATTTGATTATGATATAAATGAATGAATATGCAAGTATGCTTGCATTGATGAAAGCTGTAAAGTCCTTTGATAGATAATAGGAATATATGTACAAGGACTTAGACTGAAAATAATCAAATATGTTAGGTTGATCCTATATAAGCAAAACAGCTTTGTAAAGTCCTTAAAAAAATGATGTACAAGGACTATAAATATAGATAGATCAAGCTTGTTAGGTTGATCTTATACAATATAATAGATAGGCTTGTCTGATCGTCGAGCAGTGCACCAGCATCGTAGTCTGCCAGGAGAGACAAGAAAAACTCAAGAACTATCAAGGCGGAATCGTAATCTGCAAGGATAATAGATCTCGGAGTTCGCAGTCTGCCAGGAGAGACGAGGCAGGATCGTAGTGTGTCGGGAAGAACTTTCTCAAAGCTGTAGTCTGCTGAGGAAGTAATGTTCAGAATCGTAGAGACAGCTTGTCTATGAGCCGACCGAGCATCTGCCAAAGCTAAATCAAGAATCGTAGGTCACATTTGTAGTAGTGGAGTCTACTGATCATATCAGAGGCAGAGATCGTAGTCGAGCCAGATCAGACGAGGACAGTAAGCATGAAAGCAGAAATCATAGTCTGTCAAGATCTGATCTCGAAGTCGTAGTGTCTACATAAATAAGGCTAAATCGTAGTCTGCAGAACTAAGACGTTCACAAAGGTTGTTCACAATGCCAAGGTAGAATCGCAGTGTCAACACGATTCTCAATAGACGAGCACTCCCATAGAATCCAAAGATGAAGCCTCTAGTCTGAGCTGCAAAGATACATTCCACTTAAAGGAAACCAGAGAGCACTCAAAGAATGGCAGGCAAGCTAACAGAAGATCTAAGCACCAACTCAATCAACATTCAGATTGAGTTGTGAAGCCATTCAAGATGAAGTCTTCCACAAGCCGATCAGAAGAAGACTTCAGATAAAGTGATTGCCTAGAGAAAGTCAGCAAGTGTAGTAACTGTCAAGAGAACAGAAGACAACGGTCTTGGGATTAACCAGGATCGTAGTGTTTGCCAAACGAGCAGAAACTGATGCAGCTTACATAGAGATACTGGCCAGCTTTTAAAGAATAAGACAGAAGTGATTAAGCATGGGTTAGACCATTGTTGATAGGTGAACGGGAGATCACCAGGAGAAAGAGAGCTGGGTATGCCACAAATCTGATGTGTCTTACTATTCAAAAGGAGGCCAGAAAGACAAGTCAAGCCATCAGTTCCTGAGATCAGTCAAGGCAAACAAAAGCATTGAAGCACTACACAAGAGAAGAGAGAGGTGTTCTACATTGCATATCTAAAGAACACTATTCAGAATCGTAGTGTTGTCTCAACCAGTCAAAGAAGCAACATTCAACAAGACATACTACGATCAAGGTCCAAGAACATCTGCATCAGAATCGTGGAGTTCGGGCATCTGAATGTTGAAGCACCAACAACGTCTCAATATGAAGACTGACATCCGAACGTTGCTAATTGAGAGCATCGATGCCAAAGTACAACTCCTATAGATTCAAATTAGAGAATCAAAAAGGAGATATAAATACTACTACTAGCTTGACACGAAACAGTGACATCTCTGAGGCGGTAGTGAGAAAGCAGACTGCTGTGTCAATAAAGTCAAAAAGGAGCTATCACGTCACATCAGCAGTCTGCACCAAATAACTCGAGATCTGCGAAGCAATTCAAATTGCTTCCAACGACTACTTTCCAACGAGAAGATCATGGAAGGGTATTTAATGGACAGAGCTTCAAGGATAAGAGTTGTTGCTGCGTTGTAGAATCGTTGAGTTGTTGGAATGCTATATTTTTTATTCTGCAAGTTTCACCAGAGCTGAACAGAACAAGTCTTCAGTGGCAGTGAGACTACGAAGGTGGAAGTGAAGCAGACTTGAAAAAGGATTGAACAGACTAAAGCTTCACTCAACAAGGATGAGAATGCCATTGAAGATGGCAGCCAAGATGAGAGCTGAGAAAGCCTTGAAGATATCATTCAAGAAAGTGGCTAAGTATAATGAAGATCAGAAGAGCCACTCTATGGATCACTATAAAGAACCAGAAGCTGAAAAGGAAAAGATGCAGAACCATGTCTGCTTATCTATGAAGAAGGGTTTAAAGAATGCTAAGGACCAGAAGAAGGTGACCCACAATGAAAAGCCTTAGCAGTCCTATGTGGTGATGTTGCACAGCTGATATCGGGTGAAGATGGGCTGAACAGAGTGAAGATCAGCTGCACCAGAGAAGAAAAGGTCCAGACTCAAAGCAGAATGCTGAGGACCAAGCCAAGCTGCTAAGTACAAATATGATCAAGCTTAAAGACGTCTTAGCAGTAAAGCACAAAAAATAACAATAACTACAACAACAACGAGTAGCCAGGGCCTAAAGGGTCCTTGTCCAGAGGGACTAAATGAGTTCCAAGGCTGCGGGTCTTGAAGAGTTCTTAGTGAACTAGAGGAGTTCCAAGTCAAAGGACTTGAAGAGTTCTTAGTGAACTAAAGGAGTTCTAAGTTAGAGGACTTGAAGAGTTCTAAGTGAACTGAAGTTCCAGGGCTGCGGGCCTTGAAGAAATCTTAGTGATTCAGGGTGCTGCCCTTCCTTAGTGGATTTCCTGCGAGAGTGTAGAAGAGTGGATTAGGAGCTTGTGTCTCTTAACCACTTAAAACACAAGTCTTTTACAATCTGTCATTTACTTTCTGTCATTACATTATGTACTTAAATGTTATAACTGCTATGTTTGTATTAACTACGTACAACTAAACTAACTCCAAGAACAATGTATCAATGTTTATCAATATATCAATGAAGGGGACATTTAACCTATTCTGCTGTGCTTGAAATGATTCTTATGTTTGTCATATGCTAACTTCTTAGCAATACAAAATAAAATGAAAAAAATTTTAAAAACGGAAAGGATCTATTCAACCCCCCCTTCTAGATCTATTGTGTGCCTACTGAAAACTAACAAAAGTGAATGTAACCATCCTCTCGCTTTATCACGGAGAATAAAAGGAAACAAACGAAGTCTAACTGCGTCGTCCGAGACTTGGTTGTATTTAAATGTGTCACAAACCTCTAGGAAACTCACTAAGTTCTCATTCGGATTGTCATTCGCCAAACTTTGAATCATTTGAATGGTTCTCGGCTTAATCTCAAAAGTTACAGCACTAATTGCTGGTCGTTGAATGCTTAACATGATCCCATCCATCTTTGGCATAGCATAATCCTGAAAGGATTTCTGTTGCTCCTCAGCCGTTGTCTCTTGATTTTGTACTTTTCTACAAACCTTTCGCCACCTACGACACTTCTTTTAATTTCTTTCACGTATTGTAATGGTTTCGTTGTTACGAATGGGTTTGCATGCACTGATCAATAGTACCTGAAATAAAAATAAAAGGTGTTTAACTAAGATCGGTTTAATTAAAATTAATATGACAGATATTAAAACAATTCCCCGGCAACGGCGCCAAAAACTTGTTTGTCAAAATACGTACTAGCAAAACACGCAAGTATACGCAGTTGAATATCAATAAAGTAGCAAATATAGTATCGTATCCCACAGAGAATTGTATAAAATAACTATCACCTACTAAATTTATATTAAACAAATTTTCTTAAACAAATCGATAATTGTTGTGAATTTATAACAAACTATATGAATTAACTAATTAAACTCAACTACCAAGAATTGGTTTCAGATTAAAAAGGCTTAGGATCGCAACTTCTCTTGATGATTCACTTTAAGGTTAATATTTCCTGTCGAATTAAATTAGTTAACATGGATTGTTGATCAAGAACTCATGAGTATCTATAAGCATCTTTCAATGAACCTATAGACATATTCACTTAATTCCAATAAAATTAGAATTAGTAGAAACACTCTAGTTAATTAATTTACTATATTTCTATGAAAATTGAAATTAACAAGAATTTGTTGCTCAAGTTCTCAATTAGATCATATAAAGCATATAGGTATATCTCTATCCTATATACAAATTACAAGTTCCAACATATGCAGAAATTATAATCTTATGCTATTATCTCCAGATCTAAACCCATATTCCATTTATCAATTTTATATGAGTTTATCTCCCTAATTACTGGCCAAGCAATTAAATAATTATGTTCAAGATATAATAGACACCCCAGTAGTAACCAATAATAATCAACATAAAATATATTACTCAAAACTACTCATCAAGTTCCGTTGCAATCCTAAATAGAAGTTTATTTCATAATGAATATGGAAAATATCATCCGAATATATAATCCAAACATCCCAGATAATTACAAAGTCTAAGAATTTAGAGAAGAGTAGAAGAAACTTGTCAGATTGCTCCTAATTCTCCTTTTGATCTTTAGCCTTAGAAATCTCCTTCGTGTTTCCTTTGATGTTCTCTCTGCAAATTCCTTTTGAAATTCCACGATACATCTTTTCTGAAGTCTCTTCCTATTTGTATTGGTCCCCACTCTCATTAAGATTCCTTTTTGGCTTAGAATTCTTCCTAGCAGTAAAAAATTCCAAGTCTGGCTGTGCCCAAGCGCCTAGGCCCTTGAATTTGTACTGATCCAAGCACCTAGGCCCTTGAAATCAGAATGTGCTAGAAAGGTTGGGCGCCTAGGCCCTTGAATTTGTACTGATTCAAGCGCCTAGGCTCTTGACTGAGACCCCATATTTACAAAAATGCCATTCTGATAATTTTTAATGAATTTTAATTCTTTTCTCCTCCAAAATGACCAATTTGACCCTTCAGCTCCATCCTACAAGAAATAAAAAAATAAATAAAATGATACTAAAAACACTTAAGAATAGGAATAATTAAGTTTAATAATACCGAATTCGTAGATATGAAACTCACTCATCAGCTGACTTAGGGTTCAATTAACTTAAATGATCAAAATAAAATAAATGATGCTTGATATATCTTTTAATATCTATTACTTGACTTAGTTGCTTAAACCTATGTTTCGTTGTTACTTTTCATGCATTTTGTGTTTATTTTGTAGATCTTATGCTTGGGAATTATGTGAGCGACTATTGGTATGAAAAGGCAAGGAAATGCAATCCGGACATCGTTTGGGCCTTCATGTTCATTTCATGTTCTTGGATTGGAACTTGGGTTTTATTGTATAGCTTCTTCTTAGGTTTTCGGAACATCTTAAATCATCCCAATCGGAGTTCGGAGGCGAGAGTTATGACCTTTGTACCAATGGACGTTGAACTTCACGATTTTGGGTTGTCATTGCACAGCTGTCATTTCAAGCCAAAGTACTACCATCATCCATCCATTATTTCTATATTTTAAAAAAATAAAAGTTGTAGATCTCGTCTATATCTTCGATTTGACAGGTGGCAGGCCCCGTAACTCCTCCCGGATCTAAAGTTATGGCTGTTCTACTAGAAGACACTGCAGCAGATTTTTTGGGGAGCGGCCGCGCCATTTTATAGTGTATTTGAAGCGCGGCCGCGCTCTTTCCTGGTCCAAAAAAGTGATATTTTCTACTAGCGCGCCTGCGCCCAACTCCAGGCCATTTCCAGTGCGGACGCGCCACTCCTGACCAGAGTTGACTTTTTCATTAAATAGTGCAATTGAAGCGTAACTTGAAGGAGGAGTCATATTAGGGCTTATAAATAAAGACATATTAGATGTAATAGGGGTATTCCACCCTTTGGGATCACTAGATTACATATGCTCTTCTCTTTTCTTTTCTTTAATTTCTTTAGATTAGATTAGATTATTAGAACCCTAGACTAGATTAGATTTGGGGATTGAAGTAATTGAAGATCCTTGGAAGTTCAGATTTGAAGCAAGAGAAGAAACTCAGATTTGCATTTCTTAAATCCTACGTCTCTTTACTTCTATTTGTATTCTTCTAATGTGTAATCAATTGTGGATTGTGGGATTTGATTCAAGTATGAGTTAGACCCTATTTTGAGATTACAATGGATCTTGTTGTGTAGTTTATTTTGATATACCTCCTTGTTAGTCTTATTATTTGCTATTGGATTGTCTATTATGATTCATACTTAATTGCTTACTTGATTGGCCATCAATTACCGTGATAATCCATATGAAATTGAGAAATAAAATATGGGTTTAGATCTGATCATAGCATGTGTTTGTGTGTTCTACATGGTGTTGGAATTCATGATTTGTGCTTCGGATATACATATACCAAATCATCGCTTGTAGTCATTGGAGAACTTGAGCTTAAACCCTTATTAATGTTAAGTCACATAGACATATAGTGATTTATGTAATTTGGGTATTCACGTGCATTCTATCATTTGTGGATTATATGTGATATGGACTTAGTACATCGAGAGATGGCTATGTTTTGCTTGCGTGTTCTCGGCTAACAATCCGGTGATAATTAATTTGGTTTACGGGAAGTGTATTGATTTAGATGAAACAATAGGTGATATTGTAGTCTCATATCTTCATTATCTATTTAATCTTTATTACTTGTTGACCGTGTATACTTGCACGCATATATTGATCGGGAATACGACCAATACAAGCTTCTCGTAAATGGAACATCCGTTTTGATGAGACAATCAAAGAGTTTGATTTTATCAAAAACGAGGATGAACCATGTGTGTACAAGAAGGTTAGTGGGAGCGATGTTACATTCCTTGTATTATATGTTGATGATATATTACTGATAGGGAATGATATTCCTATGCTACAATCGATCAAAATAAAGTTGTCTAAACATTCTTCCATGAATGATTTGGGTAGAACATCCTATATTGGGAATATAAATCTATATAGATAGATTTTAAAGGATGTTTGGCTTAACCCAAGGAACGTATATTCATTAGATGCTAAAGGCGTTTAGCATGGCAAACTCCAAAAGGTGTCTCATGATAATGAGTCATGGAGTGTATCTCTCTAAAATTGTCCTCAATAAAAGAGAGATCGCATGAGTTACTATCATGTATGCAATGAAATATACGAGACTTGATGTTGATCAGTCATATTCTGGAGATGATCACTGGAGGACATTGATAAACATCTTAAAGTACTTAACTGACACTAAGGATGTTATCATGACACATGATGGGTCTGAATTAAACTAGAGGACTAAACAAACTCAAGTTTTTAAACTAGCCAAGACGACAACAAATCTACTTTAGGGTAAGTCGTTACCTTGAAAGGTGGTGCAGTGAATTGGAAAGGTTCCAAACAGCAAAAGGGTGCTGGTCTAGTGACAAAGACAAAGTATATAATTATAAGTGAAGCTGCAAGTTGATGTTTTGGATGAAAAGTTTATTACAGAACTAGGAATAGTTTCTATGTCTCATCTTGAATCTAAACATGTGTTGTGGCACTTTGATTAAAGAAATCATTGAAAGAGGAGACATCACCTTAGAGCGTGTAGACTCTCAAGACAATATTGCAGATCCACTTACTAAAGCTTTAACAAAACAGCAGTTTTATCGTCACTTAGAGAAGATAAATATGAGATACCATGGCAATTGGCTTTAGTGCAAGTGGGAGATATAAAGTAGTATGCATATAAGCCAATCATGTATGATGATAAAGCATATACTTTGGAGACGATCTTATTTATTTATTAATAAAAGTATTCACTTAATTAAAGGCATTTAATTATCTATATGATGCTGTTTTTATAATATATAAATAACCCATAGTTTTAAGCAATGCTTTTAGAATCATGATGCTGATCATGTTAATGAGATCTAAATTCTTAGAAAGCTTAAAACTAAAATAGTTCCCAATCATTGGATTACTAAAAAGGGGATTAGTAAATCCGGATAGATTGGTACATATGTTGCTTGCTCATTGGATGAGGATGACTGATCTCATAATTATTTGTGTGGAGACACTAAAGTAAGTGTGTAGGTGTTTATTGGAGAATAAGTTCACTGAACGTGACTCGCTATGGAATACCTAATGAAGTTTTACTTTCCTGTCAATAGGAATTCATAATGTGATAGTAGTACAAGTAATCCTTGGACTTGAGATCATCATAGTATCTTGTGTGTAATGAATTATAGTTTAACTTATTCCTTAAGACATTAGGGTAGATCAAAGGGTATGTTTGGGTGTAATAAGTTATATATGGAGATAATGAATGGTCAATAAAGAATCTATCACTTCTAGTAAAAGAAGAGATATAGCCTATGTGATTCGTTAAATGACAACCCAGTAATCCTTGGCCAAGGCATAATGAAATTAGAAAGGAGTTTCTAATTTGCATTATTTAGAGTTGTGCATTTTCTAATCGAAATACATATAATTAAATAAAATAAGACTTGACAGTAATTCCATGTCTTATATTTAATTGGAACATTGTATGGTGAAAAGATTGAATTGTACTGTAACTATTTACTCACAGGTTCTTTTATGATTAATGTTGAAATCTATATTATCTGGAAAGACGTTGATCATTAGGGAGGCTTATCCCTATTGTAGAATAAATATTATTTATTTAAAAAAATTATTAGTTTAATTTATTTATTTAAATAAGATTAGAATTGTTCTAATTGATTTATTCACAACCAGTTTAATATGGAGAACCTAAAAGCTCACACCATAAAAGGAATAATAATTATTTAAGAAGATAATGGCATAATCGTAATAATGCATTAAGTATAATTAATTTAATCTATGGTGATAGGATAAATTAAATAGCTTAATATTTATTATTTAATATTTTAGAAATATTAAATATAAATTAATAAGAGGAGTCTTATTAATATTATTACAATTATTATTATTTTAATTTCTAAAGGAGTTTAGAAATTAATCTAATATTAGTACTCTCATTTATTCCTAATAATATTAGAAGGAAAATTAATTAAAGGAGTTTAATTAATTAAATCCCAATATGTTGGGAAGTCTAATTAATTAAAAGAGTTTAATTAATTAAATAAAACCCTATGTCTAATAGAATTAGAAGGGTTGACCAATATCTATTTAAGAGGAGTATTATGTTAGATATCAGTTGATGTAATTTCAATTGTTGGAGAGTACTCCTTTTCTTTAGAGGATAGAAAACTAGGGTTTAGCCAACCACTCTCCTTCTTGATAACTCCTCTTCCTTGGTGGATCACCTCTAGAGGCCAAACACTTGGGTGGCTAACGTTGATCAAAGGAAGGAATCTAACCCGGAAATTTAAGGAGATCACGAAGAACAAGGGGTTGAACCCATACCTGTGGAAGCTTCGTTCTACAAGGGTATGATTCCATAATTTCTTATTTATAGTTTTAAATTAATAATTTGCATAAAAGATGATCCGGGTAATGGTTTTGTCAAAAAAATTTAAACTCTGATATACCATGCTTCCGCTAATTTTGCAATTTGATTGAACCCACGATTTCGTACAAACCCAACATGTATGCCATACAGTCTTTCATACTTCATTTTGTCCTCTTTTGAGTTTTGCTATCATAACAACTGTCTAGGATTTGGTCTTCTGGTGACTCGAATTTTTAAACATTTTGGCATTCAATTTCATAATCATAAAGCTCAACATGTGCAAAATAGGAACATTGTCTCTCATCTGCATCTTCCTCCTAAACCTCTGATTGTCTTCAAACCAAATAACATTGATCATGTTGAATCACATCTCAACCTTCTGTCCCAAATTGATACATCAAATAGTTTGCACCAACTGTCTTTGAAAAATCAACATGTTATGATGAATCAAATGGAAACATTATAATTACTTGTGCATCGTCTTCAAGATATGTTGTCTGTGTTGATGGAACACCAAAAAGTCTCCATTCCTCCTTATCACTTCACAGCTACAACAAGTTCAACACAGGTTGATCACACGGATCAGACCCCTCCAGATATTCCTCTTCCAACACTGGGTTTGCATTACTCCCCCATCTCTCTGGATGACATCTAGCTATTTGGGAAGAATGTATATATATATATATATTAACTAACTATTCAGGATGAATGTATTATATACTAACCTAACCACTAATACTTAGCTTCATCTATTATATAGGTTTTCTTATTATTATGACTCTGCAGGTAAATATCTTGTACTAACGGTTCCTACAGGTGCTTAGTATTTCTTTACCCCTCCATTTTTGTTAATGACAAAGGGGGAGAAGAAAAATATCAGATGGTGTGTATATACTAAATAGTATATACTAATGAGATGGAAATAGTAATGAATGAGATGGATATAAACTGCTATATATCTACTGTTTGATGGTTTGCCTGATGGTTTTTCAAACATTTGAAATTGCTTTTAAAAACTGATTCATGATCCAAGGGGGAATGCCATGAATTAAGGGGAGTTCTAAAAATCAAAATATTTTTTACTTATTGTCATCATCAAAAAGAGGGAGATTGATAGGTCTCTAAATCTGGTAATTTTATTTTGATGATAACAAATTAGATAAATATGTCAAAAGAGTAGAATCCTCTCCATAGGATTAAAGAATTTTAAATTGATTTTAATTGCCTCATTTATTTTGACCAAAAATATTTATTTTCAAAAACTTCATTTGAATTTATTTTCTAACCTTAATAAATCTAATATCAAGTATTAACGAAATGAATTCATATAGTACCATTTTCTAAGGCAAGGAGATTCCTATTTTTTTTTCAAAATAATTTTATAAATCTTTTATAGGCAAAAAGAAAATTTCTAAATATATATATCTGTATATATATATATATATATATATATATATATATGCCGTGTGTGTGTGCATATAACATATTTGTGTGTGTCATGTGTATGTGCTGTTAATGTTTGCTTTAATGATGGGCTATAAGTTGATAACATTTAAAAAGGGCTTGTCCCTTTATTGGCCAATCCGTGCACTCCTTATTGATCCGGACCCTTCAAAATTTCATCTTACAATCCGGACCTTTAATTTCAAAAATAATTTACCAAATTACCTTTTTGCCATAAACTCAAAAATCCTATAAATAGGAGGCTTTTCATTCATTTCAACTTACCAATTTACAAATCCGAAAAGCTTACTCTCCTTGCCTACATTCTGTCAAATTAAGCTTTCACTCTCTCTTCTAATCAAAGTTCTAATTCTATTTTGGAAGAGAAAAATTTGTCAAAGTATCTTAGATAAGTTATTAATTTATTACTGCTCATATTATCTCATACTTGTTTATATATATAGATATTCAAATATAAATTGTTGTACACATCTATATATATATATATATATATATATATATATATATTTATATTTCATCTATCAATATCAAAGTAAAAAGGCAGTACTTAGATACCGATACAATTCGGAATCTGAAATTCTCCAAACGGTTTTTAACTAATATAGATACATTATATAAATATTATATAATATTTATATGATTATCAAGTTATGAAACAAACAATTTAGTCAGTACTTAGATACCGATATTCGGATATATTTCTTAACAAATAATATATCTGAACGGTCTTTGAAATCTTAAGTGGCCAAATTTTCTCATTATAGATCAAATATAGTATAATATATATAAGTGGGTAAAACAAGTTTCTTCAAGTATTATTTAAATTAATCAAATTATTATACTTGATAAACTGTCATTAAAAGTATATTACTCACAAACTCATTTATAGATTATTTGTTGCATTATATGAAAAGTTTATATGGTTATCTAAACTCAAAGTTATATCTGTTTAAAGAACCATAGAAACACACTCTAAAGAAAAATCCTTTTCTAAATCTGTTTTAACCATAGAAAAATATTCTTTATTAAAGAAAAGAAAAACCTCTGTAAAAAAGTGCGTAAATCTACATATCTGCTTACACAAGAAGCACATCACATAAAAGTGTTGAACTATTATCAAATACTTAACTTGTATATCTGCTTATTTGAGAAGTATCTGTTCTAAACTTTATCTGCTTACTTCAGAAGCAAAAACTAAAACAAACTTTTGTAAAAAGGAAAAGTAAAGTTAGTTTATTTTATGTATTTGTGAGAAAGACAAAAATTCTTTGACCAAGACCAGAGTCTTAGAGAAGTCAGCTGGGAGTTGGATCTCTAGTGTACTTGTGAGGTAAGGAAGAAATTATTGTTTTAAGCCCAAATCATATAATAGTTCTAAGCTCAAAAGGAAGATTCAACTAAGCTTGAGGAAGGAGCTGGAAGTTCGCTGTCCGAGATTGTTAGTTGTGGATAGTTGTAAGTTTATCTCTAAAACTTTGTAAATGCTTATCCGCCTGTTAAAGGAGTATTTATTACAGGGGGTAATAGGATCTCAAGTCCTGGAGAAGAGCTTGAGACTGGACGTAACAACATACCCTATCTGTATGTTGTGAACCAGATAAATATCTGTGCACTGTGTGATTGAATTTTTACTAACCTGCTTATTAATTTCTAACACTGTAAGTTAATCCACTAAAAATTCAAAAATGCCAAATATAATTTTTAAACAGTGATAATCTATTCTACCCCCCTTCTAGATTATTATTGGACTTTCAGAACCAAGCAAAAACTTCAGCAAACTTTCAAATTTCAGCATATTTTTGGACTACTATACCTAAAAAAATGAAAAATAACCTAAAATTCCCTCCCCCACACTCAAACCTTACATTGTCCCCAATGTAAGAAAATCATGCAAAGCAGAAAATACTATAACTAACAAATTAAAAAAAAAGGGATAGAAAGATCAAATAGGAATTCTTGGGTTTCCTCCCAAGCAGCTGCCCTTGTTTATTGTCATTGGCTTGACATCTTTCCTCTCATTCTATGTAATTGGACTTGTGAACTTCAAGTAGACTGGTAACAATTTCATCTCTAAATTAGGAACATTTTGTACTACATGATCCTGCTCCTTTCTATCCATCAAATCCTCCTTGTATAATTGTATTCGATCAAAAGATTCATGCGTTGAATAGTCCACAACATCAGTAGCACAAACAAAATTAATATTACCAAGGTACCTTTTAGCTTCATAAATGTCGAACTGGACATTTGCTTCATCCAATTCCATGGTGAGGGTCCCATGGTGTTTATCATTTAGTGTCTTCCCTGCTTGCACCGATGAAGTTGTACCATCCATATCCTCCTTGTAAAAATCTGCAGAAATTATTAACTCGTCCTCTTATTCCTCCTCATCAAAATCCATAATGTCTTTGGACACCATATTTTCACACATGGCACTGCTGCATGTCTCTGAAGTATGCACAGACTCCTCTTGTTGCCATATCTCTGCTCCACTTCTCAAAGTAATTGCACTTACATTCTCTCTAGGTTTAACAACAGTTTGAGAAGGTAACTTCTCTGGGCCTTGAGAATCCAATCTACTAACCGTGGTAGCCAGTTGACCCACTTGGTTCTCCAGATTGTGGATGGAAGTCCTTGTCTCTTGCTGGAATTGTTGTGCTTGATTCATGAAAGCTTTGAACATATCCTCAAGGGATGGTGCCGAATTGGTAGGTACTGCTATGGGATATGTTTGCATTGGTGGCCTATTACCTTCATAGCTCAAATCGGGATGATCTTTCCATTCTAGATTTTTAGTGTCCACCCAAGGATCATACTGATGAGCATGTTGTCTTAAGAATGTCCCCACAGCATTGACTTAATGCACAGTTTCATCCGCATGCATTCTTGGACAAGCATCATCAGTATGCCCTGACTTTGAACAAATTCCACACACTTTTGCTACTTGCATATTCCCTGCAGCCATTTGTCAAACCAAAGTAGTTAAATCAGAAATTTGTTGCTCAAGATTACAAGTGCTTACCTCTTTTACCCTTTGTGATGCATGAGTTATCCTAGTACTATACTATTCTGAGTTAGCTGCCATGTTTGCAATTAAGTTCGTTGCAACTTCTGGAGTTTTGTCTACCAGTGCTCCCCCACTTGTTGCATCAATCATACTTCTATCCATTGGTAGCAACCCCTAATAGAAGTACTATATCAAGTAATGGTCATCAATTCCGTGAGGTGGACAGCTGGAACACAACTTCTTGAACCTTTCCCAATACTCATATAGATTCTTTCCATTAAACTGCCTGATTCCACATATCTCCTTCCTAATATCAGCAACTCTTGATGCATGAAAATACCTCTCCAAGAATAACCTTGCATGTCAGTCCAGGATCATATTGATCCTGAAGGCAGATAGTATAACCAGTCTTTAGCCAAATCTGCTAAGGAGAATGGAAGAAGTCTAAGCTTGATCTGCTCCTCTGTCACTCCTTGTGATTTCATCGTGGAACACACCACATAGAACTCCTTTAGATGCTTATATGAATTTTCAACTGTAAGACCACGAAAAGTAGGCAAAAGACGAATTAGTCCAGAGTTAAATTCATAAGCAACATCTGAAGTAGGACATTCAATACACAAAGACGGTTGATCAACATCAGAAGTAGCCAGTTCTTTCAAAGTCCTATTTGTGTTTGGCACCGCCATCTTTCCCTCTTTAAGTGATGGAACAAGAGCTTCTACTGTATCTGCAGTTTTCTCTATCTCTTGATCAAAATTTAGGTCAATAGAGTGAAAGAATTAAGTCATAAAACAAAAAGAAAAAGAAAAAGACAATAATAAAAATAAACAAAAATAAATAACACCCCCCGACAACGGCGCCAAAATTTGGGAGCTATCGTTAACACTCCTAAATTAATACCTTACTTCTATTCTACTATCACAAGAATGAGTATAGCAATAAGAAAGGATCGATCCCACAGAGAGTGTATTGTTTTATATTTATCCAATTATTTTCCAATGAATTGGGGGTCTTGTTTTGAATAACTAAATTAACAAAAGTAAATTGAGAAGAAATATCGATAAGTAAAAAACTTCAATTCTTCAGTTCAGTATCACCTTTTCACAATCATGGATTAATCAAGATTTTACAATGTTTTATCCTTCAATGAGATTAACAACCTTAGATAACCGCGATCGCTAATTATCCAAAATTCTCTATATGTGTAAATCTAATACGACGATCACCAACAAAAGATCGTAACTATCATATAACCCACAACTATCAGTCTAGATTTAATACAATAGAAGCATGAAGAATGAGAATTAGATTGTTCCAAGCAACAATTGCACAATCAGGAAATATTTAACTTGTCTTATGAAAACCTTAACAATACCAAAAAGCTTGTCCACAATCAAGTATCATTAATTGCTACTTATGATTAGAAATATATAGTTTGCTTAATATATATCTTAATCTTAGCAGATGATATTTATCAGATTAATCTAACTGGCCATATCAAATTAATCAGATAGTATAGCATACAAGAACTTAATGTAGATAATCAGAATAAATCTCACATATGATGAAATAAATAAAGTAAACTTGATGAAACTGTTAATTGCAAAAAAGGTTCAACATCCCTTCAGAATTGAATTAAAAAATTAGTTCGACATCGTTGATCCTCCAAAACTAGGGTTTAGATGAATGTAGAAAATGATATGAGATGATACCCTTATATTGGGTCTTACATGTCTTTATAAAGCCTAATAAAATCCCTGAAAACCTGAAAATTCACAATCCAATTCATATTAGAAGTCTGCCTAAAACTTGCCAAAAATAAGAAATTGCTATCTTTTTCCCGACAATCTCGCCGGGGCGAGATTTTGGTACTACCAACATCCGTCGGGGCGAATGTTTTCCTTACTTGGCTCCAAAACTGATCTCCGTCGGGGCAAATATTGTCTTCACAAAATGTTTGCCGGGGCAGAAAATGGCAGAGAAGTCTGCGCTGGGGCGACTCCAATTTGGCGCCGGGGTGACTTTTGGCAGAGAGGTCTGCGCCGGGGCGCAGATCCTGGCCCATAAAACCTCGCCGGGGCGAGATTCCCTAAACTTAGTTCCTTATTTCTTTTTCCATGCAATCAACTCCAATTCGTCCCGGTTTATCACGTAAGCTCCATTTTGACCTGAAATCCATAAACAAACCTATTAGACTCGTGTTAACAACCAAACATGCAATAAACTATGCATAAAGGAATCAAAATAACAGAATATTATGCACTCGTCACTACCTCTATCTTGTAAAAAGTTTTTTCTCTTAATATATATATATATATATATATATTTTGAGTAACAACATTTGTCATTTTTACTGTAAATAATTATGCTCAAGTGTGACTTATATTTAGTTTAATATTTGAGAAAAATTATTAATATAACTTTTAATACCTTTTTGATATGAATAATAAGATTCGTCCTGTAATAACAAGTTTGTTTTACGAAAATTTTAATATTTGAGAAAAATAATTATAATTTTTTTTGCGCTAATTTGTACTTTTATGGCTATTAAAATTTTACTTTTTAATTACAAAAAAATATATATTTGAATGTATATTACATAAATTTTAATCTTTGAAAATTTAATTAGCAAAAAGTGTATGACTTTATTTTCCTGATAAATAAATATTTATTATTTTTTGGCATTTATGTTATTTATTGCACAAGTTCATAATTTAATTAATTAGATCAAGTTAAGTAAAAATTATAATATACAAATTTATATTTAGTGGATATATTAAACATTATAACTTGAAGGGTATATTAGACATTATATTAAAAATATTTTTGGATATTAATTAGTCAACCACATTAGGGGTAGTGAATATTACATATTATAGATTAGAGAGGTAATGACTGTTACTTAAAAAACTAGAGGGGTGTTAAGTGTTATTATAATTATATATAGGGGGTGTCAGTATATTTTACTCATAAAAAAGTCCTATTAACTTTGAGATTTATTAGTAGTTATTTGGATTGTTTTAAAATAAATTTAGGAAAAAAAATTTAGGTGTAGTTAAATTCTAGGCCTATACCAAAAATAAATACCAAAACCAAAGATCAAAGACCAAAGACCAGGGCGGATACAAGAATTTTTTCCAACAATGGTGGATTTTAACTAATTTTTTTGTTGAAGTTAAATAAAAAAAACTTGGACTAATCATAATAATGTTTACAAATTGTAATAAATATTCATAATCTAAACTAAAAAAGAAATTTCAAATAAAAAATATTTAGATACAATTTAGAAACTTACTTTGGTAACTTGTCATAGTTCAATTTGAATGATTTCTGAAATGCTTAAGGGCTCAAACCAAATTTGCTTTCTATATTTAAACAAACCCATGAATTAATTTCAAAGCATAAACCAGTTTTGGTATCTTTTTATAAGTTTCAAATAAGTCTCAATGTATCTTTTATTATTATTCTATTTTGTGGGGTTTGTTTATTATAATTATTTTATTTGTCCTAAAAAAGGTAAAAATGAGAGTAGTAGTAAATCAGTACTATAATGATTTATTGTTGTTTCTTTTGGGGCTTATTGTTGTGCAGCTTGTGCATTTAAGAAAAATAATTGATTTCTCGTTTAACCACCTAGTTCTAATACTAGCAGTCAAATTTGAAAAATCATAAAACTACAAGTATTGGAAGAAATCTTAAAAAAACAGCATTGATCCAACTTTTTCCACTATGACTGTTTGAAAAAAATGTATACAGTTCTGATTTTTTTATTTCTGTGCCCTATCTTTATCTTTATAGAGAACACAACTCTCATTAAAACTCACATAAAGGAAAGAGGCAGAACTAATGATAAAAATAATTTGACACAAATCTAATTCTCGACACAATTGCTTCATTTCATTTGAATACTAAAATCACATGCTCATCCAACATTAACAACAACAACAACAGTTGTACTCATCGGAAGTCCATAACTCATAAGGCCACAACAAATTCAAATAAACTATCAAACAAAAAAAAGTTCTAATTTGTTACCTCTTAAGTCCAAAATATAACAAATACATCAAATAAATTAAATTGGGTTTAATCCCAAGTTCTCAACCAACAACAAATTCAAATAAACTACAAATTTTAAATTATCAAACAAAAAAAATCCCTAATTAATTTACCTTCTAAGTCAGATTACTATGATATGCGCAAGATGTAGTGTTATAATGGAGATGCAGAAGAAGAAGTGGGCCTAGTGGCGAAGCCGCGAAGATGTAGAAGTAGTGACGGATATTGGAGATGCAGAAGAAGTAGTGGCAAAGCCACGAAGGCGGAGATGTAGAAGACATAAGTAGAATGGATTTACGTTTGTATGTACTTGTATTGAGAATATGAATGAATTTTTTTTGCCCCCTCCAAGTTTAACTTTTCTATTAATCTGCCCCCTTAAATTTATTCACTTACATATTTGCCACTGTCCCTATACTTATAAAAAAAATTCAACAGGAGCAGTTGCCTATGCTGTCCCCTTAACAGATCCGCCCTTGCCAAAGACCAAAGACGAAGACAAAAAAACTAATTTTTGTCTTATAATATATTTATATAGATATAGATATGATGGTTACGTGTAGCATGAGAAAACTTATTTGCTAATCGCTACGATAGTTTTTGTTAAACACACTAGTTAGAGTAATCGTGGTGTCAGGTCACAATTGTTATTCACAATTGTTACATCAAATAATTAATGACTAGCACTACCCACCATTAACGCAACTCATTTAAAAGTCAAAAGTTGATAATGCTGGATCATAGTTGATCCAGTCCTGTTGACTGTTGAGTTTAGCACCCCCATATTGAACATGTTGCCTTATGAACACTAACGTAATGACTGGGGATTTTTAAAATTGAGGGCTGGTGGCAACCTACCAATATATAGTTGCCAACGATCCAGGGTTATTCCTAGACTTTACTATCTGCGGACAACATAGTTACTACTACTTTATGGAAGGCACTATAACCATTCTTTTCTTTTGCTCCACTTTATTGTCCATCTTATTAACATCAACTGCAGTGGACACCATAAGAGCAAATCAAGCCATTAGAGATGGCGACACCATTATATCAGCCGGTGGAGAATTTGAACTCGGATTTTTCAGTCCCGGTAGTTCTACAAATCGATACTTGGGCATATGGTACAAGAGAATATCATTTGGGACAGTTGTTTGGGTTGCAAATAGAGAGACTCCAATCACTAACACTACAGGGGTGTTAAGGGTCGATTCTAAGGCAATTATGTACCTCGTTAATGGTAGCGATAACATAATTTGGTCATCCAAGTCGTCAAGAGTTCTGAAGAATCCTGTGGCTCAGCTATTAGATACTGGAAATTTTGTTTTCAGGGATGAAAGTGATGGTGACCCAGAAAATGAAAATTTTGCATGGCAGAGTTTTGATTATCCCGGGGATAATATGCTACCAGGCATGAAGTTTGGATTGGACTTGGTAACCGGTCTAGAATGGTACCACACCTCATGGAAAAGTGCAGATGATCCATCTCCGGGTAGTTTTACTCACCGCCTTGATCCTCACGGCTATCCCCAGTTACTTATGTGGAAAGGTTCAGTGCTGTGGTTCAGGGATGGACCATGGGTTGGTAGTCTGTTTAGTGGCAATCCTTACCCAAAACGTAGTGCAATCTACATAAATGAGTTCGTTATGAATCCTAAGGAAATCTATTATGACTTTGATATTGTCAATAAGAGTTCCGTTTCTGCTATTTCAAGGTTGATGTTGAGTCCTACTGGCGTTTCACAACGTTTGATATGGAATGATCAGGATCAAGATTGGGTTGTTTATTTTTCCTTACATGCGAGTGACTGTGACCATTATGGATTGTGTGGCGCATATGGTATTTGTAATATTAACAACTCCCCCAGATGCGATTGTTTGAGCGGATTTGACCCTAAATTTCCAGAAAAGTGGGAAGCAGCAGATTGGTCTAACGGATGCATCCGCAGAACTCAACTGGATTGTATGAATGGAGACGGATTTAAAAAGTATTCGGGCATGAAATTGCCAGACACGCAACGCTCGTGGTATAACATGAACATGAACCTCGAGGAATGTGAGAAGGTGTGCTCAAAGAACTGCTCTTGTACAGCTTATGCAAATGCAGATATCAGAGAAGGTGGCAGCGGATGCTTGTTATGGTTTGATGAACTGATGGATATCGTGGGCTATACAGAAGATGGACAAGATATTTATGTTAGAATGCCTGCCTCTGAATTGGGTACGCGTACGACTACTTTTTCACACATTTAAAGGCTTTTTAGTTCTTACTGCAGAGCAATGTTTTAAAACCCGGACTAGATCGGCAGTCGGACCGGTAAAAATCAAAACCGGAACCGGTTCGCCTTCCAGTCCGATTTGACCCAGTTTTGGTCAAAATCCGGATTGGACCGTTGACCACCGATTCAACCGGTAAACCTAACCCAGTTGACCTGATTTTTAATTATTTTTTTTACCAAAAAAATGTTAATATTAAAATTAACCACTTTTATTAATATTGTAACTCATCTTTATTATATTTTAATTCATGAAAAATGAGATTTTTAAAATTGTTATTAATTACTAATAATATATATTTTTATATATTAATGATGTCATTAAGTCAATAACGGTTCGACCACTGGTTGGACCAGTGATCCATCCATCCAGTATCTTTTTTGGTTCGATGAACGGTCCGGTTCTGAGAACCTTGCTGCAGAGCTCTAGTGTGAATAATAAAATACTGCCTCCAATTTTAATTTGACCAGAATCTTGTATTTTTCTTAAAAATTTTGGCTATGCAGAGGAAAGCAGGAGATCAAAAGTAAGTAGGCGAATCCGAATCATACTGTTTCCTGTAGTACTAGCAGTACTAGTGGCCTTATTTCTGATATATGGATTCAAGAAGATAAACCGGGATAGAGAAGGTAAATGTGTTTGAATTGTTCTTTGAAACAAAAACTACATCTATTATATATACTGGCCATTTGAACCATTTGGTCAAAGTTTGGGTAGTACTGGGTATATCATATATATACCTGTGGCCCTGTTGTCAAAGCACTTGAATAATTTTACTCCACACTTCGCAGGAACCTTGGAGTTCAATTCAGAAAGGGTTGGCATACACAGAAATGACAGGGAAGATTTAGAGTTACCATTATTCGACTTCAAAACAATTGCAAATGCCACAGATAACTTTTGCAACAGCAATAAGCTTGGACAGGGCGGCTTTGGACCCGTCTACAAGGTAATTATATTGATACACATCAAGTGAGTAATCATAGGAAAATAAATTCGTCCTACACACCTCGCATTGTGCTACCATAAGGCACCAAGACTCGAGTTGATCAATTTCAAGCATAGGGTAGTATTATAAAGGGGATGAAATATTGAAAGGATCAATGCTCACTTCTAAAAGTAGAATATGAATCTATTATAACGACTGATTTGCAGGGCATGTTGGACAACGGACAAGAAATAGCTGTGAAAAGATTGTCAGAAAATTCGAGACAAGGAATACATGAGTTTAAGAATGAAGTTTCATATATTGCCAAACTACAACACCGAAATCTTGTGACGCTTCTGGGGTGCTGTATCGAGGAAGGGGAAAAGATATTGATCTATGAATACATGCTCAACAAAAGTTTAGATTCATTTATTTTCGGTATGTCCCTCTTTAATATGTTAAAATATATTATTTTTTTACTTTTCCATTGTCTGAAATACAAAACTAGATCGAATGCCTTTGGCTCGAGTGGTATGACCTAATTCATGTTAACCATGAGGTTTGGGGTTCATTCCATGACAGTGGCCAAGGAGGGGGTGTGTGTCAAATTAACAAAAAATAAATAAATATAAAACTAGTATCATCATGAAAATTTACTGAAGCACTAGGTTGTACATTTTCCAAATATATAGCAGTTTGGATTGACTTGGATATAAAATGCATAGATGAAGAAATAAGCAAATCACTGGATTGGCCAAAGCGCTACAACATTATAAATGGCATTGCTAGGGGACTTCTCTATCTTCATCAAGACTCCAAGCTGCGAATCATTCACAGAGATCTCAAAACCAGTAATATTTTACTCGATCACGAGATGAATCCAAAAATCTCAGACTTTGGCATGGCAAGAAGTTTTGGAGGAAATCAAACAGAAGCAAATACAACAAGAGTTGTTGGGACATAGTAATACTCTTTACAACATGCAAATAGTTTCTACATCTTTTGCTCGGAAACTAATCTCTTTTCCTTTTATCTTCTGCAGTGGTTACATGCCTCCTGAGTATGTTATTGATGGACTATTCTCAATTAAATCTGATGTATACAGTTTTGGAGTCCTAATGCTAGAAATAGTCACTGGGAAGAAAAACAGATGTTTCGATCATCCAGACCACAATCATAACCTTCTAGGACATGTAAGTGCATATGAATATATTTTAACGCTTTTATGCTATAGGCTTTAATTACTTCTGGTGAACTATCATTACATCAACTTTTTTAGGTATGGAAAAGTTTTAATGAAGACAAGCTTTTGGAAGTACTCGATAGAGGGATCTTGGAGTCATATAACCAGAATGAAGTGTTTCGAGTCATACAAATTGGATTATTGTGTGTTCAACAATATTCGGAAGACAGACCAAGTATGTCATCTGTGGTTTTAATGTTGAATAGTAAAACCACACTATTTCAACCCAAACAACCTGGTTTTTTCAACGAAAGAACGCATGAAGCAGAGTACTCATCGAGCAAGCCGATATTAACCTCATCCAACGAATTTACTATTACCGCTGTTGTACCACGATAATAGTTTTAATTAATCTTTTGGTGCATTTGACACCTCTTAAGTTAGTGTTTAAAGAGTTGTAAAATTCCTCTAAATCTCATGTTTGCCAGTTTTTTTTTAAGGAAGGAATGGAAGTGATTTGGATGTAAAATTGATTCGGAGGGATGAGAAAGTTGAATATTTTATATTACCTAAAGTAACATTTTAAAATAAATCATGTCATTTATTACATTAATAATATGTAAGTTTAATATAGTAATAGTATAGTTTAAAAATAAAAATATTTTCTCTTCACTTCCCTCCTAAACTCACAAACAAAATAAAATATAATTAAAATCTCATCATTTCCCTTCTTTTTTAAAACTCACAAACATTACGAGAAAAAATTATAATTCATTCTTGTCCCTTCCCCTCCTATACTTTCCCTTCTTATCCCACCCTCCAAACTCAAAAATGCAGGGTAGTACCGTGAAAAATGACTTCCTATTCGTTCTTTTCTGATGTCAGCCTTATCAAATTTTCAAATTGCATCGACCCCATAACGCCAATGTGGGACTTTGGGTCTGTAAGTCGGGCCAACCTAATTTAGACTCTTCAATGCACCCAAAAGACCGGAGAGACGCCCAAAAGACAGGACGATCTGTCTTGCCTAGGCTAACACGGCATGGAAATTGAAATTTAAGCAAATTAAGTATGATATGATGGTTACATGTAGCACCGATCCTTCTGCTCTAAAATTAGAAATACTCTCTTTTTAGTTCGTTCAAAAATTAGAGATAATTTTTTTATTTTAAGATTATAAAGTGATATGATATTCCTAATTTATCATTATTTTCTCACTAGTATTTTCAATATCACACCACCACAATCGAATTTCTAACTAATACAGGTTATAATTGAGAACGTAAAATTTTCGTTAAAAGTCATCGTCTTTGCGGTACGTTAGTTTTTGTTAAACACGTCGTGTAAGGTCACAATTGTTACATCAAACAACTAATGACTAACACTACCCACCACTACCGCAACTCATTTAAAAATATAATGTTTGTTCAAAGTTGCTCCAGTCTTCTTGAGCTTAGCCCCACCACATTGAACATGTTGCCTCATGAACACTACCGAAATGATTGGGGATATTTTAAATTGAGGGCTGGTGGCAAAGGGTTACTACATGCCACTTGTAGATTTATCAGTTGTTCATGTCACTTCTAGATTGAAGGTATTTCTCATTATTTCAAACTTAGTTTAAACTTCAAAGTAGAAATTTTATTTATCCACAAAAGGATTACACATGTAATCTTCTTATTCAGAGGACAGATTACAAAATGCAAATCCCAAACACCAAGATGCGAGTGTTGAAGGCAAGGAAGAAGGTAAAAAAAGCCAATAAGTTAATTTGAGTTCAGCTTTACCCGTTTTGGTATTGCTTTCGGTGGTTCCAATTTTCTAGCTGTTATCCCCAACTTCTCTTTCATATCCAATGTCTCTGTAGCGAAATTGTTGGCAAGCACCCAGTGGCGGAACCAGAACATTTTTAGAGGGGGTCAAAACACATCAGTGAAAAAAATTATTTATTGATGCTTGACGTGCTTCTTTCAAATTCATTTTGTCCAATTATAGTATTTCACAACATTATATTCCAACCCTTGTCAACATTTGAGTTGTGAATCTAATGGCTTTAAATATATATATATATATATATATATATATATTAATTTTCTTCCGAACTATGAGACTATTAATCAGACTTTGAAGTCTTTAGTCAACTGATTAGTTACTTTTATAGATAAATTATAAATTATAATATTATATATTCAAAATTTTATTTGTGGTTCTAGTCATCTTCTTTGGAGACAACTGAAACAAGACACTCAAAGCGAGAAAATTAATTAAGTTAATCTCATTTACAAAAAATTAATACCAAGTTATGGTTAAGCCAGTAAGACAAATGATTACAATATTAATTAATTAATTATCAAACTTATTTAATATTATTTTATCTTATAATAATATTGTTAATTTATTATAAGTAGAAGTGTGACGCCCCCAAAATAAGTCCACACAATTCATTCTGAGTCGCCAAATACACACTGCAAAATCTAAATATAAATCCTCATATTCCAACTATTATTTTGTCGTGCACAATACGACCACACATAAACTGTGAGTTTCAATACAAATAACAATACTCATACTCCTTATCAATGATACGTTACATAAAAGTACAGTCAATAACTGTTTTAGGAATTAAAATATTTGGAAAATATTCAAGGAAACCTTCGTACATAGGAAGCTGATGTGATATAAATATGTAACTGCAAGTGCACAGTGTCAATTGAAGAACTGGCAAGTACAGGTCGAACCCACAGAGACTAGATTAATTTTAATATATCCTTAATATCTATTTTAGGCGAATTAGAAATAAAGATTGAGAGTTGATTAACTAGAATATGAAAACTAATAATGAGGAAACAATCTAGGAATCCGAATTCATTAAATAATAAATATAGCATATTATTCAATCTCTTCTATTTTTATAACTTAATTATGATTTTGATCTCCCTTTCTTTTAATTTAGTAATTTTACAATTAACTTGGGCAAGCATAGACTATGAAAATTTAAGGATTAACTATAATCCATCAAAACTTCTTTGAGCAAACATGAATTATGAAAACTCATATCTAACAACAATCTATTAAAACCTCTTAATTAATTTAAAATCACATAAGAACTATAAAACGAAGGTATTTCAATAACGAAACACGAAGGCGAAACCAATTAAACATATAAACATAATTAATAGAAGAGATGAAAAATATTATCATGAATAATTATTTAATTTCATCTTCATCCTAGATATAAAGAAATTAAATAGACATGAAAAATAAATTAACTAACTAAAATAAAGAAGAATAAATAAAATAAGAAAACTCCCTTTATTGATGATTCTCCAACAAGCGTACAATGAAGAAGTAATTTAATCTACTTCTACTCCTAACCTAAACTAATACAATACTTAATAATCTTTCTCTCTAAAACAAGAGACCTATTTATAGGAAAAATAAATTTTGAACCCTAATTTAGATTCATTGAATTTGGAAACTTTTGTTCCCTTTCCATGTAGGTTTCAACTTCCTAGTGGCAATCAACTTTTCAAAGAGATCTTCTAGATAGATTTTTTTTCTCTTGTTGGATTTAACTTGCACACCAAGATTGTTCCACCTCTTTTCTTCTCCTTGCAGAATTCTTCTTGGATATTTCTTACATGAATAAGAGCATTAAATATCGCTTTATCACAAAGACTTTGACTTTATTGCAATAAATATTAAACTCTACAAAATAAAATAAAACATATTAATTTAATAAACTAATATAATTAAAAGGACAAAATTAGGGATAATAAAATGTATGAATTATGTGTCTATCAAATACCCCCATACCTAGCTTTTGCCCGTCCTCGAGTAAAATAAAAATAAAATAAAATAAAAGTTTAACACTTGATAATTCTTTCAACTGTTGAGATATAGCCATACATATGCTTTTACTCCTGATGTATGTTTTCAAACTACTTTATATACTTGCTGGGCAATTTGTGCTCATTCTTGCTTAAACCTTTCAGTTAAGGATGAGAATGCTGAGGGCTCGGGCAAGGACAAGGGAAAGTCTAAGATGAAATGTTGAGAGTTGTTTATGTAATAAGTTTATATTTTCGCATATGATGTTATGTAGCGATAAACGCTAAGTTAAGTTTAGGTTTATTTAAGGTTGTAAAGACTTGGGATTTTATTTGAATAAGTATGTAATAGCTATTATAATTATTATTATTTTCAGAGTTTATGTAGTTAGATGATGATGTATGTTGTACCGTGAGCACCAGGTCCTATAATCGATGTTACACGGATTTGGGGGCGTCACAGGTTGGTATCAAAGCTGTAGGTTATAAACCTTAGGTAGGGAACCTTAGACTATAACCTTAGAGAAGTTAGTGGAGATAGTAGGGAGATGAACTCACATAGAGTTCGAAGGGTTGTGCCAAATCTATTTTACTAAAAACAAAATTAATATCTATTTTAAAATACTAATCAAGTTACTTTGTTTTGATTGTAGGATGTCAGGAGAAGAGGAGGTTAGAGATATTGACGTTGTGAGTGAGCAGTTGGTGACAGCTATACCTGAGCCCATAGCTGAGGCAGCAGTTGACTTAGACCCAGAGGAGTGGCCTGAAGAGGAAGAGGAGCCCGAGGAGGACTCCGAAGAAGCACTTGAGGATACAATGTTGGATGAGTTGATGGATAGGATTACTGAATTGGATGACAAGGTCCATGAGTTGGAGGAGCTGTATCAGGGGGAGCAGCAAGCTGCAGCATTGCTTGAGGCATTGGTGCACCACCTGATAATTAGGAACTGGATCTGGCTGACAAGCTTCAAACAGCAGGTCAGAAGGCGCACAGACTGAAGGATGAGAAAGAAGCTATCAGGACCCACCTGGGACATACCATTAATGGGTTAGAGTCGAGGATACAGAGTCTCCAAACTGACAAGCAGATCATTACCACATTCTGGGGAGATGAGAGGAGAGGCCGTGCTCGGGCCGAAAAGCTAACTGACGAGTTAGAAGGAGAAGTAAGAGATAAGAAGGTTAGGATGGACGGGATGAAATACGCGTTTAAGTCAGCGCATGGGAGGTTCCAACATAGGGTGTATCACTTTCAACATGAGGAGTACCGGTCTAGGCATGCTATAAGTCGAGGGCTGGTGTTGGAGATAGCAGATGAAGAGCATGAAGACGCCATTAGGCGGGGTCTTTAGTTTATTTGTGTTGAACTTTTACTATTAGCGTATAGAACGCTTAACTATGACATAAAAACTTGGTTTCCAGTTTACTAGGTATTTTGGCTTAAAGTGATGTAAATGGTTTAATGCCATAGGATGATGAAATACCTTGGGTATTATGGTTGTAATTAAATAAATATGCTTTTATTTAAATGTGTGATGTGATGCTTAAGTTTTTATATAAATTATAAATGTTGTAGGAATAAGTTATGGGATGATAACATTAGGTTTATTTAAACAAAAAGATGGCTAGAGGAAGACGCCGTCAACAGGCACCAGAGGGGTCAGGCGGTAATGCTGGGGACCAACCGAACCCCATGCAACAATTCGTAGACATGTTAGTTGGGGCACTTCAGAATCGAACCCCGAATATCAATAACCCTCCAGCGGCCCAAGTGGCAAACTTTAAGAACTTCAAGAGCGCGGGACCCCCTGAGTTCAAAGGAACCACCGAACCCATTGAGGCCCAAACCTGGATAAAGAAGATAGAAAAGGCGTTCGCTATCGCCCGAGTAGGAGATGAACAGAAGACAATCTTCGCCACATATATGCTGAAGGGTGAAGCCAACTTCTGGTGGGAGGCAAACCAAACCAGGGCTGAAGAAGGTGTGATACTTTGGGAGGGGTTTAAGAAGATCTTTTTCTAAAATTACTTTCATGTGAGTATGCAGAGTCGCATGGAGATGCGATTCCTGGAGCTGAAGCAAGACGACATGACTGTACCTATGTACGCCGCAAAGTTTAACGAGCTGGCGAGGTTCGCGCCTCATCAGGTTGACACTGAGGAGAGGAAAACGATGAGGTTTGAGGAGGGTCTCAAACCATGGTTATACAGTAGACTTTCGGTGTTGCAGACGAACAGCTTTGCGACTCTTTTGGAGAAAGCTATAATCGCTGAGGGCGGAAGTGAAACCCTGATGAAGTTTAACAAGGAGAAAAAGAAGAAGAATGCAGGAGGAAGTCGAGGGGAAGGTAGCAGCAGCAGTGGTGCAAACAAAATGAAGTGGAACAATAACAACAACAACAACAATTTCAACTCGGGAAACTCTGGGGGAAAACTAGGGGAAGCAAAGAAAAGGACTGAGGCATGCAAGGAGTGTGAGAGGAATTGTGACGCCCCCAAATTCGGGACCGCCACTTGGTCTCTCGAATTCGGTTCGTCACGTGCTCAAGGTAATACATTACAATAATAATACGATTAAATGTCGCATTTCACAGCGGAATAATACACAACTAATACCGAATAGATTACATTTAAATAATATAATTTATTCATGTCCCAAGGTCTCGTAACTTAAATAGTGATTACATAGCTTAGACATATCTTAAGCATAAATAATCTTAACTAGTACATAATATCATAAGTTCTTTATTACAATCATAAAGTCCTACATAAACAAAGCTACTCAGTAGCCTTTCCCTTGCCCTTATCTGTGCCTGAAGGTCCGCACTGCTCTGCCTTAACTGAAATATTTTAGGGAAAGCAAGAATGAGCACAATTTGCCCAGCAAGTAATATACAATAAGGGTGAGTAATATAATTTTCAATTCTCAAAAGGGTATACCAAGGTTTGATAGTTCAAGGATAACAAGAATATCACCAGTTCTCAATAATAGTCGCTAAGGACAGAATAATATCAATGTGATTCAATAATAAATCAATTCAAGATTTCAAGATAACTGAATACTGAGCAGTCACTAAGGACTATGAACTTCTACTAGAATTAACAGTAATAAACTGATAACCCAAATAAAAAACAAGTACAACAGGTGATCAGCCTAAAGTACCCTACGTTATGCATAACAATCAATCATACTCAAGTGCGCACGTCGGTTCTCCGATAATTATATTTTCCCTTCAAAGAAGGTTATTTTTCTCAGTCAAATATGAGATCCTGCACCAATCAATTTGTTTTGGGTCACTTGTCAATAATATAAGTCTAGCCGAATCAAATGGCATAGACACTTTCACAATATTCAAGAACAATACCAAGTTCAACATGAATAATAGCTTTAATGAAATAAGAGTTCAAGTATGCTAATTCAATTCAAACGAGTAAATAAAGAAACTAGCTCGCAATATACAAGGATAGAATACTTGCACCGTAAAAGAGTGTAAGTTAGAAAACTTGCCTTAAGCGTAGTTTATCCCCGTAAATTAATCAACACTTTTCGAATCCTATCGTAATATAGTTATGTATATATGATATTCATTAGTCATATGATTTAACAACATATCTTATTTTAGATATACAATCCACATATAAGTTAAGTCTTTAACTTCACTATACAGTCATACCACATATAGTATCATAGCTGATTCACAAGTCTCGACTAATATACTTTTAACCTTAATGTTCCTCTTTTTGAGTTTAACACACTCTCATATCATTATTATCACACAAGACCACAATCAATACTAAATATATGTTATTTCAGTGAGTTATGGTATTTCAATAAGTCAACCGTCAAAAATTGGATTCAAGTATCAACATATGATATCTCATAACATATATGCATATTAAAGGATGCCATAATGCTTCTCAAGTCTATCTAAGTTCTCTCTTTCATGATATGGCTCTAAGTTAACACTTTTGACAACTTACGGTCATTCAAGGTCATGAAAATCACATAGTCTAACATGCTTGCTTCTTAAACATATAAGGTAGTCGTATAACTTATATTAGACATGCTTGTGAGTATTCATATCGTATATGTGCAATTAGCATCGTTTTGGATTGAAATATGCTTCGTTTATGCTTTACTTGAGTTATGACACCTAAGCATGGCACATATACATTTATGATACATGAGTGAGTCTAAGAGTATCATCAAACATGCTCACAAATATCAGATTCTAACTCTCAAAGTAGCATGTTAACATTTACGTTCAAAGTTTGTATTTTCATTAGTAAGGCTCATTAACAAGTCCAACATGTTCATGCTTCTACACTTTCGTATGCATGTATATATGTACTTCAGATCGTGATATAAAGTTCGGAATCCAAGTTCACATAGCTTATTGTACACATAGCAAGTATAGCCTTTTACTTGGAAACTTATTTCAATTCATGTTTGGATAGTCTAATAATATAACTATCACATTATTACATGTCAAGGCATATCGGAATGTGATTCATTTACACATAAGGTCGGTTTACGTATTACATCATGTTTATCAAACTAGTTTACCAATCCTTAAGCTTTCTTCAAATTCTCAAGCTAAACAACTAATATGGCTTACTATATACATAACAGCCTTATTGTACATGTCATGGTGGTTTGCATGCATAACCTACTTAGTATAACATGCTCAAAACATCAAAATACTTAACAAAATCATCAACAATTTTTGTAGAACAGCGCGGCCGCGCGCTAGTTGTATTAGGGAGAGGCGCGGCCGCGCGGCTCCCGTTCCAGACCAGAAGATGTTCTGTTATTGCAGAGCTTCAGAATTTCTCATAATGTACTTAGCTAGCATGCTTGCCTACCATCACTTTACATTCCTGACACATAGATATACTTAACAACTTATGCTAGCACCTTATCACACACTAATTTTAACAATATCATGCAATCTCTATGAATTGAAATTCAAATGGGTTTAGAGGTTATACCTCTTGAGCTCAAACTTGCACACAATTTGCTCTCAAATTCAGATTATGAACTCACAATAATCTCTCTATATCACTTAGCAATTAATTAATCAACATAGAAAATGAAGAGGGATGCTCAATTTATAGAAAAATCAAAACCTATGCCAAGCCTTTGTCCATGAAAATAAACCAAGAGATCAAGAAAGAAGATGTTGGATATTAGATGGTTGGTGAGTGGTTGGTAATATGCATCATGAATCCCACTCCCCCTACAATGATGAGCTAGAATGATCTTGGGAGAAGAAGAAGGAGTAGCTCCTTAGCCTTTTTGTTCTTCACGTGAATGAGAGAAAGAAGGGGAACTGGACACTTAATGTGGGACTAGCTAAACATATCATCAGCCATAGCAAATTGGGGATAAAAGATCATATATTATATACTTAGTACATATATGTATACCTTAGCTTATACTCACTTAGGGGCATACATGGACTAAAATACCATAACAACTTCGCATGGTAGCACATTGGGGTACATATATATATACATCATATAATCCATGTACACTTTAACAATATCACATTTACGAGTTAATTGAATTATCCCAACTCTTATTATTATTAATATTTCAAGTATGTTACTCATGGAGATGATTAGGAATATCAATTATTTACATACTTTAACCTAATATTCCATATAGTATACATTAAAGTACTATACCTACCATATGGTCACATAGGCATTATTTATGTAACTTATACGAGATAATTTCCATATTGCATAGCCTTACTAAAGTGTCACACTACACTTTATAGTATAGTTTATATGTATTACATAGTTGCTTGTATTATCACAATGCACTTCATATAATATATTACGTAGTTATGCCAAAATGTCACATTATACATCATATAATATAGTTTATATATATGGACATAGTTACTATGCAACGTGTGACTACATAACTTTACATTAAGCAATTAATTGAACAACATTAATCTCAACGTTAATTAACCATTTATTCATTAATATGTTATTACTCGTAAAAATCATTAATTAATAACATATTATTAATTAATCATCCACTCATAAATTCTTACTTTTATGAATTAAATTATATACTTTCCGTCGCTATGCCACACAAGGCATTCATTGAGCTTATTGTAAACTCCACATTTTCTCAATTATCATAATTATTCAATTTAATATAATTGATTTACCTCATCTCATAACACAAAATTATTTATATATGAATAAATATTCACTTCCATTAATATATTTATTTAATAATATATAAAAATTCTTGGGTATTACATCATCCCCCCTTATAAAAATTTCGTCCCGGAATTGCTGCAGGTTACACAAATAAATGGGGATAATCCCTCATCATCCTATCTTCTAACTCCCACGTTGCCTCCTCGACATCGTGGTTACGCCAAAGTACTTTTACAGAAGATATAATTTTATTTCTCAAAATTTTCTCTTTCCTATCTAATATTTGGACATGAATTTCTTCATACGCCAAGTTCTTCTCCACTTGAATGGGCTCGTAAGAAATCACGTGCTTGTAGTCGGCCTTGTACGGTCGCAACACAGAAATATGGAATATGTTGTGGATGTGCTCCACCTCGGGTGGTAACGCAACTTTGTATGCCACTTCGCCCACTCGCTTTAGTATCTCGAACGGTCCTATGAATCTTGGACTCAATTTTCCTTTCTTGCTGAAACGGATTTTTCCTTTCCATGGAGATACCTTCAAGAATACGAAATTGCCGACTTTGAAGTCTCGGTCCTGCCGATGCAAATCTGCGTATTTCTTCTGGCGATCTTGAGCTGCTACTAATCTGGCTCTTATCACTGTCACCACGTCTGCGGTTTGTTGTACTAGCTCTGGTCCGAGTATTCGTCGCTCTCCGACTTCGTCCTAACATAATGGCGTTCTGCACTTTCTTCCATAAAGAGCTTCATACGGTGGCATGCCGATACTCGCATGGTAACTATTATTGTATGCGAATTCTACTAAGGGTAGGTGGTCGTCCCAATTTCCCTTGAAATCTATCACGCAAGTTCTAAGCATGTCCTCCAGCGTTTGTATTGTTCGTTCACTCTGTCCGTCTGTCTGAGGATGATAAGCGGTACTCAACCTCAATTGCGTTCCCATTCTTTCTTGCAAACTCTTCCAAAAATTGGACGTGAAGCGCCGATCTCGATCAGAGATAATTGACACTGGTACTCTATGTTGTGAAACAATCTCCTTTACGTACAGACTCGCTAACTGATTCAAACTGTAGAGGATCTTGATTGGTAGAAAATGTGCGGTCTTGATAAGTCGATCCACGATAACCCAAATAGCATCATAACCTTTCTGTGTAACTGGAAGTCCTACCACGAAGTCCATCATAATATGCTCCCATTTCCACTCTGGTATTTTTAACGGTTGTAGTAAACCACTCGGCCGTTGATGCTCTGTTTTAATGCGTTGGCAAGTCAAACATCTACTGACGCACTCTGCGACTTCCCGTTTCAAATTGGGCCACCAAAAATGTTGCCTTAGTACATCTTCGTGCCTCCCGGATGAACGAAATATGTCGTATTGTATGCCTCGTGCAAAATCTCTTTCCTTAACTCGGTTACTGCTGGTACCCATACTCTTTCTTCAAATCTCAAAATACCGTCTTTATCCATTCGAAATTTCTCTTCCTCATTTTCTGTGATCCTCCTTTGGATTTTCTCACACTCTTTATCTTTTTCTTGTGCTTCCTTTACTCTATCCAATAATGTCAGATGAGCTTCCATTACAAACAACTTCTCTCCAGGCTTCTCTGGTTCTTTCACTTCTATCTCCAATTTCTCCATCTCTCTTATCAACTCTTCCTGAGTCGTCAAATTAAACAACTTTTCCCTTCCTTTTCTGCTCAGAGCGTCGGCAACCACGTTTGCCTTTCCCGGGTGATAAAGAATATCACAGTCATAGTCTTTGATTAATTCTAACCACCTCCTCTGCCGCATATTCAACTCCTTCTGTGTGAAGATATATTTCAGACTTTTGTGGTCCGTGTATATCTCACATTTTTCCCCATAAAAATAATGCCTCCAAATCTTTAACGCAAAAACTACTGCCGCTAACTCTAAGTCTTGAGTAGGGTATCGTTTTTTGTAATCCTTCAATTGTTGTGATGCATACCCAATGACTTTGCCGTGCTGCATAAGCACACAACCAAGGCCCTTGTGTGATGCATCACTATACACCACAAAATTTCCCGCATCATCTGGTAATGATAACACAGGTGCTTCGCTCAATCTCCTTTTCAGTTCTTGAAAACTTTCTTCGCATTTGTCGGTCCATACAAATTTTACCGTCTTTCTAGTCAAATTGGTCAACGGGGTTGCTATCTTATAAAAATATTGGATGAATCTTCGATAGTACCCAGCTAACCCTAAAAAGCTTCTCACCTCTGTCGGTGTTCTCGGTTGTTCCCAATTACTTACTGCTTCTACCTTTGCAGGGTCTACAGCGATTCCATTCTTATCCACCACGTGGCCTAAGAATTGAACCTTCTCCATCCAAAATTCGCACTTTAAAAATTTTGCATACATCTTCTCCTTCCTTAGTGCCTCCAAAATAATATTCAGATGTTCGGCATGTTCTTTCTCTGTCTTCGAGTAGATCAAAATGTCGTCGATAAAAACCACTACAAATTTATCCAAGTATGGCTTGAAAACTCGATTCATCAAGTCCATAAATGCTGCCGGAGCATTAGTCAAACCAAATGACATTACCAAAAACTCGTAGTGTCCATAACGGGTTCGAAACGCAGTCTTTGGTATGTCCTCATCCCTCACTTTAAGTTAATGATATCCTGTTCGTAGGTCGATTTTCGAGAAACACTTTGCTCCCTTCAGTTGATCAAATAAGTCATCTATCCTTGGTAACGGATATCGGTTCTTGATCGTTACTCTGTTCAATTCTCGATAATCGATACAGAGCCTCATCGATCCGTCCTTCTTCTTAACGAATAGTACTAGTGCTCCCCAAGGAGAAACACTCGGTCAAATGTAACCCTTATCCAACAATTCTTGCAATTGTATCATCAATTCCTTCATTTCTACTGGTGCCATACGATTTGGAGCTTTCGAAATCGGTGTCGTTCCCGGTGCTAAGTCTATTACGAATTCAATTTCTCTGTCTGGCGGAAGACCAGACAGATCGTCTGGAAACACATCTTTAAATTCATTAACTACGGATATATTCTTAATTTCTACTCCCTTTTTTCGAGTATCAACGATGTAAGCGAAATAACCTGCACATCCTTTCCTTAACAATTTCTTGGCATGCATCATCGTAACGCAACCCGATTGCTTAAGCGATGAGCTACCATAAAACACTACCTTAGATTTACTCGGAGTCTGAAGGTTCACACATTTATTCTGACAATCAATAATCGCAGCATGGTTATACAACCAATCCATCCCCAGTATTACGTCAAATTCTCCCAATCTAATAGGAATCAAGTCTACGCTCAGTTTATGTTCTCTAATGTTTGCGCGATAATTTTGATAAACGTATTCTACAGGGATTATTTCCTTATTAGCAACTTCTATGATCAAAGAATTTTCTAATAGTTCTCAGGGTGTACTAAGTTTACTAGCAAATTCCTCAGATATAAAAGAACAGGTGGCACCCGAATCAAATAATACGTAAGCATTTATATCATTGATTGGGATTATAGCTGACACCACGCCCTTCGCAGCTACGGCATCCTGGACGGTCATGTTAAAAGTTCTGGCGGTTGGGCTGTTGGATTGTGCCGGCTTGCTGATCATAAGCTTATTTCCTCCCCCTTGTTGGCTACCACTTCCGCCACTTCCCTTCTTCGGGAAATCCTTAATACGGTGCTCAGTTGAGCCGCAAGCAAAACACCCTTGGATCTTCTTTGGCTTCAGACAGTTTGGCGATATGTGCCCCTCTTGGCCGCAGTTATAACACGTGCCCTTTCCTTTTCAGCACTCCCCTTGATGACTTTTCCCACACTTATTACAAGATCCACTCCTTTTCTAGAAATTTCCCTGGTGACTCTAGTAACGATTGAGATTTTATATTTAATTTTAAATATTTATTGAGTTAAATAAATATTTTATGTGATTTATTTATTGAGTTAAATAAATAAATTATGTGATTTATGGAAGTGATTTAATTAAGTGTTATATATTAATTAAATGAATGTGTAATATTTATTTAATTGATGTATATTTTATATTATAGTTCTAATTTAATTGAGAGAATTAAATTAGATGATTTATGTGTTAGTGTTACATGAATTATAATTAGCGAGTAATTATAATTATGATTATAATTATGTGACAAATTTTATGTGATTTATTGATGTTAGATTTTAATTGATTAAATTAGTTGTTTAATATTTAATTAATTAAAATGTGACATTAAAGTATGTGTTAAAATGATTTCTTAAAATAAAAGAAAAAGGATTTTAAATGATTTTAACCAAACAAGGCCCATGTAATTGTTTTAAACCTATTTCTACCAAACGGGGCCCTAACTATCAAAAAGCTGTTTTAAATAAACTGGTTACCAAACAATACCTTAGCATTAATAATCTGTTTTTGAAAATAACCTTGTTTTGCCAAACAAGGCATTGTGTCTTTTGAAAATTGTAACTGACATTATACTTAATATATTTTGTCAGTTATATTATATATAATTAATCCTATATCTATTACTACGTATTATATTATACGTTAGTTTACTTTATGCTAAGTTAGTCTAAAACTAAGAAAACAAAGAGAGAAAAAGAAGAGTAGAGAAGTTGAGAGAAAGAAGAAGGAGAATTTGGAGAGAAAGCAAGAAAAGCTTAAGGGAATTCATCTTCTTCACTAACAACTAGCTTAAAGGTAATTTATAATCTCTACTTTTATATTTTCAAAACTCAGCTATATGTCCTTCGTATTTTATTCTCTGTTAAAAATAAGTTTTCATGAAATTATGTAAACGTGGATTATATATATAATTGAATTCATATGTTGTTCATAGTAGGTTAATTGCTATCAATGGTTTTTAGAAAAATAAATTGGTGATTTAATATGTTTTAATAAGAATTTATGTTCTTATGTGTTCATACGGTTTCGACCAATTTTAGAATGAAAAAATAACGAAATTGATATATGTTAATATGCTTATTAGGTATTTAGTTGATGCTATCTTCAATTTCAAGTATAATGCATGCATATAGGGTTGAATTGCTTAAGAGAAATAGTTACAGTGGATTATTTTGGAAAATATATGAGTTTTCATGAAAATGGCCAAATTGGATTTTTAAAACTTGTGATTATCATTGTTTAGATGGTTTTGTGTTTTAGAAGCATGTTATATATATGTATTATTGCATAGGTATGATTTACAATGTTTAAGTTACTGTGAATTGCCGTTTGTTGGCTTGTTTGGGTTAATCGGTGAAGCAGAGTATCGTGGCTGTCTGCCTCTGTCTGTGCTCATGCGCAGCTGCGCCGGTTGTACAGCCAAAAGCAGCGCAGCTGCGCCTCTTGTCTTTCCCAGATTAAACACCTGCGCAGCTGCACCGGTGCCAAGGCCTTTAGCTGCGCAGCTGCGCCGGGTTCTGTGCAGTGGCAGTGTGTTTTAAACAATTGTGCAGTTGTCTTCATGCCTAAGTTACATTATTGCTAATATAATGAGTATATATCTAGCTGCTATAACATGTGTTAACATGAAGTTGATAATTTCATAATTTGAGAAAAAAGAAGTTTTGAAAACCTAATATAGTATTTAAATTATAAACTATAATTGTTTAATTATAAAATAAGTTACTTAATTATAATTTGATTAATTATAATTAAGATTAAATGTTTAATTTAAATTATAATGTATAGATGTTGATTTATTTTAATCAATTAGATGTTAATTTAAATTATAATTTATGTAATTATAATTTAATAAATATATGTTTAATTATGGATTATAAATTGATAATTGCATGATTAATTATAAATTGTGTAATTATAATGCATGATATAGTTTAATTGATTATAAATTATAATTTGTTTATAATTTAAAAGGTAATTATAATTTAAGTAATTATAATTTGATTAAGTGTTTGAATTATAATTGTTTAATTATAATTTAGCTAAATACATAATTGATTTAATTATGTGAATATGTATGTGATGTAATTAACTATGTGATAGTTGATTATTATTATTTATTTAATTAGAGTGAGTTAACCATGAGGGTTAACCACTTATGTAAATTAGTTATGTGTTAACTAATTTAGATTTTTGTGACTTAATATATGTGTAGGAAGTATTAAAGTACGTGAATTGTGTTAAGTAGCTTGCGCTTAAGGCAAGTCTTCTAAACCCTAAACTCGTTATGTTCTTTGGTGTTCATATTTTCATTGTTGAGAATGTCCTTTTCATTTCTGTACTGGACAATTATTTACTTAACCGAAGAGATCTTGACTTATTGTTCAAGTAAGATCCAGTTTATTATTTTAAATGCTTTAAGTTTACTTCTAAAGCATATGTTAATTCATAATTCTTTTATTTATGAATTATTGAAGTCGATTCAACTAATCCTTAGTTGATGAACGTGAATTCTAAATTACCATTATAAGCTTATCCAAACCAAACTTTCTTTGGTGCGGACTTGAATTCAAATTACTGAGTTGAACAACCCTAATTATTAGGGGAGGTTAGTACGCATAGCGTTAAGATGTTTGTGCACAATACATGGTACAAAGGGCTGATCCCCCTAAGTACGAGTTGAGGTCCATAGTCTTATTGGCTGTTAAAGGTTTAATTAGAAATATTTATAACCTAGGACAAGAAGAGTTCAAAGGTCTTATGACCCTCAAATAAATTCTATATTCGAATTTTGATATTGATAGAGAATTATTATTCAATTCTTTATTGTTGAAGTAAGCTAAGTTATTCAGATCTTTGTAAAGATATTCTTTCATGTATTTATTATTGGTAAACTCCAGTGAGCTGTTGTTTGCTCACTCTTGCATTAAATAACAATTTCAGTAAAGGTTGATAACGCTGATGCTCCGTCTACGAGTAAGGGCAAGGGAAAGCAAAGCAAGTAAATAATTGTTTTATTTATTTGAGAATGATTGTAATAAGACTTGAATGTTATGTTTTTATTTTCGCACTTTATTATATTCATGTCAGGGTTAGAGTAACCCGAGATTATTTTAAAAAGGTTGTAACCCTTGTTGTAAGGGAGATTTATTTAATTTAATTTAAGTTGTAGTTTATTTTGCATTATTCATTGGGTAGATGTATGTTATATTAGAAAGTGAACACCAAATCATGTGGAAACAAAGTACCTGGATTTGGGGGTGTTACAGGTTGGTATCAAAGCTGTAGGTTATAAAACCTTAGGTAGGGAAAAACCTTAGGTAGTAGCCTTATGGTAAGATCGAAAAGATAGATGTGATAGGTAAAAGATAATAAACTACCTTATGTGATATGTGTTTACATTATAGTATTCGAAGAGTGTCGATTCGATGTCACGTAATAATGAACTTTAAAATTCTTTTGTCAGGATGTCGAACGTGGGAGAACCTAGTCAGGCTAGAGAGGATGTACCTCAGATGCCTAGAGAGGAGGAGCCCCGTGACATACATGTTGTCTGGGAGCAGCTGGTTAGGAGAGAGCCATCTCCAGTGATCACCGTAGCTAGTCGAGAGCGTGAGCTGACACCTATTCCAGAGGATGAGGATGAGGACGAGTCTGAAGAGGAGGAAGAGGAGGAAGAGGATCCCGAAGAGGAATTCCCACCTCACTCTACTAGTACTGAGATGTACGAGGCAGTCTACGATAGGGAGCTTTATAGACGAGTAGGAGGTCTCGAAGAAACTATCCAGCAGCGGGACGAGACGATCGAAGAAATGGCAAGTGACCTAGGAGATGCACAGTGGAACCTAATACATATGGCGGTTGATAGAGATGCTGCTCGATTTGAACTGGCAAAGCTAAAGCAAGATATCCAGGAGGAGTCGAGGAAGCGTGCCAGAGCTGAAGAGTCAAGCTTGAGAGCTAATCAACGAGCCGATCGAGCTGAAGGTGAAGCTGAAACCAAGAGGGCCAAGCTGAGGGAAATAGAATATGCCTTCCATACAGCGATAGAAAGAGCTCAGGACCGTGTTTTCTACTACCCTGCTCAGTTCTAAGGTTTACCGTGGTATGTGGTGGACCAAAGAACGACATTTTGGGTAATGGAAGAGGAACGCAGAGAGGCTGTGCGACATATTAATATGCCTAGGCAGTAGCAGTAGCAGTAGCAGTAGCAGTAGCAGTAGTAACAGTAGTAGTAAAGCTTTTGTTTATGTGTTACTTTTTGTAGTAAATAAAGTAAATCCCATAATTTGAAATAAGAATGGGATAAGTTAATAATATAATCCTGCAACTTTTCCAGTTCAGGAAGGATGATGTAAATGGCAGATGTGCTATCTGATTGATGTTTTTAAAACTACGACTAATGAATAAAAGAAGTTTATTGACGTGCTTGGTGTTCTATGTGAACTAAATTGTTTAGAACGTTTAAGTATGAACTGGAATACTTAATAGTTGAATAAAGGGTCTAATAATAATATTTTCTTAACAGAAAATGCCTCCTAGAAGAAGAGTAACGCGTCAAAATCCCGAGGGTTCGACGAACAACAACAATAACGATGGGACGAATCCCAACTCGGTTCAGCAGTTGGTGAACCTATTGACAGGAGCTCTTGCTAATCAGCCGCAAGTGCAAGGTACCACGTTCAAGGAATTCAAGGCAGTAGGACCGCCTGAGTTCGCAGGGTCGACTAACCCTATTGAAGCTCAGACATGGGTAATGGAAATGGAAAAGGTGTTTGACGTGGCTAGGGTAGGGGAAGACCAGAAGACAGCATTCGCGGCTTTTATGTTGAAGTCGGATGCTAGTTTTTGGTGGCAGGCTAACAAGACCCGAGAGGGAAAGGGAGTCATCACGTGGGAACGTTTCAAGGAAATGTTCTACGAAATGTACTTCCCAGTGAGTTCCCAGGACCAGATGGAGGTCCAGTTCCTAGAACTTAAGTAGGGAGGGATGACGGTGTCCGAGTATGCCGCTAAGTTCAACGAGTTGGCCAGGTTCGCTACTCACCAGGTCAGCACTGACGCTAGAAAGGCAAAAAGGCTTGAGCTGGGACAAAAGCCCTGGCTCTATAGCAAGGTTTCCATGTTCCAGCTGAACACCTTTGCAGCTATGCTAGAGAAGGCCATACTTGCTGAGGGAGGAAGCGAAACAGTGACGAAGTTCAACCAAGATAAGAAGAAGAAGAATGAGGTAGAAACCAAGTCTGGGGGTAGCAGCACTGTGAACCAGAAGAGGAAATGGAATGACAACACCTCTGCTGGGAGTCAACAAGGAAGCCAGCAGAAGAGGAAGTTCGAAGCATGTGCTACATGCGGTAAGAATCATACTGGTGTGTACATGAAGGGGAAGCGGGTGTGCTTCAACTGTGGTCAGGAAGGCCACATTGCACCTAATTGCCCAAACCCGAAGAAGGGAGTTTGCTTTACATGTGGATCCAAGGATCACATGGCTCGCAACTGCCCTAAAAAGCTGACAGCAGGGTCAACAGGGATCGGAGGGAATGGAAGCGGCAGTTCTGTGACTATCGCTGCACCATTACAAGCTGTTCGACCCACTGCACGGACATTCAATATGACGGTGCAGGATGCTGTGCAATCAAAAGACGTGGTGTCAGGTATTATTCTGGTCAATAGTTTAAATGCATATGTATTATTTGATTCGGGTGCTACTTGTTCATTCATATCTGATGATTTTGCTAAAACCTTAGACTTACCTGTAGAAGAGTTAGTTTACCCCTTGAACATAGAGATTGCGAATAGGGAGGTTATTCATGTTAGGAGCGTTTATAGGAACTGTAGATTGGACATTAAGGGACAGGAGCTTAGAGTAGATTTGATTTCGATAAAACTTGGGGAATTCGACATCATACTAGGTATGGATTGGTTGTTCAACCATGGGGCGGTAATCGACTGTCAGAAGAAGTCGGTGAACCTTACGACTCCGTCAAAGTTAGTGTTCTATGGTAGCAAATCGCCTAGACAAGCGAGTTGTCTGACTGTTATGCAAGCCAAGAGACTTTTGACGCAAGGCTGTGTAGGATAGCTAGCCTACATAGTAGATACGCGTAAGGAAAGCCCGAAGGTGGAGGAGATATCGGTAGTTAAGGAGTTTATGGACTTTTTTCTGAGCGATTTGCCAGGACTTCCACCAGATAGGGAGATAGAGTTCGTGATCGATCTAGCTCCGGGAACTGCTCCGATTTCGAAGGCTTCGTACCGAATGGCTCCAGTAGAGATGAAGGAACTGATGGTTCAACTGCAAGAATTGCTAGACAAGAAGTATATCCAACCCAGTGTTTCGCCGTGGGGAGCGCCTGTTTTGTTTGTTAAGAAGAAAGATAGATCGATGCGTCTTTGCATTGATTATAGGGAGTTGAATAAAGTTACGATCAAGAATAGGTATTCTTTACCTAGGATCGATGACTTATTTGATCAACTGAAGGGTGCGAGGTACTTCTCGAAAATTAATTTGAGAAGCGGGTATCATCAATTGAAGGTGAGGAAGGAAGATATACCGAAAATGGCTTTTAGGACTCGATATGGTCATTACGAGTTCTTGGTGATGTCATTTGGTCTCACTAATGCCCCAGCTGTATTTGTGGACCTAATGAACAGGGTGTTCAAGCCATTTCTGGACAAGTTCGTGGTAGTGTTCATAGATGACATCCTGGTTTATTCCAAGATCGAGGAGGAGCATACTGAACACTTACGACTAACCTTAGAAGCCCTGAGACGAGAGAAGCTTTACGCTAAATTCTCGAAGTGCAAATTTTGGTTAGAATGTGTGCAATTTCTTGGCCACGTGATCGACAAGGATGGTATTTCGGTGGATCCGTCGAAGGTTGAAGCTGTTATAAATTAGGATCAGTCGAAGACGCCGTCTGAAGTGAGGAGTTTCTTGGGATTGGCAGGTTATTACCGTAGATTTATCCAAGACTTTTCTAGAATCGCAACTCCGTTGACGAATTTGACTCTTAAAATGGTTAAATTTGTTTGGACGGAGAAATGTGAGGAAAGTTTTCAAGAGCTGAAGAAGAGGCTGAGTACTGCGCCTGTATTGTCCTTACCGGATAGTTCGGGGAATTTCGTAGTATATAGCGATGCCACACATAAAGGATTAGGCTGTGTGTTGATGCAGAGCGGCAAAGTCATTGCCTATGCGTCACGTCAGTTGAAGGATTACGAGAAGGGGTATCCGACCCATGATCTAGAATTGGCGGCAGTAGTGTTTTCCCTAAAGATTTGGAGGCACTACTTATATGGAGAGAAGTGTGAAATATACACAGATCACAAGAGTCTGAAGTATGTATTTACCCAGAAGGATTTGAACATGCGTCAAAGAAGATGGTTGGAACTGATTAAAGACTACGATTGCGAGATACTTTACCATCTAGGTAAAGCTAACGTTGTTGCCGACGCTTTGAGTAGAAAAGGTAGGGAGAAGCTGAACGTGCTAACTGATCAGAATCGATTAATAGAACAGATGGCTAGATTGGAGTTGGAGGTGAAGCTTCCGAAGGAATCGGATGAGATGTTGTTTCAAGTAACTACTGGATCTACTCTAGTAGACAAAGTGAAAGAAACACAACTGCACGATGAAGAATGTAAGAAGATTTGGAGGAGAATAATCAATGGCGAAGAGTTCAAGTTCAAGCTCGAAAACGAAGGTCTGTTACGATTTGAAGGTAGAATCTGGGTACCGCCAGTACCTGAGGTCAAAGAGGAGATTCTGAGTGAAGCTCATAGTTCTAGATATTCTATTCACCCTGGGAGTACGAAGATGTACCAGGATCTTAGGCATCATTTCTGGTGGCCGAATATGAAGAGGGACGTTGCTGAATACATTGCGAAATGCTTGACATGCCAGAAAGTTAAAGCAGAACACCAGAGACAAAGTGGTTTGCTGCAACCGTTAGAAATTCCAGAGTGGAAGTGGGAGCACATCACGATGGACTTCGTGGTGGGTCTTCCAGCGACTCAGAAGGGATTTGATGCGATATGGGTTATAGTGGATCGACTGACAAAGTCAGCCCACTTTCTGTCGATCAGGGTTAAGTAAAACCTGGATAAGCTAGTGAACCTATACGTGAAGGAAATTATTTCTCGACATGGTGTTCCGGTGTCGATTGTGTCCAACAGAGATCCGCATTTCACGTCTAACTTCTGGAAGCGATTGCAAGAATGTCTGGGAACACAATTACGAATGAGTACAGTGTACCATCCTCAGACTGATGGACAGAGCGAGAGAACGATTCAGACGCTTGAGGATATGCTGAGAGCTTGTGTGATGGACTTCAAAGGAAGCTGGGAGGATCATCTACCGTTGGTGGAGTTCGCCTACAACAATAGTCATCATGCGAGTATTGGCATGCCTCCTTACGAAGCATTATACAGCAGAAAATGCAGAACTCCTTTGTGCTGGGATGAAGTCGGTGAACGTCAATTGTTGGGACCAGAATTGGTACAACAAACCGCTGAAATTGTGAAGCTGATCAGAACGAGATTAGTTGCTGCTCAAGACAGACAGAAGAAGTACGCCGATTTACATCGACAGAACCGAGAATTCTTATCAGGAAGTTTCGTGTTCCTGAAAGTATCTTCCTGGAAGGGGAAGATTAGATTTGGTAAGAAGGGAAAGCTGAGTCCCAGATTTATTGGACCTTTTGAGGTATTACGAAAGGTGGGCAAGGTAGCTTAAGAGATTGCATTACCTCCGGAGCTCGAGAATATACATAACGTCTTTCATATTTCCGTGTTAAGACCTTACAAGCATGATTATAAACATGTGATAGAATATGAACCTTTGCTATTTGATAAAGACTTAACGTATAAAGAAGTGCCTGTTCAAATAGTTGATAGAAAGGAACAAGTACTTAGGAGTAAAGTGATACCTTCTGTTAAGGTAATCTGGAGGAACCACAGTGCTGAAGAAGCTACGTGGGAGCTCAAAGATGTTATGATGAAATCTTATCCACATTTATTTGCTTAGTTGTGTGTAACCCCTTATATACTAATTCTGGGGACAGAATCCTTTTAAGGAGGGAAGAATGTAATAGACGAAAATTTTTTTTATGTGTGATTCTGAGGACAGAATCCTTTTAAGGAGGAAAGATTGTAACGATTGAGATTTATATTTAATTTTAAATATTTATTGAGTTAAATAAATATTTTATGTGATTTATTTATTGAGTTAAATAAATAAATTATGTGATTTATGGAAGTGATTTAATTAAGTGTTATATATTAATTAAATAAATGTGTAATATTTATTTAATTGATGTATATTTTATATTATAATTCTAATTTAATTAAGAGAATTAAATTAGATGATTTATGTGTTAGTGTTACATGAATTATAATTAGCGAGTAATTATAATTATGTGACAAATTTTATGTGATTTATTGATGTTAGATTTTAATTGATTAAATTAGTTGTTTAATATTTAATTAATTAAAATGTGACATTAAAGTATGTGTTAAAATAATTTATTAAAATAAAAGAAAAAAGATTTTAAATGATTTTAACCAAACAAGGCCCTTGTAATTGTTTTAAACCTATTTCTACCAAACGGGGCCCTAACTATCAAAAAGCTGTTTTAAATAAACTGGTTACCAAACAATACCTTAGCATTAATAATCTGTTTTTGAAAATAACCTTATTTTGCCAAACAAGGCATTGTGTCTTTTGAAAATTGTAACTGACATTATACTTAATATATTTTGTCAGTTATATTATATATAATTAATCCTATATCTATTACTACGTATTATATTATACGTTAGTTTACTTTACGCTAAGTTAGTCTAAAACTAAGAAAACAAAGAGAGAAAAAGAAGAGTAGAGAAGTTGAGAGAAAGAAGAAAGAGAATTTGGAGAAAAAGCAAGAAAAGCTTAAGGAAATTCATCTTCTTCACTAACAACTAGCTTAAAGGTAATTTATAATCTCTATTTTTATATTTTCAAAACTCAGCTATATGTCCTTCGTATTTTATTCTCTGTTAAAAATAAGTTTTCATGAAATTATGTAAACGTGGATTATATATATAATTGTTTTCATGTGTTGTTCATAGTAGGTTAATTGCTATCAATGGTTTTTAGAAAAACAAATTGGTGATTTATTATGTTTTAATAAGAATTTATGTTCTTATGTGTTCATACGGTTTCGACCAATTTTAGAATGAAAAAATAACGAAATTGATATATGTTAATATGCTTATTAGGTATTTAGTTGATGCTATCTTCAATTTCAAGTATAATGCATGCATATAGGGTTGAATTGCTTGAGAGAAATAGTTACAGTGGATTATTTTGGAAAATATATGAGTTTTCATGAAAATGGCCAAATTAGATTTTTAAAACTTGTGATTATCATTGTTTAGATGGTTTTGTGTTTTAGAAGCATGTTATATATATGTATTATTGCATAGGTATGATTTATAATGTTTAAGTTACTGTGAATTGCCGTTTGTTGGCTTGTTTGGGTTAATCGGTGAAGCAGAGTATCGTGGCTGTCTGCCTATGTCTGTGCTCATGCGCAGCTGCGCCGGTAGTACAGCCAAAAGCAGCGCAGCTGCGCCTCTTGTCTTTCCCAGATTAAACACCTGCGCAGCTGCACCGGTGCCAAGGCCTTTAGCTGCGCAGCTGCGCCGGGTTCTGTGCAGTGGCAATTGTGCAGTTGTCTTCATGCCTAAGTTACATTATTGCTAAGATAATGAGTATATATCTAGCTGCTATAACATGTGTTAACATGAAGTTGATAATTTCATAATTTGAGAAAAAGGAAGTTTTGAAAACCTAATATAGTATTTAAATTATAAACTATAATTGTTTAATTGTAAAATAAGTTACTTAATTATAATTTGATTAATTATAATTAAGAGTAAATGTTTAATTTAAATTATAATTTTATGAAATTATAATGTATAGATGTTGATTTATTTTAATCAATTAGATGTTAATTTAAATTATAATTTATGTAATTATAATTTAATAAATGCATGTTTAATTATGGATTATAAATTGATAATTGCATGATTAATTATAAATTGTGTAATTATAATGCATGATATAGTTTAATTGATTATAAATTATAATTTGTTTATAATTTAAAAGGTAATTTTAATTTAAGTAATTATAATTTGATTAAGTGTTTGAATTATAATTGTTTAATTATAATTTAGCTAAATACATAATTGATTTAATTATGTGAATATGTATGTGATGTAATTAACTATGTGATAGTTGATTATTATTATTTATTTAATTAGAGTGAGTTAACCATGAGGGTTAACCACTTATGTAAATTAGTTATGTGTTAACTAATTTAGATTTTTGTGACTTAATATATATGTGTAGGAAGTATTAAAGTACGTGAATTGTGTTAAGTAGCTTGCGCTTAAGGCAAGTCTTCTAAACCCTAAACTCGTTATGTTCTTTGGTGTTCATATTTTCATTGTTGAGAATGTCCTTTTCATTTCTGTACTGGACAATTATTTACTTAACCGAAGAGATCTTGACTTATTGTTCAAGTAAGATCCAGTTTATTATTTTAAATACTTTAAGTTTACTTCTAAAGCATATGTTAATTCATAATTCTTTTATTTATGAATTATTGAAAGTCGATTCAAGTAATCCTTAGTTGATGAACGTGAATTCTAAATTACCATTGTAAGCTTATCCAAACCAAACTTTCTTTGGTGCGGACTTGAATTCAAATTACTGAGTTGAACAACCCTAATTATTAGGGGAGGTTAGTACGCATAGCGTTAAGATGTTTGTGCACAATACATGGTACAAAGGGCTGATCCCCCTAAGTACGAGTTGAGGTCCATAGTATTATTGGCTGTTAAAGGTTTATATAAAAATATTTATAACCTAGGACAAGAAGAGTTCAAAGGTCTTATGACCCTCAGATAAATTCTATATTCGAATTTTGATATTGATAGAGAATTATTATTCAATTCTTTATTGTTGAAGTAAGCTAAGTTATTCAGATCTTTGTAAAGATATTCTTTCATGTATTTATTATTGTTAAACTCCAGTGAGCTGTTGTTTGCTCACTCTTGCATTAAATAATAATTTCAGTAAAGGTTGATAACGCTGATGCTCCGTCTACGAGTAAGGGCAAGGGAAAGCAAAGCAAGTGAAGAATTGTTTTATTTAATTGAGAATGATTATAATAAGACTTGAATGTTATGTTTTTATTTCCGCACTTTATTATATTCATGTCAGGGTTAGAGTAACCCGGGATTATTTTAAAAAGGTTGTAACCCTTGTTGTAAGGGAGATTTATTTATTTTAATTTAAGTTGTAGTTTATTTTGCATTATTCATTGGGTAGATGTATGTTATATTAGAAAGTGAACACCAAATCATGTGAAAATGAAGTACCCGGATTTGAGGATGTCACAACTCCCACCTTGATTATTATTTCTGCTGCTATTGTTGTTGTTGTCCCACTTTCTCTTCCCGGAGTTACTCCCTCCGCCACTGCTTCCTCCACGATTTTCACTACTAGTGTTCTTTCCTTTCTTTTCTTTGTTATACAGACTTAAGGCCTCACTGCCACCTTCCGCAATGATTTCCCTCTCCAGTAATGTTGCAAAGGAATCAATTTGAAGAACTGACACCTTATTGAATAGCCAAGGCTTCAGTCCTTGTTCAAATCGTCTAACCTTCCTATCTTCATCACCAATTTGGTGCTTCGCAAATCGCGCTAGTTCATTAAACTTAGCTGCGTATTGCGCCACCGTCATCTCACCTTGTTTTAACTCTAAGAATTTCACCTCCATCCTATTCTTCATGCTTTTTGGGAAGTAATTCTTGAAAAACAGCGTCTTAGACTTATCCCAAGCTATTATCCCTTCTCCAGCTCTTTGTTGATTAGCCTCCCACCAGTAGTTCGCTTCTCCCCTCATCATATACGTGGCAAACACCGTCTTCTGATCTTCGCCCACACGAGCTATAGTGAAAGCCTTCTCGATCTCCTTGATCCATGTTTGTGAGATGATTGGGTCGGTAGTTCCCTCGAACTCTGGGGTTCCTACGCTCCTAAAGTCTTTAAAGGTTGTTATTGGCACAGCCTGAGGGTTTGGGCGAACGGGTTCATTGTTCCTTCCCCTTAAGGCTTCTCCTAACAAGTCTACCAGTTTCTGGATTGGGTCAACTTGTTCCCTCTCGTTATTAATAGATTCTTCGGGTGCAGTCAATCTATGTCTGGGCGGCATTATCTGCATCACAAATTTTCATTCTAGCATTATTCAAGTATATTACTTAAGTATTTCTTTTAATACTAAAAGAATAAATTTATAACACATTTCTGAAATAAACTTCATTTATATACATATTCCAAATCGTTTCATTACATGATTTCCCTAGCATATTTCTATAAATGTTTTCACATACCCCCTAATATCACAAAAGACGGGGATATACCAACCTGCTACCATACTACCCCTCTAACAAAAGCTTACACGGGGTTTACATCACTATCCCACATCTTACACAAAAGATTGGGATTACAACATAGTATATACAACACATAAAGATAAATTCTACTAAACTACCACTAGACCATTTAAGGAAATCTCATCACATCATGCCACGCTCCACGGCGCTCTTGTACTCTAACTGTGTTATATAAGCTATCAGCTCTCGACTCATAGTGTGTAGAGTCTGTCCCTACTCTGCCGGGTAGTGGTACACACCATCAATCACCCTCTCAAAAGCTGAACGGAATACATACCCCATCTTGTTCATCTTCCTCTTCTTGCACCTGACCTCGTCCTCTAGGTCGTCAGCTCTCTCATTGGCCGCTTCCCACTTCTCCTCGAAGTGTATCCTATCCATCACTTCTAATTCCAATTGAGTACGGAGTGCTTCCTTCTCAGTCTTCTCACTAAGCTCCCTCTATTTTACCTCTTCTAGCTTTCCTGCCATATCCACATTCCTCGCCACCGACCTGTGGGATAAGGTTCCCATTTGGATCCCTGCCTCCCTGCGGTAAGCGATCTCTACCCCTAGCTCCTGTATGTCTAACTTCCTCTGGTGGTCCTCGTCCCTCAACTTCTGAAACTCAGACTCTCTCTCTTGGGCCTCTGCCTCCAGCTCCTGGACCCTGCAGTCTAACTCTAGGATCCGCTCCTCATACCCTCCTAGCATCTGATCCTCTACAGTAGCCTCATCAGAGTCCTCTACTGGCTCATCCTCCATTGGCTCGTCCTCCATCGACTCCTCATCTGGATCAGACTCTATCTCAATCTCGTCCTCGTCGTCAGACTCGAACGGTGCAATAGCCTGCATTGGTGTAGACTCTAGAGGTGCCTCGTATACTACATGTATATCCTGGGCTTCTCCTCTGCCACTCTACTAGGTACACCTGTGTCTGTCATCCTATAATCACAAACACAAGACAAACAAACAGCTACTCCATTAGAATGTTAAATAAAACATAAGTTCGTTGTATAGAATGAAGTTACATTTCATAACACACTAAGTCTCGCTCTAGGGAAAACTCTATGTGAGTTTTATCTCCTTTCCAACTTCTAAGTTCTCCTAAGTTATAATCTAAGGACATTCGCTCCTATGGTTTATAACTACAGCTTTGATACCAACCTGTGACGCCCCCAAATCTGGGACCGCCACTTGGTCTCTCGAATTCGGTTCGTCACGTGCTCATGGTAATACATTACAATAATAATACGACTAAATGTCGCATTTCGCAACGGAATAATACACAAATAATACCGAATAGATTACATTTAAATAATATAATTTATTTATGTCCCAAAGTCTCGTAACTTAAAAAGTGATTACATAGCTTAGACATATCTTAAGCATAAATAACCTTAACTAGTACATAATATCATAAGTTCTTTATTACAATCATAAAGTCTTACATAAACAAAGCTACTCAGTAGCCTTTCCCTTGCCCTTATCTGTGCCTGAAGGTCCGCACTGCTCTGCCTTAACTGAAATGTTTTAGGGAAAACAAGAATGAGCACAATTTGCCCAGCAAGTAATATACAATAAGGGTGAGTAATATAATTTTTAATTCTCGAAAGGGTATAGCAAGGTTTGATAGTTCAAGGATAACAAGAATATCACCAGTTCTCAATAATAGTCGCTAAGGACAGAATAATATCAATGTGGTTCAATAATAAATCAATTCAAGATTTCAAGATAACTGAATACTGAGTAGTCACTAAGGACTATGAACTTCTACTAAAATTAACAGTAATAAACTGATAACCAAAATCAAAAACAAGTATAACAGGTGATCAGCCTAAAGTACCCTACATTATGCATAACAATCAATCAAACTCAAGTGCGCACATCGGTTCTCCGACAATTACATTTTCCCTTAAAAGAAGGTTGTTCTTCTCAGTCAAATACGAGATCCCGCACCAATTAATTTGTTGTGGGTCACTTTGCAATAATATAAGTCTAGCCGAATCAAATGGCATAGACACTTTCACAATATTCAAGAACAATACCAAGTTCAACATGAATAATAGCATTAATGAAATAAGAGTTCAAGTATGCTAATTCAATTCAAACGAGTAAGTAAAGAAACTAGCTCGCAATATACAAGGATAGAATACTTGCACCGTAAAAGAGTGTAAGTTAGAAAACTTGCCTTAAGCGTAGTTTATCCCCATAAATTAATCAACACTTTTCGAATCCTATCGTAATATAGTTATGTATATATGATATTCATTAGTCATATAGTTCAACAACATATCTTATTTTGGATATACAATCCACACATAAGTTAAGTCTTTAACTTCACTATACAGTCATACCACATATAGTATCATATTTGATTCAAAAGTCTCGACTAATATACTTTTATCCTTAACGTTCCTCTTTTTGAGTAAAACACACTCTCATATCATTATTATCACATAAGACCACAATCAATACTAAATATATGTTATTTCAGTGAGTTATGGTATTTCAATAAGTCAACCGTCAAAAATCGAATTCAAGTATCAACATATGATATCTCATAACATATATGCATATTAAAGGATGCCTTTATGCTTCTCAAGTCCATCTAAGTTCTCTCTTTCATGATATGACTCTAAGTTAACACTTTTGACAACTTACGGTCATTCAAGATCATGAAAATCACAAAGTCTAACATGCTTGCTTCTTAAACATATAAGGTAGTTATATAACTCATATTAGACATGCTTGTGAGTATTCATATCGTATATGTGCAATTAGCATCATTTTGGTTTGAAATATGCTTCGCTTATGCTTTACTTGAGTTATGACACCTAAGCATGGCACATATACATTTATGATACATGAGTGAGTCTAAGAGTATCATCAAACATGTTCACAAATATCAGATTCTAACTCTCAAAGTAGCATGTTAACATTTACGTTCAAAGTTTGTATTTTCATTAGTAAGGCTCACTAACAAGTCCAATATGTTCATGCTTCTACACTTTCTTGTGCATGTATATATGTGCTTCAGATCGTGATATCAAGTTCGGAATCCAAGTTCACATAGCTTATTGTACACATAGCAAGTATAGCCTTTTACTTGGAAACTTATTTCAATTCATGTTTGGATAGTCTAATAATATAACTATCACATTATTACATGTCAAGGCATATTAGAATGTGATTCATTTACACATAAGTTCGGTTTACATATTACATCATGTTTATCAAACTAGTTTACCAATCCTTAAGCTTTCTTCAAAATTCTCAAGCTAAACAACTAATATGGCTTACTATATACATAACAGCCTTATTGTACATGTCATGGTGGTTTGCATGCATAACCTACTTAGTATAAGATGCTCAAAACATCAGAATACTTAACAAAATCATCAACAATTTTTGTAGAACAGCGCGGCCGCGCGTCAGTTGTACTAGGGAGAGGCGCGGCCGCGCGGCTCCCGTTCCAGACCAGAAGATGTTCTGTTATTGCAGAGCTTCAGAATTTCTCATAATGTACTTAGCTAGCATGCTTGCCTACCATCACTTTACATTCCTGACACATAGATATACTTAACAACTTATGCTAGCACCTTATCACACACTAATTTGAACAATATCATGTAATCTCTATGAATTGAAATTCAAATAGGTTTAGAGGTTATACCTCTTGAGCTCAAACTTGCACACAATTTGCTCTCAAATTCAGATTATGAACTCACAATAATCTCTCTATATCACTTAGCAATTAATTAATCAACATAGAAAATGAAGAGGGATGCTCAATTTATAGAAAAATCAAAACCCATGCCAAGCCTTTGTCCATGAAAATAAACCAAGAGATGAAGAAAGAAGATGTTGGACATTAGATGGTTGGTGAGTGGTTGGTAATATGCGTCATGAATCCCACTCCCCCTACAATGATGAGCTAGAATGATCTTGGGAGAAGAAGAAGGAGTAGCTCCTTAGCCTTTTTGTTCTTCACGTGAATGAGAGAAAGGAAGGGAACTAGACACTTAATGTGGGATTAGCTAAACATATCATCAGCCATAGCAAATTGGGGATAAAAGATCATATATTATATACTTAGTACATATATGTATACCTTAGCTTATACTCACTTAGGGGCATACATGGACTAAAATACCATAACAACTTCACATGGTAGCACATTGGGGTACATATACATATCTATATATATATATATATATATATATATATATATACACACATCATATAATCCATGTACACTTTAACAATATCACATTTATGAGTTAATTGAATTATCCCAACTCTTATTATTATTAATATTTCAAGTATGTTACTCATGGAGATGATTAGGAATATCAATTATTTACATACTTTAACCTAATATTCCATATAGTATACATTAAAGTACTATACCTACCATATGGTCACATAGGCATTATTTATGTAACTTATACGAGATAATTTCCATATTGCATAGCCTTACTAAAGTGTCACACTACACTTTATAGTATAGTTTATATGTATTACATAGTTGCTTGTATTATCACAATGCACTTCATATAATATATTACGTAGTTATGCCAAAATATCACATTATACATCATATAATATAGTTTATATATATGGACATAGTTACTGTGCAACGTGTGACTACATAACTTTACATTAAGCAATTAATTGAACAACATTAATCTCAACGTTAATTAACCATTTATTCATTAATATGTTATTACTCGTAAAAATCATTAATTAATAACATATTATTAATTAATCATCCACTCATAAATTCTTACTTTTATGAATTAAATTATATACTTTCTATCGCTATGCCACACAAGGCATTCATTGAGCTTATTGTAAACTCCACATTTTCTCAATTATCATAATTATTCAATTTAATATAATTGTGTTAACTCATCTCATAACACAAAATTATTTATATATGAATAAATATTCACTTTCATTAATATATTCATTTAATAATATATAAAAATTCTCGGGTGTGACAGGAATCACTCGGGGGCATGTCTAAAAGGAAAAAATGTTTGTTTCAATTGCGGGCTGGAGGGGTACATCTCTCCCAATTGCTCTGCACCAAAGAGAAATGTATGTTTCAACTGTGGAGAATTGGACCATCAGGCAAGGAATTGCCCAAAGAAGAATTCAGCAGAAGGAAATGGAGGAAGGGGACCAAGTGGTGGGAATCTCACAATTACTGAACCACCAACTCAGAATCGACCAACAGTAAGGACTTTCAACATGACAGTTCAAGATACGGTCGCATCTAAGGACGTGGTTTCAGGTATCATTTCGATCAATGATATATCTGCTTACATATTTTTGATTCGGGTGCTACTTGTTCCTTCGTATCGTATGAATTCTCCCAACGATTAAACTTACCCCAGGAAGAATTAGAATATCCGATGAACATAGAAGTTGCTAATAAGGAAATAATCCCCATTAGCCATGTCCATAGGAATTGTGTTGTAGATATTAAGGGATATAAGTTACCTGTGGATTTAATTCCGATTCAGTTAGGAGAATTTGATGTAATTTTAGGAATGGATTTGTTATTTAACCATGGAGCGATGATAGATTGCCAGAGGAAGTGTATAAATCTTAAGACTCCAGATCAGTCTAAGGTAGTGTTCTACGGGAGTAGGTCGCCGAGACACTCGAGCTGTCTGAAGATGATGCAAGCTAGGAAGCTGCTAGGAAAGGGATGTGTAGGTTATTTGGCCCATATCGTCGATACACAAAAAGTAGGGATGGAGATGGGATAAATACCAGTAGTGAGTGAATTTCTGGATGTATTTTTGGAGGAATTGCCAGGTATTCCACCAAATAGGGAGGTCAAAATTGTTATAGATTTAGTACCGGGAACAGCCCCGATTTTGAAAGCCCCATATAGAATGGCACCTGCAGAGATGAAGGAGCTGATGGTACAGTTGTAGGAATTATTGGATAGAAAGTATATTCAATCAAGTGTGTCTCCTTGGGGAGCACCAGTTTTATTTGTGAAAAGGACGGATCGATGAGACTTTATATCGACTATCGAGAGTTGAACAAAGTGACGATCAAGAACAAGTACCCGTTACCTAGGATAGATGATCTGTTAGATCAGTTGAAGGGAGCAAAATATTTTTCTAAGATAGGCTTGAGGACGGGATATCACCAGTTGAAAGTGAGGAAGGAAGATGTACCTAAGACAGCATTCAGGACTCGTTACGGACACTACGAGTTTCTGGTGATGTCATTTGGGTTAACGAACGTGCCGGCGGCATTTATGGATATGATGAATCGGGTATTTAAGTAATACTTAGATAAATTCGTGGTCGTGTTCATAAATGATATCCTGATCTATTCTAAGACTCAGGAGGATCATGCTGAACACTTACGGTTGGTATTGGAGGCATTGAGGAAGGATAAGTTATACGCAAAATTTTTGAAGTGCGAGTTCTGGTTGGAGAAAGTTCAATTTCTGGGTCACGTGATCGATAAGGATGGAATTTCCGTGGATCCAGCAAAGGTGGAAGCGGTATAAAATTGGGAACAACCGAAGACACCAATTGAAGTAAGAAGTTTCTTAGGACTGTCAGGCTATTACAGACGGTTCATTCAAGATTTTTCGAAGATAGCGGGGATGTTGACGAATTTAACGAAGAAGTCGGTAAAATTTGTCTGGACAGAGAAGTGTGAAGAAAGTTTTCAGGAACTTAAGAAAAGATTGAGTGAGGCACCGGTGTTGTCTTTACCAAACGATACAGGTGATTTTGTGATTTTCAGTGATGCGTCACACAAAGGACTTGGCTGTGTGCTTATGCAACATGGCAAAGTAATTGAGTACGCGTCGCGTCAGTTGAAAGATTACGAAAAAGGATATCCTACCCATGACCTGGAATTGGCAGCGGTAGTATTTGCTCTAAAGATATGGAGGCACTATTTATATGGTGTAAAGTGTGAAATATACACGGACCATAAAATTCTGAAGTATATCTTCACGCAGAAAGAGTTGAATATGACAGAGAAGATGGTTGGAACTAATAAAGGATTACGATTGCGACATCTTATATCATCCGGGGAAAGCTAACGTGGTCGCAGATGCGCTAAGCAGAAAGGGCAGCGGTAGGTTGGCAATGTTAACGGCTCAAGAGGAGTTAGTTAAGGAGATGGCTAGATTGGAACTCGAGATAAAGAGTCCGAGGGAGTCAGATGAGAAGTTGTTCGCAATGGAGGTTCGTCTGACTCTATTGGACAAAATCAAGGAAGAACAAAGCAGCGATGAAGAATGCGAGAAGGTGAGGAAAAGAATTTCAGATGGAGAGGAGCTTAAGTTCAATGTGGGTGGTGATGTATTAGTAAGATTTGAGAGGAGAATTTGGGTGCTAGCGGTATCTGAGTTAAAGGAGGAAATCTTGCAGGAAGCTCATAGCTCAAGCTACTCAATCCACCCGGGAAGCACAAAGATGTATCAAGATCTTTGCCAACATTATTGGTGGCCCAATATGAAGCGAGAAGTCACAGAGTGCGTCAGCAAGTGTTTAACATGCCAGCGAGTCAAGGCGGAACATCAAAAATCAAGCGGGTTTCTTCAACCTTTAGAAATTCTGGAATGGAAGTGGGAGCATATCACGATGGACTTCGTGGTTGGACTTTCAGCTACACAGGAGGGTTACGATGCAGTATGGATGATCATTGATCGATTGACCAAGTCAGCGCATTTCTTGCCAATCAAGATAAGATATAACTTGGATCAGTTGGCAAAGCTTTACATCAAAGAGATCATTTCCAGGCACGGTGTGCCGGTATCAATTGTGTCTGATCGCGATCCGGGGTTCACAGAAAATTTCTGGAAAAGCTTTCAAGAACGCATGGGTATGCAACTGAGGTTGAGCACCGTGTATCATCCTCAAATAGATGGGTAGAGCGAGAGAACTATTCAAACCTTAGAGGATATGCTGAGAGCATGTGTTATGGACTTCAAATGAAGCTGGGATGACCACCTACCGTTGGTGGAATTTGCATACAACAACAGTTACCATGCAAGCATCGGGATGCCACCTTATGAAGCTTTATATGGAAGAAAATGTAGAATGCCATTGTGCTGAGATGAAGTAGGAGAACGGTAACTGCTAGGGCCAGAATTGGTGCAGCAAACTGCTGATGTAATCAAAATGATACGAGCGAGACTAGTGACGGCTCAAGATCGACAGAAGAAATATGCTGATCAGCATCGGCGACAACGAGACTTCGATGTAGGCACTTATGTGTTTCTGAAAGTGTCACCTTGGAAAGGGAAAATGAGGTTTGGGAAGAAGGGAAAACTTAGTCCCAGATTCATAAGACCCTTTGAAGTATTAAGGAGAGTCGGTGAGGTGGCTTATGAAATAGTTTTACCTCCGGAGTTAGAACATATACACAACGTGTTCCATGTATCGATTTTACGACCCTATAAACAGGATTACAAGCATGTCATAGAGTATGAACCCATCCAGTTTGAGAAGGACTTAACCTATGAAGAGGTTCCAGTACAGATAATTGATAGAAAAGAACAAGTGTTAAGGAATAAAATAATTCCTTCTGTAAAGGTAGTATGGAGGAACCACAACGCCAAAGAGGCTACGTGGGAACTCGAGGAGAAAATGATGAAATATTACCCTAGTCTTTTTGTTTAACTTGGAATGATTCCGGGGACGGAATCCTTATAAGGGAGGGTGAATGTAATATATGAGATTATTGTGTAATTTGCTAAGTATCAATAAACGAATTTATGTGAAACTCTTGTGTGATTTCTATTATTAGATGTATATGTGCTATTCATATATGTTATGTGATGAGATGTATTTAAATAGTTGGTTTAGTTTAATTTAACTATTTAAATTATTTAGGTAGTAATTAATTCTATTAATTTCGTGGGATGGTATTAAAATATGATTTGAGTTCGGAGCGGAATTTAGAGACGCGGACTGCGTATTTGAGTCCGGAACGTCGAAATTAGTCAGGATAGAATGTAACTCCAAAAATGTGTCACGGTTGACTTTTTCGGGTAAAAAGTCAACCATAAATTTTGGAGATGAATTTGACAAAACGGATACTTCCACGACGTTTGGCACGTCGAATCTAGTAGGAATCGATATTAGTATCAAAATGTTTGAATACGGAGGGTAAAATGGTCAAATAGTTTATTAAGTGATTTAATTGATTAAAATAATATTTTATTTAAATGGAGCAGCAGTTGTTGGGACCTTGTGTCACACGAATTGGGACAAGGAAGGAGGGAGTATACGTATTCTAGGAGGATGAGGGAGAGGGAGTTACAACTCCTTAATAAACCAAACATAATAAACCAAACCTTTTCATTTTTCTAACCCCCTTCTCCATACTAAACCATTGTATTATGAGTACGATTTGTAACTGCTGAATTGAGAATGGAAGAGGCAAGGGAAGCTTATACTAATGATATCTATATATACTCTCTACCTAAAATTCTATTTCTTTCTTTTGTAAAATATCCTACCGTGAGTGACGTTGAGAGTGAGAAAGGAAAGAGCTTGAGAGGGTGGCGAATTCTGGAGTTTGCAGAGACTAACCAAGCAAAGAGAGTCATTAGAGGAATTCGAACAAGAAGAATTCATCAAAGAGGTAAGCCATGAACTCTCTTTTATATGTTGTTGAGAAAACTAGTAAGAAAATGCATGTATATTCATGGGAAATGATTTGTTTTGCTTTTATGATGCTATGTTAGTGTTGTTACTGATATATGGATGATGAGAATGAAAATTCTGGACTTAATCATGTTGCAATTACATAGAGAATCAAGGAATTATGCTATGTATGCTATATGTTTGATTAAATGCCTCTAACATGTCAATTTGTTCGAATCATGGAAATTTGGTGGAATTAAAGGTTATGTTATGTGTATATATGTTAGATTAGATGATCTGGACAGTAGGAGCCTTTCAATTGCATGCTAGAATCGAAAACATGGTTTTTTGTCAAAGTTGGTTAAACATAAAATTTGTAACTTTTTGGGTTTTTTAGAGCCTTGGAAACATGGTTTCTGTGTCCTGATTAGTGTATGTAATAATTTTGTAAAATACTATGTAGTATCAAGTCCAATCTGTCCAAATTTCAAAGGAATCGGAGTTATATTGAGCAAGATATGAAATTTGTTAGCTGGCATGTTGATAAGAAAATCTACAGAAAATCTGGGTTTTCCAGAATTTTTCTAAGTATGGAATGATGTCTGGCATGCTTTTATAGGCAGCCGGTTGATGGTCTTAACATACTAGTTTCTGGTATGTGTTATTTTTGTAAAATACTGTGCTATATGAAGTATGTTGTGTCCAAGTTTCATAGTCATATCCTGTATGGGTGGTTCGAAATTAATTCGCAAAGTGGGCTGCTCAAACTGCAAAAATTTCTGGGGATGAAGAGCTGCGAAACTCATAAGGCTTAAGCCTTCGCAGCTGCGCCGGTCTGGGTCTGGTCAGGCTGGGTCTGATCCGAGTCAGGTCGGGTAGGGCCGGGTCAGAAAAATGTCAGAAACTTATTTTTGCTCAGAATCTCATATTGAACCACTTTACCTATATGACGCTATATGATATGTGATTGAATAAGTTTGATGATAGCATACGTGGTAGTTTAATAAACTTATTAAAATAAAAGGAAGCCATTATACTTCCAAGCCATGTTTGAAAACCTAATTGCTTAACGTGACACATATGAATAGGTTATGTGAAGGTTAATTGCTAGCTTTAGCGATAGCAGACGTATCAGGCAAGTTTCTTACCCTATTTTTCATTGATAAATTATTCAAGCCTTACTTCTTTTATTGCGGTAAGGGTAAGTACCGAGCTCGTGTTTATTCGTTGACACGTACAAGTTCCTTTGACGTAAAGTTCTACAACTTCAATTATCTTGCAAGTTTTATTGTTGATTACTCAATTATTGCTTCAACTGCTATGCTTTAAAGTTCTATTTATTTAAAAAACTGTTTCTAAGTATGTTCCCTGGCCTTTGTTTTCGGCTAGTTATTATTGATGAAAAATGATTTAATTCAAATCTTTCGAAGCTATTTAATGTTTACCAATCCAAATTACTTTGGTACGGTCTCGCATGAACACTAAGATGAACAACCCGAATAAACAGGCAAACAGATGTCGGGCATATAGTCCCATTTATGCTTATGCAGTTTAAACTTTATACTTGTGCACAATGTAGGGTACGATAGGCTGATCACCTGGAGTACTTGCAGAGACCGTTTGCAATCTATTTGATTGTTAAACTGTCTGATGGTTTTCGATGAAATAAAGTAATGTTCAGGGTATTCAACACCCCTTAGTATGATATTGAGAATTCTTAAACTCTTATCTTTGATATTCTTGTTTAACACTTGATAATTCTTTCAACTGTTGAGATATAGCCATACAGATGCTTTTACTCCTGATGTATATTTTCAAACTACTTTATATACTTGCTGGGCAATTTGTGCTCATTCTTGCTTAAACCTTTCAGTTAAGGATGAGAAGGCTGAGGGCTCGGGCAAGGACAAGGGGAAGTATAAGATGAAATGTTGAGAGTTGTTTATGTAATAAGTCTATATTTCCGCATATGATGTTATGTAGCGATAAATGCTAAGTTAAGTTTTGGTTTATTTAAGGTTGTAAAGACTTGGGATTTTATTTGAATAAGTATGTAATAGCTATTATAATAATTATTATTTTTGGAGTTTATGTAGTTAGATGATGATGTATGTTGTACCGTGAGCACCAGGTCCTGTAATCGATGTTACACGGATTTGGGGGCGTTACAAGCATATTACAATGGACTTTGTGGTAGGACTTCTAACTACACAGAAGGGTTACGATGCAGTATGGGTGATCGTTGATCGATTGACCAAGTCAGCACATTTATTGCCAATCAAGATCAGATACAACTTGGATCAGTTGGCAAAACTTTACATCAAAGAAATCGTCTCCAGGCACGGAGTACCGGTATCAATTGTGTCGGATCGCGACCCGCGATTTACAACAAATTTTTGGAAAAGCTTTCAAGAGCGCATGGGAACGCAACTGAGATTGAGCACTGCTTATCATCCTCAGACAGATGGGCAGAGCGAGAGAACTATTCAAAAGTTTAGAGGACATGCTGAGAGCATGTGTTATGGACTTCAAAGGAAGCTGGGATGACCATCTACTGTTGGTGGAGTTTGCATCCAACAATAGTTATCACGCGAGCATTGGTATGCCACCTTATGAAGCTCTATATGGAAGAAAATGCAGAACGCCTTTGTACTGGGATGAAGTGGGTGAACAACAACTTTTAGAGCCGAAATTGGTGCAGCAGACTGCAGATGTGATCACAACGATACGAGCAAGATTAGTGACGGCTCAAGATTGAGAGAAGAAATATGCTGATCAACATCGGCAACAGCGAGACTTCGACGTCGGCACGTATGTGTTTCTGAAGGTTTCTCCTTGGAAAGGGAAGATGAGATTTGGGAAGAAAGGGAAATTGAGTCCCAGATTCATAGGACCCTTTGAAGTGTTAAGGCGAGTCGGTGAGGTAGCTTATGAAATAGCTTTACCTCCGGAATTGGAGCATGTGCACAACGTGTTCCACGTATCAGTTTTACGACCTTATAAACAGGATTACAAGCATGTCATAGAGTATGAACCCATCCAATTTGAAAAGGACTTAACCTATGAAGAGGTTCCTGTACAAATAATTGATAGAAAAGAGCAAGTTTTAATAAATAAGATAATACCTTCTGTAAAGGTAGCATGGAGGAACCACCATGCCGAAGAGGCTACGTGGGAACTCGAAGATAAAATGATGAAAAATTACCCTAGTCTTTTTTGTTTAACTTTGTAATGATTTCGGGGACGGAATCCTTATAAGGGAGGGTGAATGTAATATTCGAGGTTGTTATGTAATTTATTAAATACCAATAAATGAATTTATGTGAAACTCTTGTGTGATTTCTATTACTATATGTATATGTACTATACATATATATTTTATTTGAAGTTATGTGACGGGATGTATTTAAATTATTGGTTTAGATTAATTTAACTATTTGAATTTGATAAGTACTTATTAATTTTATTAATTACAAGGAATGGAATTAAAACTAGAATTGGAGTTCGGAGCGGAATTTGAAGACGCAGACTGCATATTTGGGTCCGGAACGTCGAAATTAGTAAGAATAGACTATAATCACAAAATGTGTCGTGGTTGAGTTTTTGGTAAAAGTCAACCGGTTGACTTTTTTCGGAAGCTAAATTGGCAAAACGAATAATCCCATGACGTTCGGAACGTCGATTTTAGTAGGAATTGATATTAGTATCAAATAGTTTGAATTTTGGAGGGCAAAATGGTCAAATGGCTTATTAATTGATTTAATTAATTAAAATAATATTTTATTTATTAATAAAGAAATCTGATGGGTGACTTGTGACAATCAAATTGGGATAAATGAGGAAGGGAGTATACGCTTTATAAGAAATTGAAAGGGAGGGAGTTACAACACTTTAAACCCAAAAACTCTTCCATTTCTCTGACTCCCAACTTCTTCAATTTTGATAATTGATGCATGGTGTGTAACTGCTGAATTGGGAATGGAAGAGGGAAGGGAAGCAAATGCTAATAACATCTATAAATACTCTCCACCCAAAATTCCTTCTCTCTTTTGTTAAAAAAATTCCAACCGTAAGAGTAAAATTGAGAGAATGAGAGCTTGAGAGGCTTTGGAGTGTTTTGGAGATTACATAAGAGGAAACAAGCTAGGAGGGAGGCTTCAATCAGATTACTTCAAGTAAGAAATTCATCAAGAGGTATGACATGAACCATTTCTATGTTCTTAAGAAAAATAGGAGAAAGTGCATATAGATTATGAAGTATACTCTGTCTGGATTATGTATTGATATGTGGGTGTTGTCTGATGAATATAACAAGTTAAGAACGCAGGTTTTGGATTAATCATGCTTCAATTTCGTAGCAATTCAAAGAAATAGAGTATGCATGCTAAATGTTTAATAATATGCCTCTAACATGCTAAAAGAATTAAAACGTGAAAATTTAGTGAAGTTGAATGTTGTAATATGTGTAAACATGCTAGTATAATCAATCTGGACAGTATGAGCATTTAAATTGCATGCTAGAATCAAAATCATGAATTTTTGTCAAAGTGGGTTAAACTTGAAATCTGTGAGTTTTCGGGTTTTTCGGAGCCTTGAAAACATAACTACAATGACCCAATTGTTGTATGTGTTAATTTTTTAAAATACTAGGTAGTATGATGTCTAATTTGACCAAGTTTCAAAGGAAATAGAGTTAAAATGAGCAAGATATAATTTTCAGGAGCAAGCACGAAATTAAGAAAATCTGTAGAATCTGGGGAAAACCCAGAATTTTTCCAAGTCTGGAAAGCAGTCTGGCACGCTTATCTAGGCTGCTGGATTGTGGTCTTAATGTGTTAGTTTCATGCATGTTATATTTTTGTAAAATACTATGCTATATAGAGTTTATTGTGTCCAAATATCAGAGTCATATCATCAGTAGGTTATTGGGAATTAAATCGTGAAGTAGGCTGCTTGACAGAATTTTTTTCTGGGAATGATGAGCAGCGCAGCTGCGCCGTTCATACAGCTTGTTACTGCGCAGCTGCGCCGGATCGGGTCGGGTCGAGTCAGAAACCTTAAAATTTTATTTTCTTTCAGATTCTAATATTGAACAACTTTACTTATATGATGCAACATGTTATGTGATAAAGTATATTACTAATAGAATGGGAATTAAATAGCTTTTCTAATTGGAATGAAAGGAAACAATTATCCTTAAAACTGGTATCTAAATACTTAGTTGCTTAACGTGACGTAAATGAATAGGTTACATGAAAGACTAGTAGATAACTTTAACTGTAGAAGACTTATCAGTCAAGTTTCTTGACTTTATTTTACGTTGAGCAAATATACAATCTTTATTTACTTTATTGCAGTGATTGTAAGTATCTAACTTGTGCTATTTATTTATATGCACAAGTTTCCCATGTCGTAAGTTATACAAATCTAAATATTGTATAAGCTTTATTGATGATTACCTAATTACTATTTCAATTGTTATGCTTTAAAGTTCTCGATCATTAATGAACTGTTTTGAAGTATGCTTTCTGGCCCTTTTGTTCCGGCTAGATAATATAAATGCGAAACGTTATATTATTTGAACAATTCAAATTTATTGTAGCTCTTAAAGTTTACCAATCCAAATTGCTTTGGTGCGGTCTCGCATGAATACTATGATGAACAACCCGAATAACGGGGCAAACAGATGTCGGGCATATAGTCCCATTTATGCTTATGCGTTTAAATTTTATACTTGTGCACAATGTAGGGTATGATAGGCTAATCACCTGAAGTACTTGCGGAGAGCGTTTTACAATCTATTTGACTGATAAAACGTTTGATGGTTTTTGATGAAACAAAACAATGTTCAGGGTATTGACACCCCTTAGTATGCTATTGAGAATTCTTAAACACTTATCCTTGTTATTCATGTTTACATCCTGATAATTCTTTCGATTGTTGAGCAATACCAGTATAGATGCTTCTACTCCTGATTTTTATTATCAAACTGCTATATATACTTACTGGACAATTTGTACTCATTCTTGCTTACACCTTTCAATTAAGGATGAGAAGGCTGAGGGCTCGGGCAAGGACAAGGGAAATACTAAGATGAAATGATTAAAGTATTTATGTAATAAGTTTATATTTCCGCATTTGATGTAATGTAGCGATAAACGCTAAGTTTAAGTTAAGTTCGTTTAAGGTTGTGAAGACTTGGAATTTTATTTGAATAATTATGTGATTATTATTATTATTTATGGAGTTTACGTAGTTAGATAATGGTGTATGATGTATCGTGAGAACCATATCCTGTGTTCAATGTTACACGGATTTGGGGGCGTCACAGTTAGCCTTCAATAAATTAAATAAAATATTATGGACAATAAGTTTTAGATCAATAACTGCAGCGAAAATAACAATCCTTTAGAAGAGTTAAGTAGAGAATGATGTCTACTATCTTCTATGATTTAAATGTCCATCATCAATATTTTATACCTGTAACACCAATCAATAAATATTTTCAATCAACGAATTATCTATGCACTACGGCCAAAGATATTCGTTTGTATCACCAGTGGTAATGATCATGCCAAACACTTATCCATCTTTGCACTACGGGCTAAAGATATTCATCAATCAATTATTCATCTTTGCACTATGGGCCAAATATATTCATCAATCACCAGTTTATTTTTGCACTATGTGCCAAAGATAATTTTCACAACAATTTAAGACTGAGGATGATGAAAAATGATATAAAGAATGAATCAAGTGAGATCAACGATAAATATTAGAGATTTATAATTTAATTTATCCAAGTTCAAGAATGATCAAATTATCAACATGATAATTAATTATGGAGCAAAATTCAAGAATGATATTCATATATCAAAAATAATTTGGACATAAAAAGAAACCAAATTTTTGTCATGAATAGTACCCTGTGAATAGTAACCCATGAATAATACCCGAACAAATAGTATCCCGACATGAAAAGATTAAAATTTCAATAAGAAGTTCAGAACAATATTCCAGTGAAATAATATTAGATGAAGCGAAAACCTTAAGCAATTTCTAATCATTTCAGGAATTATAGAAGCAATACTTACCATAGTAAGTTTAGATTTATGAATCTGAAATTAAATAATATATGAAACTGCAAATGGATTTTCACCCGTCATGCGGTAGTCCACATAGATAGATTATTCCCACAACTTTAATAAAGAATGAATACGAAAGGTTATTCACCATGCATGCGGTAGTCCGCGTAGACAGGTTATTCCCACAGATTAATAAAGAATGAATACGAAGGGTTAATCACCATGCATGCGGTAATCCGGGTAGACATTTTATTCCCATAACTTAATAAGAAATAGAATAACAACCCTTACAAGGATTGAAAAAAAATAACATCCTTTACCTTAGTAGGAGATTGAATACTGAAATAGTGTAGTAGTAGAATACTCTTCTTCTTTCTCTCTTATTCTCTCTTTATGGTTTTTCTCACTATAGCTTGTAATTATAACTTTTCTCTTCAAAATGGTAGGAAATAATGAATGGATGGAGGAGTATTTATAGGCTAGGAAAATGTGACAAATTACAAGGTTAATTACACTTTAGTACCTTCATCTTTATCTTAATTTAATTTAGTCCCTCAAGTATCATCAATCTTGCTCCACCTCCCCTAATAATACCAGAATGTGAACCAATAGTTCCTTGCATGTGAACCAACAGTTCCTTGCATGTGAACCAATAGCAATTAATTGCTCATTTATCTGATTAATTGCCCGTTTGCTCAATTTAATATCCAGAAATCAACTATTATCGAAATAAATGTCGATTTTCATTAACATTAATATTCCCAACATAATGGAAATATTTATATCAACAATTCATCATTAATATTATAAATCACAATATTGACAACCAGATCGTTCCCAAAAAAGAGGGGGGTTTTCGATAAGGATTTCTCCTTACTGGCGCGCAATTAAATAACCTAACCCCTTTTCATGGCAGAAATTTCTAGACATTGTCAATAATGCTAATAATAATAATATGAGTAACTGTGTCGTGTCAATTATTGATTTAATAATATAAAGTATTGTGCAGATGATGCTGTGATAATAATTGAATCAATAATATAAGATACTATGCTGTAACTACTGTGGCAATTATTAAATGAAATACTGAGTGACTTCTTACGTAAGCATCAACAACCAGAGATATTGTACAATACCGTGTGCTACTGTGAAATAACGCGTATTACTATACTTTTATCATTGGGTATTTCAACAGTTTAACGATAAAAGTCTTGTCGTTATTTTTATAAAAAGGTTACTTCTGTCGCTTTCTATATCCGACGGTTATTCCGTTGTGGGGTCCACCAATGATTGCGTCGTCGTACGAATATTCTCTGACAAAAAGAATATTCCCCGACCAAGCAAAAATTCCCCGACACAACGAATATTTTATGACCACTTGCTTACTTTGTAAAATTTGCATAAATCATCCACAACTATAGCATTTATTTATCACCTTACTATTTAACAATAATATATAAAGAAAATTAAATCTTTATTCATAAAAGTTGGGGTTTTACAACCTCCCCTCCTTATGAAATTTCGTACTCAAAATTGATGTACGTACCTGGTATTTTGAAGAGGAGAGGATACCTTGATTTCATTTCAGATTCTAACTCCCAGGTCATTTCCTCAATATCATGATTTCTCCATAAAACTTTGACTTGAGGTATAACCTTTGAGCGTAGAATATGTTCCTTCTTATCCAAGATCTTGACAGGTACCTCCTCATACGTTAAATCTTTGGCTATCTCGTTGATAAGTAGATTTTATACCTACTTATTGGCTATCTACTTGCCATAATTATGGCTTAAAATCAAGTGTTTAGTGTCTTTTTATGCTCTTTATCTTTGTTTTGTAGGATTCCATGAAGGAAACTATAAGGTGAGCTAATGGAAACAATTGGCATGGAAATGGCATGGGTATGGCATGATGGCAGGATGGTGTGCTAGAGGTGGACTAAATATGGTAAGCATGTGGCGATATGAAGATGAAGCACATCATGGGGGCATAGAAATGGCATCTAATGAGTGGCTAAGGAAAGAAGAAAGAAAAGAAAAGCAACAACCAAGGCAGCAGCATTACAATAGCAAAACACCAGCAGTAGCATGCAAAGAAGACCAGCCGCGCGACCGCGCCAGTAATGGCCTTGAACGCAGTGCGCCTGCGCTAGGAAGAAGCTGGCCTGCAAGTTGGCCCGCCCTCGCCCCATGAACTACGGGGCTGCGCGGCCCCGCCAGTCAAGACAGAAAAAGTTAACTTTTCACTTAAACATTTTGCTGTATCGTGTTTTCCTTATAAGGGTGAATTTGTTGGTTTAGAGGATATTGACTATTGATACTACTGTTTTATTTTCTATTTCTGGGGTTTTTAGAGCTAGAGAGGGTTGGGAGCTACACTTGACTCTTGTGGCTTCTCTCTTCTGGTTCTTAGTAGATTTCCATTGTTAGGGTTTCATTTTGGATTTGATTATGATTTTGAACTGAGCTTGAAGGATTATTCTAAAAGGAGGAATATCATATTTGCACTATTCTTATCTCTCTATTCTCTTCTCTTTCATTATTGGATTTCAATGTTTAGATCAAATCCCATAATGGTTATTGGTTCAGAGATGAACTAACCATCATTATGGGATTCTAATGGAGCTTATTGTTTAATTCAGATCCATATATGCCTCTTTGTTATGTGTGATTGATTATGTATGGATTGCCTAGCATAGTTGTGTTTATTAATTAGATGCTTGATCACCATCTACCTTAATAGTTTGTATGGAATTGAAAAAGGAAGTATAAAATCAGATTTGGCCATGCTAGCATATGTTCATGAAATTTGCATGTGATGAATTTTGTGATTCGTAATCCATATAGACATATATCGGCCTACCATATATAGTCAATTGAGAGCTTGCACTTAAATTAATATTGCTTGTAAGTTACATAGACATATAGTGATTTAGGTGATATTGGTGTTCATATGAATTCTATCTCTTTTGTGAATTTTATGTGATATGGACTTGGTATATTGAAAGATAGTCATTTCTCACCTTCGTGCTCTTGACTAGCAATCCGAAATAATTAATTAAGCTTAACAAGAGGTGTGTAATCTGGATGACGTATTAAGTGACATTAGGATCCCATATCTTTCCAATTTGAATCAATCGTCTATTAATTAGTTAATTTTAGTTTATAATCATTTTAGTCATTAATTCACACTTTGTTTACTCATTTGAGCAGCCGAAATTAGCTATAAAGTTGTTGCATGATAGTTTAAACATAATTGCTTTTCTTCGTGGGAACGATCTTTACTTATCATATATATTACTTGTTGACCGTGTATACTTGCACGCGTTTATGTCTGTTTTGTTAACACCGAAATGGAGCCAACAAATTTTTGGCGCAGTTGCCGAGTATAAGTTGTTATTTTTAGTACTACTGACATCAATTTAAGTTAAATTTGTCTGACTTGAACAATTCACACCTTATCTCATTTCTATTTTACTTTTATTTGTGTTTCAGGTACTTGTGGTTAGTATATGCACACTCGATCTACAAATTTTGCGTTGGTGCCTCTACAAGAAAACATCAACGGTAGAGCTTGGAGGGCGAACATACGTACTACTAACACGTAAGAGGACCCTGAACCACTGGTACAAATGGCAGCCGAGGAACAGAGAGCGTTGAGGGATTACTCAATGCCAAAAATCAATGATTTACAATCCAGTATAGTCAGGCCTGCGATAACTGCAAACACCTTTGAAATCAAACTAGGGACACTTCAGATGGTTCAGAACACAGTCCAGTTTGGGGGTGCAGCTACGGAAGATCCTAATGAGCATATCCTGAGTTTTATCAAAATTTACGACATATTCAAGTACAACAATGTGTCGGATGATGAGGTGAAGCTTTAACTATTTCCATTCACCTTGAAGGATAAAGCGAAGAGTTGGTTGCATTCACTACCATCAGGCTTAATTACTACGTGGGAGGACTTAGCACAAATGTTTCTAGCCAAATTCTTTCCCATGGCTAAGACTGCTCAGATGAGGAGTGCTCTATCTCAGTTTGCACAACAACAACGAGAATCTTGTATGAGGCATGTGAACGTTTTAAGGAAATGCTAAGAAAATGCCCGCATCACGGAATGCCAGACTGGATGGTGATCAGCTCGTTCTATAATGGTTTGGGATGACAATCAAGGCCGATCATTGATGCCGCATCAGGAGGAGTTTTATATGCCAAGAGCTATGAGACAATTTATGAATTAATTAAGACCATGGCGGCAAATGAATACCAGAATCCGACATCCAGAATGCCACAACCAAAAGTGGCGGGGTATTGGATGTGGACGCCATCACAGCACTTTCAGCACAAATGGCAGCAATGTCGAAGAAAATTGACTCTATTGCTAAAAACAAAGTTCAACAAGTTGCTTTCATATATGAGTTGTGTGCAGGATCACACCCGACAGAACAATGTGCCATCACTACAGAGTCGGTTCAATTCGTTAGCAACTATCAAAAGCCTCAAAATTAATTTCGAGCTCCTACCATCCAAACAACAGGAATCATCCTAATTTCAGCTAGAGTAATAACCAAAGTGCTCAACAGTCTCAATACCCAACAACAAAAATCTCAACCACAACGGTCTCAACAACAGTATGCCCCTAGACCATCACATCCTCCTGGATTTCATCAACAACAATATCAACACAATCCAGCTCCTGTTCCACAATCAGAGGAGAAAACTAAAATAGAGGAACTCAAGTTGATGGTGTAGAGCCAAGCGGTGTCTATTAAAACATTGGAGACTCAAATTGGCCAGATTGCCAATGCACTCATTAACAGACCGCAAGGGACTCTACCAAGCAATACTGAAGCAAATCTAGGACGACGGGACGGCAAGGAACAATGTCAAGCAATTATATTGAGATCTGGGAAGCAAACTGCAAATTTGGAGACTGACGCGCCCGCGCCCCAGGAAGAACAAAATCTGGAGCGGGCGCGGCAATGTACAAAAAACTCTGAAGTGATTTTGACTGAGGAAAAAGATAGGGACAAGGAAATTGAGTCAGAAAATGAGGTATCAACTGAGAAAACCAATGCTACACCACAAGTGGTCTACCCTCCTGCACCATATCCTCAGAGGCTTCAGAAGCAAAGATTAGACAAATAGTAAGCGAAGTTTTTGGAGGTGTTTAAGAAACTGCAGATCAACATACCGTTCATCGAAGCTTTGGAACAAATGCCAAGCTACGCGAAGTTTATGAAAGGCATTCTATCAAGGAAGAAGAAGCTAGAAGATTATGAAACAGTTGCCTTGACAGAAGAATGCAGTGCAGTATTGCAAAGAAAACTACCTCCAAAGCTCAAAGATCTAGGAAGTTTTATGATACCATGCTCTATTGGGAAATTATCCTTCAGTAAATGCTCATGCGACTTGGGGGCAAGTATAAATTTGATGCCTCTATCGGTATTCACATAGTTGGGATTGCCGGCTCCTAAGCCGACAAATATATCATTGCAGGTGTCTTGGTGAAAGTGGACAAGTTTATCTTCCCTACCGACTTTATCATTCTGGACTTCGAAGAGGACAAAAACATACCGATCATTCTTGAGAGACCTTTTCTAGCTACTGGGCGAACACTCATAGATGTACAGAAGGGAGAACTAACTATGAGAGTTCAGGACCAAGAGGTCACATTTAATATCTTCAAAACTATGAAGTTCCCCACAGATGAAGAAGAGTGCTTTCGGGTTGATGTGGTTGACAGGGTGCTGCATGAAGAGGCTGAGCAGGTTATGAGCATGGATCCATTAGAGAGTGCTCTACTGGGAGACTCTGACTTGGAGGATACAGATGTTGTGGAGTACATACAAATTCTGAACACGGTGCCACTGATGAGAAAATCCAAGATTCCCATTGAACCACCTGGACATACTGGGGAGACATCAGAGCGACTCAAGCCTTCTCTTGAGATGCCTCCCAACCTTGACCTTAAACCTCTTCCTGATCATTTGAGATATGCATATTTGGGGGAATCTTCCATGTTTCCGGTTATTATTGCTTCTGCTCTATCATCTTGTCGGGAAAGTAAGTTGCTGCGGGTTCTTCACGAGTTCAAATCAGCTATTGGGTGGACCATAGCTGACATCAAGGGGATCAGCCCCTCATACTGCATGCATAAGATACTCCTGGAGGATGACAGTAAGCCGACAGTAGAGCAACAGAGGAGATTGAATCCGATTATGAAAGAGGTTATCAAAAAGGAGATCCTAAAGTGGTTAGATGCTGGAATCATTTATCCAATCTCTAACAGCGCATGGGTGAGCCCAGTGCAATGCATTTCAAAGAAGGGAGGCGTGATAGTCGTGTCTAATGAGAATAATGAGCTTATACCTACCAGAACAGTCACAGGGTGGAGAGTCTGCATGGACTATCACAGATTGAACAAAGCTATAAAGAAGGACCATTTCCCTCTCCTGTTCATTGACCAAATGTTGGATAGGTTAGTGGGACATGACTATTATTGCCTCTTGGATGGTTATTCAGGGTATAACCAGATTGTTATAGCCCTAAGAAGACCAAGAGAAGACTACATTCACGTGCCCATACGGCACTTTTGCATTTAGGAGGATGTTTTTCGGATTATGCAACGCTCCAGCTACATTCCAGAGATGTATGATGGCGATATTCTCTGATATGGTTGAGAAAAATGTAGAAGTTTTCATGGAAGACTTCTCAGTCTTTGGAGACTCTTTCGACATACGCTTGGAGAATCTAGTGTTGGTATTAAAGAGGTGTGTTGAGACCAATTTAGTGCTGAATTGGGAAAAGTGCCATTTCATGGTACAGGAAGGCATTATCTTGGGACACAAAGTTTTAGGGAAAGGATTAGAGGGGTGACATGGAGAAGTTAGAGACTATCGAGAGCTTACCTCCACCAACTTCAGTGAAAGGGGTTCGTATTTTCCTTGGGCACACGGGATTCTATCGTCGCTTCATAAAGGACTTCTCAAAGATCACTAAGCCTCTGTGCAGTTTTCTTGAGAAGGATGTCCCATTTAGATTTGACGATGAATGCTTAGCTGCGTTTGAGCACTTACAGAAGAAATTGACTACGACACCCATTATTACAGCTCCTGACTGTTCTCTTCCATTTGAATTGATGTGCTATGCAAGTGACTTCGCTATGGGAGTTGTCTTGGGGCAACGTAGGGATAAAGTTTTTTTATGTCATTTACTATGCCAGCAAAACCCTGACGGATGCCCAACTGAACTACACCACCACAAAGAAAGAGCTTCTAGCGGTGGTATACACATTTGATAAATTCAGGTCTTATCTGATTGGCACAAGAGTTGTCGTATACACCGATCATGCTGCAATCCGATACCTGATATCAAAGAAAGATGCTAAGCCCCGTCTCATTCGTTGGATACTTCTTCTACAGGAATTTGATTTGGAAATCAAAGACAGAAAGGGGACCAAAAACCAAGTGGTTGACCACTTATCCCGATTGGAGAACCCGGGAAAGGACATGAATGATAAAGTGATGATCAATGAGTTCTTCCCGGATGAACAATTATTTATGGTGCAAGGCAAAATGCCATGGTTTGCGGACTTTGCGAACTTCCTAGTGAGCAACATTATCCCTGCTGATTTGACTAGACTTCAGAAAAAGAAGTTTCTACATAATGTTAGATGGTATATTTAATATGAGCCTTACCTATTTAAGTAGTGCGCTGATAGGATGATTAGAAGGTGCATCCCAGAAAGTGAGACGGACAGCATACTTCAAGATTGCCATTCATCAGTTTATCGAGGACACTACGGGGGAGAGAGGACAGCTACCAAGGTAATTCAGGCTGGATTTTATTGGCCAACTCTATTCTAAGATGCTTACAACTTCGTCCAAAAATGTAACCGGTGTCAGAAAGTGGGAAATATATCCAAACGGAACGAGATTCCTTTGAATATGATCCTAAAGGTTGAGATCTTTAACATTTGGGGGATAGACTTCATGGGGCCTTTTGTTTCATTATGTGGAAATTTGTACATCTTGCTGGCAGTGGATTACGTGTCCAAGTGGGTGGAAGTAGCAGCCTTGCTGACTAATGACACTAGAGTGGCCTTGCAATTTCTGTAAAAGAGTATATTTACAAGATTCGGGACTCCTCGAGCCATCATAAGTGATGAAGGCACCCATTTCTATAATCAATAATTTACTGCACTATTGGCCAAGTATGGGGTGAATCACCCTGTCGCCACGGCGTACCATCCCCAAACAAAATGTCAAGCTAAGGTGTCTAATTGTGAGGTGAAAAGGATATTAGAGAAAATTGTAAATCCCACGAGGAAGGATTGGTCTCTTAAGCTCGACGATGCACTGTGGGCATATAGGACTGCCTATAAGACACCACTGGGTATGTCACCATATCAGCTAGTGTATGGGAAGGCCTGCCACCTTCCCATGGAACTTGAACACAAGGCCTACTGGGCTATAAAAAAGCTGAATTTTGACTTGAAGGCTGCAGAGGAGAAGAGGCTTCTCCAACTAAATGAGCTAGACGAATTCAGACTGTAAGCCTACGAAAACTCCAAACTGTATAAGGAAAAAGTGAAAAGGTGGCACGACCGCAAGATTATGGAAAGGAAATTTGAGCCGGGGCAAGCGGTATTGTTGTATAACTCTCATCTTTGACTCTTTCCTGGAAAGCTCAAATCACGATGGTCGGGCCAGTTCAAGGTGAAAACCGTGTTTCCATATGGTGCAGTGGAGATTTTTTGGCCAATACCCAGACGAACCATTTAAAGTGAATGGACAGAGGTTGAAGCACTACTATGGGGGAGAAGTCGATCGGGAGAAGGTTGCCTCGATCCTTTCCACTACTTGACCATTTCAGAAAGAGTCGAGCTAATGGACTGTAAACAAGCGCTCGATGGGAGGCACCCCATCATCTCTCTTCTCCCTCTTATATAATTCTTGTTACATATCTCTATTTTCTCCTCCCTTTGTTTAATTCTAAGCATTGTGAAAATGTTGATCAATTTTGAATAGTTTTGGAGTTAGGAGCTTAATGCATATATTTTTGGAGTTATGAACATATTGCCGATATACACATATAGCATTTTTGAAGATTCTCATATATATGAATCACATAAATAGCATTTTTGAGGATTCAAACGTTCATACATCTTACATAGTCAAATTTTGAATATGAAATTAAGTTACATCTCATTTTTGATTGCTATGTGTGCAGGTGAGAAAGTGCATATCAGTTGTTGCTTAGTTTTCATCTTTGCTGCAGGAAAAATTTTGGCTGGGCTCAGAGCAGCGCGGTCGCGCCACCTCAAGGAATAAAGAAGGGCGGTCGTGCAATTATGCAGAGGCCAGAGAGCAGTTCTGGGTATCAGAGCTGCCGCGCCCCACTCACAGCATAACCTGGCGCGCCCGACCCATAAATTTTGCCGGTTTTAAAGTTTTAAAAATCATATTTCACCCTTAGCTTTATATAACCGACCCATTCCTTCTCACTTATGTTATAACTACAACCCTCTCCTATACAAACTCTATCTTTCTCTCAAATACTACACCATTCCAATTCCTATTCTACTCCTATACCCACGAACCCTGGTCTCCAATATTAACTCCATCTTCTCTATAAAACCTATCCATCACCTAGCCACCACCACCACATCATTCTAGTACACTTTAAGTAACAAACTAAGGTTCGCCATACAGACTTTAGAGAAATTCAAATTGGGGGTTTTTAGATTAGGGTTTACAAAAAGGATTAGGGTTTGTGGGATCAGATTGAAGAGGCTAAGTTTGGGGGTTATTCTTCAAGTCCATAAGTTAGATTTTTCAAAGGAAAATTTCTAAAATTCTCATGGGTCCAAAGAGAGCTCGTTCTATCATGCCTGAATCGCCCGCTCAAAGTAGCTATGGCGAGGACACTATGGACTTGACCAAGTTCATTAGCCTCGCGGCGCAGACTGAATATTACCGGATTGCGGCTAAGACCTTTGTGAAGGAGCGGGGACTGAAACCGGCCAAGGAAGATGGCCAAATGCTTGAGATGATCCGAGATAGGTCCTGGTTTGGAGTTATGGGAAAGCCTGTACTTGCTCTGATGGCAATAGTTCACGAATTCTATGCAAACGCCAAGGAAACACAGAGCGGCTTCTCGTTCGTCTGGGGCTTGCAAGTTGACTACCGCCCACTGGTGATTCGAGAAGTCTACAATTTACCGTCTTTCCTGGCTGACGGAGTAAATTGGGTGGAGACGGAGCATTTTGAGACTGATTTAGACAGGGTGATTACCGACTTGTGTGTGCCTAGCACGCAAAGGAATTATAAGCAGGGCACTGATACAAAGACCAATTTTCCTGGCTCCGCACTGAACAAATATAAAAAGGCGTGGAACCTATTTATTTACGCTAATCTGATGCGGTCCACTCACTAGCATGACATTCTGGCAGAGAGGGCAATTATTCTGTGGGGAATCATTACTAGGAAGTATATAGATATTGGACACTTGCTTCATCAGAACATACCGCATTTTATGAGGGGAAGTACTACCGGTAGTATTCCACATGCATCAGTGATCACGCATTTGTGTGCGCAAGCGGGACTTGATTGGGAGGACGAACAGGTTCAGATGCCGAGTCAAGACATCACTCACGCCACCATTAAGAAGTTTGAAGATTGGGCTGGTGGCACGGCACACCCGAGGGGCAAAGGATTTATTTTGCCTACGCTGCTGCCAGTGCCTCCACCATAGCCAGTAAAGGCAGCCGCTCCTCCTCCAGTTAGTTCAACTCAGCAGGATCGCCAAATAAGGTGATTGGAGAGGAGGATGGATGCATTGCATGGCAACTTCTCAGCCTTTGCTAATGGGCTATCTCATGAACTTGCTAAAGCTTTTGCGCAGCAAGGGACGATAGTGGAGTGGCTCGTCTTTGGTTCTGCCATGGCTTACCCGCCGCCAGATTCACCACCCGAGAAGGGCGGCTATGCCGATTCATAGGGGAGTTTCTTTACCATTTATCTCCAATGCGAACATTGTAGTTTTTAAGTTTGGGGGTATTGGGTTATAGTTAGTAGTAGTGCATATAGCTAGTTGCATATAGTTTAATTGCATGTTTAGTTTATGTTTGTTTAGTTTGCATGTTAGTCTTTATTAGTTAAATTTTGCATAAAATTTTTGTTTTGTTTATTTAGTATGTGTTTAGTTGTATTGCATAGCATAATCCCATGTTTTTAGTCTGATGAATTCCAGTCTGGCCGATGATGAAATTGAAATATGATAGATTTTTAAACTCAGTGATGACTTGAGCTTAGTTATAAGTTTATACATGATGTAATCTATACCTGTTGCTTTGATGTTACCGGATATCACAACATTGTTATTATTTGCTTGTTGGTTAGATTAGCACATGCTTGTCTTCTAAGGGGGAAAAATTGTTTTTAATGATAAAATTGAGTAGAAAAATGAATAATGACCTTAATGACACAGAAATGCAAGTTTGGGGGAAAACATTGGGTATGCACACTAAAAAGAAAAAGAAAAAAGAAAAATAAATAAATTTTAAAAAAAATAGAATAAACACCTTGGCTAGCTAAGTCTTGTGGCCTTTGATACTCGAGCAAGTAAGCCCTAGAGGATTGTCTCTACGCCGTGTGTAAATAAAAGCATAATAAACCCTTTGTTGAACCTTAGCTTGTTTTGATGTGTTGGATTGGTTGTTGTTCAAATATGTACAATTTTCTTAACTTAAAACCTCAGTTTTTCTTCCTTAGAAGTATAGCATATGGAATCTTCGCCTCTATCAAGCTTATTTGTGATATAGCACACACACACTACATCTTAGCCACAGGTTGTGATTTTCGAATTGTATGTCTTTATGACTTTAGCTTGGTTGTTGCCTTGTTTATAGTTTTTGTATTTCTCTGAGGCACATCTTATTGGAATTCATCACATGGCTGAAATTTTGGGATTCATTTTCATAATAGTATAGTTGCATAGCATATAGTTTGCATTTGTGTTTGTTGCTTGAGGGCAAGCAATAATTCAAGTTTGGGGGTATTTGATAAGTAGGTTTTATACCTACTTATTGGCTCTCTACTTGGTAGAATTATGGCTTAAACTCAAGTGTTTAGTGTCTTTTTATGCTCTTTATCTTTGTTTTGTAGGATTGCATGAAGGAAACTATAAGGTGAGCTAATGGAAACAATTGGCATAGAAATGGCATGGGTATGGCTAGGATGGTGTGCTAGAGGTGGACTAAAGATGGTAAGCATGTGGTGAGCTGAAGATGAAGCATAGCATGGGGGCATGGAACTGGCATCTGATGAGTGGCTAAGGAAGGAAGAAAGAAAAGAAAAGCAATAACCAAGGCAGCAACATTACAATAGCAAAACACCAGCAACAGCATGCAGAGAAGACTAGCCGCGCGGCCGCGCCAGTAATGACCTTGAACGCAGCGCGCCCGCGCTAGTAAGTAGTCGGCCTGCAAGTTGGCGCCCCCGCGCCCCAAATGAACTACGGGGCCGAGCGGCCGCGCCAGTCAAGACTGAGAAAAAGTTGACTTTTAACTTAAACATTTTGATGTAGCGTGTTTTCCTTATAAGGGTGTATTTGTTGGTTTGGAGGATATTGACTATTGATACTACTATTTTATTTTCTATTTCTGGGGTTTTTAGAGCTAGAGAGGGTTGGGAGCTACACTTGACTCTTGTGGCTTCTCTCTTCTAGTTCTTAGTAGATTCCCATTGTTAGGGTTTCATTTTGGATTTGATTGTGATTCTGAACTGATCTTGAAGGCTTATTCTGAAAGGAGGAATATCATATTTGCACTATTTTTATCTCTCTATTCTCTTCTCTTTCATTATTGGATTTCAATGTTTAGATTAAATCCCATAATGGTTATTGGTTCAGAGATGAACTAACCATCATTATGGGATTCTAATGGAGTTTATTGTTTAATTCAGATCCATATATGCCTCTTTGTTATGTGTGATTGATTATATATGGATTGCCTAGCATAGTTGTGTTTATTGATTAGATGCTTGATCACCATCTACCTTAATAATTTGTATGGAATTGAAAAAGGAAGTATAAAATCAGATTTGGCCATGCTAGCATATGTTCATGAAATTTGCATGTGATGAATTTTGTGATTCGTAATCCAGATAGACATATATCGGCCTGCCATATATAGTTAATTTAGAGCTTGCACTTAAATTAATATTGCTTGTAAGTTACATAGACATATAGTGATTTAGGTGATATTGGTGTTCATATGAATTCTATCTCTTTTGTGGATTTTATGTGATATGGACTTGGTATATTGAAAGATAATCATTTCTCACCTTCGTGCTCTTGACTAGCAATCCGAAATAATTAATTAAGCTTAACAAGAGGTGTGTAATCTGGATGACGTATTAAGTGACATTAGGATCCCATATCTTTCCAATTTGAATCAATCGTCTGTTAATTAGTTAATTTTAGTTTATAATCATTTTAGTCATTAATTCACACTTTGTTTACTCGTTTGAGCAGCCGAAATTAGCTATAAAGTTGTTGCATGATAGTTTAAACATAATTGCTTTTCCCGTGGGAACGATATTTACTTATCATATATATTACTTGTTGACCGTGTATACTTGCACGCGTTTGTGTCTGTTTTGTTAACACCGAAATAGAGCCAACATTCGTCTGGTTCTAATTCAATGATGTGGTAAGGAGAGTCTATAGGCCACAATTTTTACTTGGTCGAGAATTTCAAATGAACCAATAAATCGTGGGTTAAGCATTCCTCTCTTTCTGAATCTTGTAACTCCTTTCCATAGAGCAACACGTAACAATACATGGTCTCCGACATTAAATTCCACGTCTCTTCGATGGAGATCAGCATAACTCTTTTGTCGATCTTGTGATGTTTTTATACGTTGTCGGATTATTTGAATATTTTTCGTAGTAATGCGTACCAACTCGGGTCCCAACAATGTTGCTTCACCCACCTCGTCCCAGCATATTGGAGAACGACACTTTCGTTCATACAACGCCTCGAATGGAGCCATGCCTATACTTGCTTGATAACTGTTGTTGTAGGAGAATTTCACCAATGGTAAGTACTTGTCCCAACTTCCTTTGAAGTCTAGAACACAGTGTCTCAATAGATCTTTAAGAGTTTGAATAGTCCTTTTTGATTGCCCATCCGTTTGAGGATGATATACAGAACTGAATCATAAATCAGTGCCCATAGCTTTCTGCAAGCTGACCCAAAATCATGAAGTGAATCTTGGGTCTCGATCAGAAACTATGGATACCAGCATACCATGCAGTCTTACAATCTCATTTATGTACATATGAGCAAGACGTTTAAGTGAATAAGTCTCTCGTATAGGCAAGAAATAAGCAGACTTGGTTAATATATCGACAATAACCCAAATTGCATCTATGCATTGATAAACCTTGGGAAACCCGTAATGAATCCATGTTGATATGTTCCCACTTCCATTTTGGAATCTCAAGTAGTTGCAATAGACCCTTTGTCACTTGATGCTCCGCCTTGACACGTTGACACATTAAACACCTCGAGATAAACTCTGCGATCTCTCTCTTCATGTTGCTCCACCAAAATGTATGTCGAAGATCACGATACATTTTGATATTTCCAAGATGGATTGCAAACGGTGTGTTGTGTGCTTCCATCATGATTTTATACTTTAAATCAGAGTCGTTAGGAACACAACGTTTGGAGTTGACTTGAAGTATTCCCTCTTCGTCGATTCTTGCTTTTGGAATAGCACCTTCTTGCACTTTCTTCTTCATATTCATCAGCTCCGGGTCTATAGCTTGAGCAGCTTTAACTTTATCAATTAAAGCTGGTTCTATGCGTATATTTGTCATCTTCACGTGGGTCTCTGGAGTCTTTAACTCTATCTCCATCCTTTGTAAGTCATATAAAATGGGCCTTTGTGTTGACAACATCGCCCTTGTTCCTGCATATGATCTACTGCTTAACACGTCAGCTACCACGTTCGCTTTTTCAAGATGGTATTGAATGGTATGATCATAATCTTTCAACAGCTCGAGCCAACGTCGTTGCCGTATGTTAAGTTCCTTTTGGGTGAAGAAATATTTGAGGCTTTTAAGATCTGTATATATCTCCATTTTCTCCTCATACAGGTAGTGTCTCCAGATCTTCAATGCAAAAACGACAGCTGCCAACTCTAGATCATGAGTAGGATAATTCCTCTCATATTCTTTGAGTTTTCGTGAGGCATAGGCTATGAATTTCCCATGTTATATGAGAACACATCCTAACCCTTTGCCTCACGCATCGCTGTAGATGACAAATCCCTCCGAACCAGATGGTATTGTTAGAACAGGTGCTGAAATGAGTCTCCTCTTGAGTTCCTAGAAACTCTTCTCACATTCCTCGCTCCATCCGAATTTTATATCTTTTCGAGTCAGCTGAGTTAATGGAGTGGCAATTCGAGAAAATCCTTCCACGAATCTTTGATAATAACCAGCTAAGCCTAGAAAGCTTCATATTTCGGTTCATTCTTATTTTTGATAAAATCAAACTCTTTTGATTGTCTCATTAAAATGAATGTTCCATCTTTGAGAAGCTTGCTACAACCCATAAATGGATTGTTGTAGCTCATATACATGATTTGCTTCAACCATTGAAATAATCCATCTAGCTGTATTATACATACATTCTCCTCTAATAATGTATATTTGAGAAAGGGCGTCTCCACGTCCATTTTGCCAGATTTAGTAATAATAAGCTGCAATCACAAGTAAAATCCAAATGGTCTTGTGCATTGCTTCAAAGATCCATTCTAGATTTTATGGTCATCTACCATTTCTCTGAGTCTTAATTACTCATAGCCTGTTCGTAATTGAATGGATCATCATCATTCATGACGTGTACCTCACCGTCATCCTCTATAACGAATTCATACCTTTCAAGTATATTCGGTACTCTTCCAGATTTACGAATAGGGTGTTGTACAGTAGGTGTCTCTACTTGGACAGGTTCATCCAATTAATCAGTAGTGGTTTGTGGTTCTTGAATTTCTTCAAGATCTATTTTCCTCCCACTAGCTCCTTCAAGGATAAACTCCTTTTCTAAGAAGGCAGCGTGTTTCGTAACAAACACCTTTTGCTCAATAGGATTGTAAAATAGTATCCCAAACTTTCTTTAGGATATCCCACAAACGTACACTAATCAGATCTTGTCCCAAGCCTATTATTTTGAAACCTTTTCACATAAGCTGGACATCCCCAAATCTTAACATGCTTAAGACCAGGTTTCCTCCCTGTCCACATCTCATATGGAGTCTTGGGGATGGATTTCGAGGGGACCTTATTTAGTAGATATGTAGCCGTTTCCAGAGCATGACCCCAGAATGAAATTGGAAGATCGGTAAAACACATCATGGAACGAACCATGTTCAACAATGTTCGATTTCTCCTTTTTGATAATCCATTTAACTGTGGTATACCCGGTGGAGTCCATTGTGAGATTATACCATTTTCTTTGAGACAATCGAGAAACTCACCGCTTAAGTATCCACCACCTCGATCTGATCTAAAAATCTTAATATTTTTGCTAGTTTGTTTCTCTACTTCACTTCTGAACTCTTTGAACTTTTCAAATGATTTAGATTTGTATTTTATTAAATACACATATCTATATCTTGAGTGATCATCAGTGAAAGTAATAAAATAAGAATACCCTCCCCTTGCATCCGCTGTCATAGGTCCACAAACGTCTGTGTGAACCAACGCTAACAACTCTGTAACTCTTTCTCCTTTTCCACTAAAAGGAGATTTAGTCATTTTAACCATGTGACAAGATTCACAAGTTGGATATGATTCATAATCGGATAGCTCTAAGAGCCCATCCTTATGCAACTTGGATAATCTTGTTTCATTGATATGACCGAGTCTACAATGCCACATATAGGTATAATTAACATCATCTCTTTTCCTTTTCTTAGTTTGTTCTATTTGAAATATATTTTCATGCAAGTCAAGTATGTAAAGTTTATTTCGTAAATTACCAACACCATATAAAATGTGACAACCCAAAAATTTATAAGATTTTAAATGATTAAATAAAGGTTAAAGAATAAAACCTAGATGAAAATTTGAGGATTTAGTTAAAAAATTTAAAGAACCTATATGGTTTGATTTAAATTATTAAAATGTGTATATGTATAGGTACATATATATATATATATATATATATATATATATATATATATATATATATATATATTTAGTGATGTGATATATATGTTTGTACAAAAGGAATGATAAGAATAAAGATAATATGAGATTTGTGGGACATTTCTCAAAGTATTAAATTATTTGGTATGTTTATGAATATTATTTGATTGCTTATATTTGTTTATTTTATAATAAGCAAATAAAAGAAACTAATGTAGCCTAATATTTATTAGTTATGAGAATTGAATAACCTAAGGGTTATGGCATGGGAGAATATTAATATTGAAAATATTAACTAACACTAAGAGATTAAGTTTATTATCTCAATTAATTAATTTTATAAAAGCAAGTCTAATTGGGTTAAGTAATTAAGTGTGCATAAGTAAGGATTTGATTTACAATTGAGTGAATAGAAACCCGAATTAAATAATTAGGGTAGGATAAAATTAAAATTTATGGACTATGTTAATTTATATAGCCCAACTATTTTATTAGCAATCCCAAAAGAATTAATTTGGAGCCCAGGACTTTAGCCCAATTGTTAAGGGATGTTGGATATTTAGTAAGTTAAATAAAACAATAAAAATAAACCAAATTAGAAGAAAAGGGCCCATAAATTCGGCCCAAGTAGAGAGGAGAAGGAAAGTTCATGAATGTAATTATTATATTTACCAACTCTTCACCAACTCTCACATATGTCACTCTCTCATTTCACCAACACATTAAACCAAGAGTGCAAGCAACTTCATAATCATTGAGAGAGAGAAAGAGCTTGAGTGTTGGGCAAAATATAGACATACATATGATATATCTATATTTTCTTCCAACCAATTAGAAAATCTATCTCTTTATTCTCTTTCATCTCTCTTAAACTTAACCAAGCAAACAAAGAGAGAGAGAGAGGAGACAATTCGGCAGCCATAGAGGGAGAGAAGAGAGAGTCTTGTTCAAAATTTCAAAGCTCCATAGCCATCTTAGAAAGAAGAAAAAGGATAACACATGAAAGGGATAACCTTTAACTATGTTTAAACTAGTTTACTCCTTCTATGTAACTTATTTTTATGGGATGAAGATCTAAGATTTCAAATCCCTAGATCTACATGTATATAAGTATTATATATTTAGATCTATCACTTTTAAGTGTCAAAAATTAGATCAAAAGCTAGAAAAAAGAAACTATGTTTCAAAAGGTTGAAAATCTTAATTTTTTTTAGCATAGATTAAGATTTGCTTTGATTTGATGAAGGTTTGATGCAATAGATCATGGATCATGGTAGATCCATGAGTCTTAAAGGTATTAGTATGTATTATGATAGTTTATGATGTTTGATGTTTGATTAATCAGGAGATCTAGGAAGATTTCTTAGAAAACACAAAAAACTAAAAAATTGGATTTTGGGAAAAACGTAACATAAAATTCAAACGACCATATCTCCTAATGTATTTTGAATTTTTGAGTGTGGTCAATTTCTAGAGTTAGAACTAGAAGTCTTCTAATAGATCCAAGTAGAATCACTGAAAAATTCTATGTAGATTTCCGTGTGGACTGTTTTGAACAAAGGACGCCAAATCTAAAAAATGATAAAAGTAAGTTGTCCAAATAATCTAAGGGCAGTTTTATCCACTTATTTTATGAAATAAATTCCAATCTTTTGGGACATAAAAATATATGGGATAAAGTAGCTTGTGTCCAAAAATGAGCTTATTCTGACTTAAATTGAGCAAGTTATGACTATTTCAATATTTGCATTATTTTCAATAAAAATCGCTATAACCGGAGTTCTGTAACTCCGATGGCCACAACATTTATACTGGACGCTCATGATAACATGTATAAGATCCCGCCAAGAGTTGGGAATTTTTGGAGTTAAGCGTGAGGTAGTTATTTTTTTATGGAATTAACTAGAAATGGATTTTTGAAAAATACTTAAGGAAATTGAAAAATTCCTGAAAATTTATTTTTGTGTATGAAATTTGTATATATATGTTTGGCCAAAGGGTGGAAAAATAATAAGATGATTAAATTAAAAAAGAGAAATCCAGCTTGCTGGATTGGCCATCAGGTTGCTAGATTGCAATCTGGTTTGCTGGATTGGCCATCAATTTGCTGGATGAGATGTTTGGATAATCCAGGATGCTGGATTGATCTGTTTAGATAATCTAGGTTGCTGGATTGATGAATCCAGGCTTGCTGGATTTGAGAGTAGTTGAATCCAGGCTTGCTAGATTGGATGCCAGTTTGAATCCAGACTTGCTGGATTGGAGGTCAGTTGTATCCAGTCTGCTGGATTGGGAATTAGTTAATAAATTGAAATTCAATATGAATCTAGGTTGCTGTATTAGGTATTCAGTTTACTTAATTATAAATGACTTATAAAATAAAAGACTAAGTGTTAATTCACAAGTTATATGATACAGTAGTGTTAAGTCTAAGGTAGTGCAATCGTATCCTTTAATGGTTGATGTATAGTAGCTGGGCTAAACAACTCCTTCATTTGGGGAAGGGATCTACGAATTAGTAACCGATCTAACTCACTGTGAAAATTGTGTAGACGAGACGGAAGCTAATTTGTTAGTGGTTTGTGGGAAACCACTCAGTATACTATATTGAATACTATTAAAGACTCGATGTGTGCTAGGTTTAGACTTGTAAATAAGAATGGTTTTGAGGATATCTAATATTTGACTATGTGTGTAAATGTTATATAGTATAGTAATAGAATTATGGAATAAGATATGTTATGCTAGTTGAAAGATATATCTTATAACTTATAGGTCTTTTCAATAAAGCGGTTAACTTAAATTGCGTAGCAGTAATCGACGGTACAGGCAAGTTCCTAAACCATACTTTTATTGAGCAAATTTTCTCTAACTCAACTTTGAGTTATATTTCAAAGCATGTTCGTGAATAATTATTGTTAATTATTCACATCTATACTGATTATTGATTCGCACTTAGTGCATGTTGCATATGTTCATCAGGTATGAAAGGCTGATCACCTTCATTACCCTAAGGTTCAGATAAATTTGTTCATGTTCATTGTTGGCCATTCATCATTATTGACTCGATCATTCATTTATGAAAATTGATTTATATTCTTCCACAATTATTATATTGTTGAAAGTTTGTCAGCTTATTATTCTTTTCAATCATGATATATCTTCATTTAAACTTAAACTTGCTGGGTAAACTTGTTGCTCACCCTTGTTATATCATGATAAATTTTTTAGATTAAGACAATACTTCGGATACAGGCAAAGACAAAGACAAACTCCAGAATTGGATTTGGAAGCAGGTTAAACTTGTAATAGTATTGAATGCAAATGACATTGTATGTTGTATAGGATATTGAAGGCAGACATTAAGTTAAGGTTTCAGACCTTGGGAGTTATGTGTAAAAGTTATTGTATAAACAATTTATGTTTATATCTTCTGCAATAGTTATAGAAATAATGTATCGTAACGTACCAGGTCCGAGGTTCCGGGGACCCGAATTTGGGGGCGTCACAGTTGGTATCTAAGCTGTAGGTTATAAACCTTAGGTAAGGTTACCTTAGGCTATAACCGCAGGGATGAGGATAAGGAATAAACTCAAATAGAGTTTAAGTTCTAAGCGATGAATTTGGGCAAGGTATTAATAAGTCAATAAGATTCAAAGAAGAATCTTAACAAGTAATAAAGATCAAGAGTTACCTAACTCTGATAATAAAGATGAATAGTAGTAATGAATAGATAGAGTCTAAAAGACTAAAAGTATAAAGAAAAAGAAGATCGTAAAACAAAATGATTATAAGATAGAAAAGAATCGTAATATAATACGATTATAATATCAGATTACAACGTGATCTGATGAGGTCATAAAAGGACAGATGGTCAATTAAATGATTGAAAACTTTATAGCAGGATTGCTGTATGACAGTGGTACTATGAAATTGTACTATTAAAACTCAGGAAAGAGTTGTGAATTATAAATACGGATTAAATGAAATTCGTATCGAGTATTGAGGGAGCTAGGATTATGTGGGATTTCAATTGAGGACTCATGTGATAGCTGAGTTGTACAAACCTTTGTATGGACGGGGGTTTTGTGCTTGGTCTAACGACTACTTAGTTTATCACATTGATAATCATTGAAATGTCGGTGTCGCGCTATTTTCTATATGTATGATGAGAAGGTGATTCTTTTCTCATTTGTATAACGGATAGGTAGAGAATATAAGATTAGGTACGAGTTCTTAAAACTCACACTTATGGTAAGTTCGTGACTCATAATCGTATGGTGGAACCCTTCAACGAATGGACGACTTTGGTCTGACTAGGATAAGTTCCTAAACCCATATTATTATGGTATGTTCCTGAACTCATAACGTGTGGTATGTTTGATGAATTATACGGGGGTATAGGAAAATTATGAATGAAGGATTGAGGATAATAGAAATAGATATAAATATTAAGCAATTGATAATTAGAAGAATTGATGTTGATTGTGGAAGCATAGGTATTCCAAATTTTCTAGCTGTGCTAGACTTAAAATTTTTGACATCAAGCTAAATTCGCACTAATATGCCTTTACAAATATAAATAAATTTTGCTGTCAGTAACACATGGTTACAATTGTGTAGAAGTGGGCTTCGTACCACTAACACATCGTTACCTGTTGTGGCATAATAACACCAAAAATGAAGTTTTGTTATCCTCAAAACATGGTCATAATTGTATATGTGTGGACTTCGGGACCCTGACACATTGTTACCTGTTGAATGATAACACAAACTAATTTTCAAAGATTTTTGAATCGTTTAAAAGAAAAGTCTACGCTAATTGTTTTGGCTAGACAAAGATTATTTAAAATATCAAAACGTATTTTTTTTTATCATTAATGCATCATGAAACCTGGTGCAAAGATGATAAAAAATGATGGAGTTATTAATACAGTCTTACCTAGTGTTGGATGTGATCTAAAGATCGTCAGCCCGCTATGGTATATTGTTTTATGACAAAGTCGCAAAAATGACGGAATCTTCAACGGACTTTAAATACAGTGCGGTATAATTTTCAAAATTTTAAAGAATATTCAAGTGTCAATTAAATTTGGCCAGACACATGTTTTGATTGATATTGGAATTATTGGTATATGTCTAAAGCTATTTGATTCAGCTAGACAATGTTTATAAAAATTCAAGTATCTCTTTGAGAACTTATCCCGAACCATATTGTTTTGATTCGGACTTCAGGCTGAGTATGAACATCCCTAAATTGGGAAATATTTTTCACCAAAGGCGGTGATGATGAACGCGAATGTCGTTCCAGTATGTAGCATCTGATCAATGCAGGGCATACGGGCTGATCACCCAATTTGTCCGTAAGAACAAAGCGGTTTACAGATGAATTTCTGTTTAAACCTTTTTGAAATTGAAAAATAAAAGTTCATGGCCACTCAGCATAATTAGAAAAGTTTTTAACTCTTTGGGGAGAAGTCTGGGTAGAATGTGATGATAGAATAGTTCCTCATAGAAGGAAGCCGTATGTACTCATTAAATGAGAATGAAATCAGATAAAGGTTAAGTTGAAAATCTAGTTTTGGTGAAATAAAGGAGTAGGGATTAGTAGGCTGTAATTTCGAGGATGAAATTCTTAGAAGAATGGGTGAATGTGACAACCCGAGAATTTATAACATTTTAAATGATTAAATAAAGGTTAAAGAATAAAACCAAGATGGGAATTTGAGAATTCAGTTAAAAATTTTAAAGAATCTATATGGTTTGATTTGAATTCTTAAAATATGTATATATATATATATATATATAGGTACACACACATATATATATATATATATATATATATATATATATTTAATGATGTGATATATATGTTTGTACAAGAGGAATGATAAGAATAAAGATAATATGAGATTTGTGGGACATTTCTCAAAGTATTAAATTATTTGGTATGTTTATGAATATTATTTGATTGCTTATATTTGTTTATTTTATAATAAGCAAATAAAAGAAACTAATGTAGCCTAATATTTATTAGTTATGAGAATTGAATAACCTAAGGGTTATGGCATGGGAGAATATTAATATTAAAAATATTAACTAACACTAAGAGATTAAGTTTATTATCTCAATTAATTAATTTTATAAAAGCAAGTCTAATTGGGTTAAGTAATTAAGTGTGCATGAGTAAGGATTTGATTTACAATTGAGTGAATAGAAACCCGAATTAAATAATTAGGGTAGGATAGAATTAAAATTTATGGACTATGTTAATTTATATAGCCCAACTATTTTATTAGCAATCCCAAAAGAATTAATTTGGAGCCCAAGACTTTAGCCCAATTGTTAAGGGATGTTGGATATTTAGTAAGTTAAATAAAGCAATAAAAACAAACCAAATTAGAAGAAAAGGGCCCATAAATTCGGCCCATATTGAGAGGAGAAGGAAGGTTCATGAATGTAATTATTACATTTACCAACTCTTCACCAACTCTCACATGTGTCACTCTCTCATTTCACCAACACATTAAGCCAAGAGTGCAACCAACTTCATAATCATTGAGAGAGAGAAAGAGCTTGAGTGTTGGGCAAAATATAGACATACATATGATATATCTATATTTTCTTCCAACCAATTAGAAAATCTATCTCTTTATTCTCTTTCATCTCTCTTAAACTTAACCAAGCAAACAAAGAGAGAGAGAGGAGACAATTTGGCAGCTATAGAGGGAGAGAAGAGAGAGTTTTGTTCAAAATTTCAAATCTCCATAGCCATCTTAGAAAGAAGAAAAAGGATAACACATGAAAGGTATAACCTTTAACTATGTTTAAACTAGTTTACTCCTTCTATGTAACTTATTTTTATGGGATGAAGATCTAAGATTTCAAATCTCAAGATCTACATGTATATAAGTATTATATGTTTAGATCTATCACTTTTAAGTGTCAAAAATTAGATATAAAGCTAGAAAAAGAAAACTATGTTTCAAAAGGTTAAAAATTTTAATTTTCTTAGCATAGATTATGATTTGCTTTGATTTGATGAAGGTTTGATGCAATAGATCATGGACCATGGTAGATCCATGAGTCTTAGAGGTATTAGTATGTATTATGATAGTTTATGATGTTTGATGTTTGGTTAATCAAGAGATCTAGGAAGATTTCTTAGAACATACAAAAACTAAAAAATTAGATTTTGGGAAAAACGTAACATAAAATTCAAATGACCATATCTCCTAGTGTATTTTGAATTTTTGAGTGTGGTCAATTTCTGGAGTTAGACATAGAAGTCTTCTAATAGATCCAAGTGGAATCACTGAAAAATTTCATGTAGATTTCCGTGTGGACTATTTTGAACAAAAGACGCCAAATCTAAAAAATGACAAAAGTAGGCTGTCTGGAAATTGTAAGGGCCGTTTCGTCCACTTATTTTATGAAATAAATTCCAATATTTTGGGACATAAAAATATATGGGATAAAGTAGCTTGTGTCCAAAAATAAGCTCATTCCGACTTAAATTGAGCAAGGTATGACTATTTCAATATTTATATTTTTTCTTACGAAAATTGCTATAACCGGAGTTTTGTAGCTCCGATGGCCACGAAATTTAAAATGGAAGCTCACTGATAACATGTATAAGATCCCGCCAAGAGTTAGGAATTTTTGGATTGAAGCGTGAGGTAGTTATTTTCTTAAGGAATTAACTAGAAATGGATTTTTGAAAAATACTTAAGGAAGTTGAAAAATTCCTGAAAATTTTTTTTTGGGTATGAAATATGTATATATATGTTTGGCCAAAGGGTGGAAAAATAATAAAATGATTAGATTAAAAAAGGGGAATCCAGCTTGTTAGATTGGCCATCAGGTTGCTGGATTGCAATCTGGTTTGCTGGATTTACCATCAATTTGCTGGATGAGATGTTTGGATAATCCAGGATGCTGGATTGGTCTGTTTAGATAATCTAGGTTGCTGGATTGAAGGATTGATGAATCCAGGCTTGCTGGATTTGAGATTAGTTGAATCCAGGCTTGCTAGATTGGATGTCAGTTTGAATCCAGACTTGCTGGATTGGAGGTCAGTTGTATCCAGTCTGCTGGATTGAGAATTAGTTAATAAATTGAAATTCAATATGAATCTAGGTTGCTGTATTAGGTTTCAGTTTACTTAATTATAAATGACTTATAAAATAAAAGACTAAGTGTTAATTCACAAGTTATATGATACAGTAGTGTTAAGTCTAAGGTAGTGCAATCGTATCCTTTAATGGTTGATGTATAGTAGCTGGGCTAAACGACTCCTTCATATGGGGAAGGGATCTACTAATTAGTAACCGATCTAACTCACTGTGAAAATAGTGTAGACGAGACGGAAGCTAATTTGTTAGTTGTTTGTGGGAAACCACTCAGTATACTATATTGAATATTATTAAAGACTCGATGTGTGCTAGGTTTAGACTTGTAAATAAGAATGGTGTTGAGGATATCTAATATTTGACTATGTGTTTAAATGTTAGATAGTATAGTAATAGAATTATGGAATAAGATATATTATGTTAATTGAAAGATATATCTTATAACTGATAGGTCTTTTCAATAAAGCGATTAACTTAAATTGCGTAGCAGTAATCGACGGTACAGGCAAGTTCCTAAACTATACTTTTATTGAGCAAGTTTTCTCTAACTCAACTGTGAGTTATATTTCAAAGCATGTTCGTGAATAATTATTGTTAGTTATTCACATCTATACTGATTATTGATTCGCACTTAGTGCATGTTGCATATGTTCATCAGGTATGAAAGGACTGATCACCTTCATTACCCTAAGGTTCAGATAAATTTGTTCATGTTCATTGTTGGTCATTCATCATTATTGACTCGGTCATTCATTTATGAAAATTGATTTACATTCTTCCACAATTATTATATTGTTGAAAGTTCGTCAGCTTATTATTCTTTTCAATCATGATATATATTCATTTGAACTTAAACTTGCTGGGCAAACCTGTTGCTCACCCTTGTTATATCATGATAAATTTTTCAGATTAAGACAATACTTCGGATACAGGCAAAGACAAAGACAAACTCCAGAATTGGATTTGAAAGCAGGTTAAACTTGTAATAGTATTGACTGCAAATGACATTGTATGTCATATAGGATATTGAAGGCAGACATTAAGTTAAGGTTTCAGACCTTGGGAGTTATGTGTAAAAGTTATTGTATAAACAATTTATGTTTATATTTTCCGCAATAGTTATAGAAATAATGTATCGTAACGTACCAGGTCCGAGGTTCTGGGGACCCGAATTTGGGGGCGTCACATAAAATATTATTTTTATAATAAAATAACTATTGTTCTTTATTATAATTTCAAATCCATCCATATCTAATACATAATTAGAAATAATGTTTCTAATATTATTCAGAATAAAATAACAATGATTTAAATAAATAGACTTGCTCATGGGCAGTGCTAAATAATAAGTGCCTATAGCTAATGCAGTAACCTTTGCTCCATTTCCCACTCGTAGGACAACCTCGTCCTTGTTCAGCTTTCTACTTCTGACCAGTCCCTGCACAGTATTACATATGTGAGAACCACAGCCTGTATCCAATACCCAAGTAGAATTTTGACTTTCTGAAAAATTAATTTCAATCATAAACAAACCTTGATTGGAAGTCGAAGCTTTTCCAAGCTTCTTCTCTGCCACAGAAACTTCTTACAGTTTCTCTTCCAATGACCCGGCTCGTTGCTGTGGAAGCACATTCCCTTGCTAGCTGGATCAGGGTTTTTTTGTTCCTTTATGTTCACCTTGCCCTTAGCCTTCTTAGATTTCTTCTTTTCAGAAGATACCTTGGGCCTTTTCCTTTTTTTGGAAGAATCCACCATTAAGACATGGTTCTTCTTGGATGGAAAGTGATTTTCTGCAGTTTTCAATATGTTAAGTAATTCAGGCAAGCTGACATCTAACTTATTCATGTGAAAATTTACAACGAACTGCGAGAAGTTCTCAGGGAGTGACTGCAAGACTAAGTCTTGACTCAACTCTCCATCCATGAAGAACCCAAGTTGTCCAAGGCGTTCAATCAGATTGATCACTCTTAGGACATGAGTCTCTACGGCAGTGCCCTCGGTCATCCGAGATCGAAAGAGCTCCTTAGATATCTCATATCTAGCAGTCCTACTTTGTTCACTATACAACTCCTTGAGGTGAAGCGACATAGTAGAAGCATCCATGTTTTCATGCTGACGCTGAAGCTCGTTATTCATGGATGCGAGCATGATGAATTTAGCCACAAATGCATCATCTTGCCACTGTACAATGATGGCAATCTCTTCCTCAGTGGCTGTTTCTAGAATAGTTCCAGGAACAGATGAATTTAGGACATAAGAAATCTTTTCAGTAGTGAGAACTATTCTCAGATTCCTTAACCAATCCGTGTAATTCGATCCGGTCAGTTTGTTAGCATCAAGTATGCTACGCAATGAAATTAGTGATTTCGACATTTTTAAATTTATGTATGTGAAAAGATAATATTTTAGCAAACATTCATTTAAAAATTTTATATACCAAAATAAGTTAGGTCTTATTTTAAATTGGTATCTCCCACTATTTTCTTCAAACTATATTACCCTCACTTATATAGTTCGGCAACATCTAATTAAAGATTTTCTAGTGAGAATAAGGATCTCATTTCAAATGTATATAGCCTTGTGGATAGCACAACAAACAATATATAGATAAATAGGTAGACAACACTTTGTCAATTACATCAACATGTAACTCTTTTTTATTTTGCCTCTTAAATCATAATGGCCAAGTGTGTGCACATCTGAACTAAAATGAATTAAGTTAAGTCCACCTAGAACTTCCATAAATTCAAAAAAGAAAAATATTGTCCTTGTGAATAGCACAAAAAAATAATATTGTTCAATTTTCTTGATAAGCATCAAATGTGACTAAGTTAATATCTTAAATATGCAATACTTGCATTGTGGATAGCACAACAAACTCGTATTAAACATTTAATACTCTATTAATTTATCATGCTAGAAGGCGACGTTCGATATTCCAAATATCATTGAACAGCTTTAGACTTAATATGATTTCTTTGAGGGTTTGTTATTATTTGTCTCATCTTGTATAGCGCGTATGCACATATATATATAAAATACGCGTCATTTTATTAAAACATGCGAAGCATGTTTGCATAAAATATAATATATATAATAATAATAGCATGCACATATAGAATACTATATTCTACACGGATTGATTATGGACTTTTATTCTAGTTTGGTTCACTAGTGTGACACCCCCAAAATAGGTCCACACAACCCATTCTGAGTCGCCAAATACATGGTACATAATCCAAATACAAATCATTTATATCAAACGGTCGTGCAAAATACGACCACACAAACCGTGAGTGTCAATACAGATATTATGTAGAAAATATAAACGCTCAAATTATGTCCTCATTACAATTATTATCACATTATTTTACAAAATAGTAAGGACTACTAAAGCACTATCTCGGACCATCACTCCATTCCCCGACTAGTCCCAGCTATATTCTCATTTCCTGAAGAGAACAATGAAAGAAAAGGGTGAGCTTAACTAGCCTAGTAAAGAATATTATGACTAAAGATAATTAAATTATCAATAGCCTTCATCAGTAATGAATCATATCTTTAGAACCTTAGTCCTCAATAGGGAAAAATCTGATATAATATAATAGACAACAAGTTTTAGATCAACAACTGTAGCGGAACAAGCAATCCATTAGAAGAGTCAAGTAGAACATAATGTCTACTATCTTCTCCATGTTAAAAGTCCACCAACAATATTTCATCCCTGTAACATCAATCAACAGTTCCTGCCCACAATCATGTAAATAGTACATGATCATAATTATGTTGATAAATTCCTCTTCGCACCCAGGACAAAGATAATTTCATCACCTGTCTTTACCTGAAACACCAAATATCATGATTATACCAAATCACAGTTCATGTTCATAATCATGCTAATAAATTCATCTTTGCACTCAGGCCAAAGATATTCATTTGTAACATCAATGGTCATGATCAAACTAGTCTACGGCCTTTAGTCATAATCATGTCAGTCAATTCATCTTTGCACTACGGACAAAAGATATTCAACAGCAATATCAATGGCCACGATCATGTCAAACAGCATGTCCATCTTTGCACTACGGGTCCAAAGATATTCAACAGTAACATCCATGATCATGATCATGCCAAACACATGTCCATCTTTGCACTACAGGCCAAAGATATTCATCAATCAACTGTTCATCTTTGCACTATGGGCCAAAGATGTTCATCTTTGCACTACGGGTCAAAGATATTCATCAATGAACAGTTCATCTTTGTACTACGGCCAAAGATGTCAATCAACAGTTCATCTTTGCACTACGGGGCAAAGATAACTTTAACCACAATTTAAGTCTGAGGATTATGACAATGATATAAAGAATGAATCAAGTGAGATCAAGGGCAAATATTAGAGATTTATAATTCAATTTATCCAGAGTTCAATAATGAAGATCAAAACATGGATCCAATTTCAAAAATAAGATCCATAAAAGATAACTTAGACAAAGAAAAAAAAGTAAATTTTGTCGTGAATAGTACTCCGGCATGAATAGTACCCCGAATGAATAGTAATCCAGCATGAATAGTACCCCCGGATGAATAGTACTCTTGTATGAATAAAAGCTAATTTTGACAGAAAAAGAAATAAATTTTGTCGTGAATAGTACCCGAATGAATAGTACCCCGACATGAAAATATTAAAATTTCAATAAGAAAGTTCAGACCAATATTTCAGTGAAATGATATTAGATGAAGCGCAAACCTTGAGGAATTTCTAATCATTTCAGAAATTATAGAAGCAATACTTGCCATAGTAAGTTTAAATTTAGGAATATGAAACGAAATATTATTACTTATATACTATAAAGTACGGAAGAAAATAATATTCTTTACAAATATTGAACGAAAATAACATCTTTTACGAGAAAAATAATATTTTTTACCTTAGTAGAATACTAGATCTGACTGGAATATCGAATATTATGTTGAGAAAATCTTGCACTGTTATCCACACTCAAAATATCCTTGTGCTCACAAGAAATACGCTCAATATTATAGAAAAAGAATTTTCTAATTCTCGTGTGATTTTCATTTTTTAACTAAGCAACCTATTTATAGAAAAATGCTAGCACACCAAGATTGATAAACAATACTCACGGATGATTTTTCAGCACCACCCTTTTGAAAAATCTTCAGCACACCTAAAAGGACAATTCTAAGTCTCCACCCACATGTTTTTTTCTTTAAAAAAATATTTATAATTATTAAAAAAGAATTCAAATTCAATTTACTCTCTTCCACCACTATTTTATTTTTATACCATGAATTTATTATAATAATTTTACCATTTAAAATTATAAAATTATATAATTATATTATCATATTATACTATTATACTATTATAATATAATAATATATTTGAATAAATTATTTTATCAGGAGAAGATAAAATGCCAATTTTCAACAAATGTCTCATGCTAAAAATTCGTTCATTTATATCAAAATTGAACAAATATTTACTTATCATATTTATCAACAATTTTAATTTTATTCATCAATTATTATTCACAATTAATATTATAGAATCACAATATTGACAACCAGGTCGTTCCTAGGAAAAAGGGGGCTTTCCGATAAGAATTTTTCCTCATTGGCGCGCAATTATATAACCTAACCTCTTTTCTCGACAGAACTTTTTAGACATTGTCAATAATGCTATCTAATAATATCATTTCAATAATAAGTGTAACAATTATTAATTTATTAATGTAAAATACTGTGCAGTAGTTACTGTGAAACTATTGAATCAATGATATAAAATAATATGCAATTATCAATGTAGCAATTATTGAATCAATAATATAAGATATTGAACAGTAATTACTGTAACAATTATTGAATAAGTGACTTCTTACGTAAGAATCAATAATTAGAAATACTGTGCAATACCGTGTGCTATTGTGGAACAATGCGTATTACTGTATTATTATTATCACCGGATATTTTAACAGTTTAATGGTAAAAGTTTTGTTGTTATTTTGATAAAAGGTTACTTCTGTCGCTTTCTATATCCGACCGTTATTTTGTTGTGGAGCCCACCAATTATTGGTTATTTCGGCGCTGCCGTCGTACTTTATCGAATATAATATTTCCCGACTAGATGGAATATTCTCTGACACAACGACTATTTTATGACAACTTGCTTACTTTATAAAATTTACACATATCACCCTTAACTTTAACCTTTTATCAATTTAACCATTTACTGAATAGAATAATAATTATAAAAAAAAATTGAATACTTTTATTTCATAAAATTTGGGGTCTTACAACTAGAGCCACTAAGTGAACCAAATGGTCAAATCTAGGAGTGCAAGAATTTAAATTTAACAGTAACTATTATATTTAAACTTGGGCTCCATTACAAATGGGTCTTCACGCGCTCCTTGCTCCTTGGTCCTTCAATTTCTTTAAGATAATTCTAACTAGTTCTATTACATAAATTATTTAATTTAAATAGAAATCTTGATCAGCAGTCAAGGGAAAGTACATAGGATGAAATAGAATTTTTACATAAAGAAAAATTAGAGAAGACGAGGTACGCAGACCCCATTTAATAAAACTCATTTATTCAAATATTCAACTAAAATAAAATTCAATCACATTGGTCAATAGTCTCATAATCAATCTCATTTATTATCATATATATCACCATATGCATCAAAAAATAAATATTCATCTCATGAATTAAAATATTTCATATATATATGAGTATTATTTAATGGGCAATTTTTAAATTACATGAAATTCAATTTCAAGATTAAAATAAACTCTTTATTTTAATTATAAAATTATTAATAATATATATATATATATATATATATATATATATATGTTAACAGGTTTGAAATCTTCCTGGATACTAAAGTATAATATATATATATATATATATATATATATATATATATATATAATCAAAGTAATCCTTTTGAAAAAACAATCCTGATAACCTTTTGAAAACCAATCACATGTTACTTTATTAAAACATGAATCCAACAGTCACTTTTGGAATCTCTTATTCACCAATAACGTGATTCATTATAAAACAAAAATCAGCAAGCCTTTTCTTGTTAAGTCACTTAACAGTATGGATGCCAGCGAACCAGAAAAAAAAAAGTTTTCGGGTTTTTTCTTCTTTTTTTTTCTTCCAAAAAAAAATAATTTTATAAAACTAAAATTATGCCAAATAAATTATTCTAAATACATACCCATACATATATGGAATCAAAACAATTAATAATTGCATAAAGGTTTGGCCCTAATGCCACTGTTGGGTTTGTACGAAATCGTAACGCAATTAAATTACAAAATTAGCGGAAGCATGGTATATCAGAGTTTAAAAAATTTATACAAAATTATTAACTGGATCATCCTTATGCAAATTATTAATTTAAAACGATAAATAATAAGTTATGGAATCATACCCTTGTAGAACGAAACTTCCACAGGTACGAGTTCAACTCCATGTTCTTCGTGATCTATGACGCCCCTAAACTCCAGGACCGTCACGGGGCCTCTCGAATTCGGTTCGTCACGTGCTCATGGTAATACATCACAATAATAATACGACTAAATATCGCATCGCACAGCGGAATAATACACAACTAATACCGAATAAATTACATTTAAATAATATAATTATTCACTTCCCAAGGTCTCGTAACTTAAACAGTGATTACATAGCTTAGACATATCTTAAGCATAAATAACCTTAACTAGTACATAATATCATAAGTTCTTTATTACAATCATAAAGTCCTACATAAACAAAGCTACTCAGTAGCCTTTCCTTTGCCCTTATTTGAGCCCGAAGGTCCGCACTACTCTGCCTTAACTGAAATGTTTTAGGGAAAGCAAGAAGGAGCACAAATTGCCCAACAAGTAATACACAATAAGGGTTTGTAATAAAATTCTTAATTCTCGAAAGGGTATAACAAGGTTTGATAGTTCAAGGATAACAAGAATATCAACAGTTCTCAATAATAGTTGCTAAGGACAGAATAATATCAATGTGATTCAATAATAAATCAATTCAAGATTTCAAGATAACTGAATACTGAGCAGTCACTAAGGACTATGAACTTCTACTAGAATTAACAGTATTAAACTGAAAATCCAACAAAAACAGGTACAACAGGTGATCAGTCTAAAGTACCATACGTTATGCATAACAATCAATCATTCTCAAGTGCGCATGTCGGTTGTCCGATAATTATATTTTCCCTTCAAAGAAGGTTGTTCTTCTCAGTCAAATACAAGATCCCGCACCAATCAATTAGTTTGGGTCGCTTTTCAATAATATAAATCTAGCCGAATCAAATGGCATAGACACTTAAACAATATTCAAGAACAATACCAAGTTCCACATGAATAATAGCTTTAATGAAATAAGAGTTCAAGTATGCTAATTCAATTTAAACGAGTAAGTAAAGAAACTAGCTCGCAATATACAAGGATAGAATACTTGCATAAAGTAAATGCGTCGGTTAGGATACTTGCCTTAAGCGTAGTTTATCCTCGTAATTTAATCAACACTTTTTGAATCCTATCGTAATATAATTACGTATATCTGATATCCATTAGTCATATAGTTTAACATTATACCTCATCTCGTATATACGATTAACACATAAGCTAAGTCTTGACCTAGCGACACAGTTATACTATTTCACAAGTCTCGACTTTTAATATCTTTTATCATTAACGTTCCTCTTCTCAAGTTAATCGTCTTCATACATCATTACTATCATGTGAGACTACAACAAATAGCAAACATACTCTCATATTATTAATATCACATAAGACCACAATCAATACTAAATATATTTTATTTTAGCAAGTTATGGCATTCTCATAAGTTAACCGTCAAAATCGGGTTCAAGTAACATCATATAATATCACGTAGCATGTATTCATATTTAAAGGATACTTTCATGCTTGTATAACTTTTCCAAATCCAATCATACATGGTATAGGTTCTTAAGTTAATACTTAAAGCCATTCAAGGACACGAACTCATAAGGTCTAACATGCTCGCTTTTTAAACACATAAGATATTCATATAACTTGTATTAGGCATGCTCATGAGTATTCGTATCGCATATATGTAGCTAGCGTTGTTATTATCTTGAAAACATGCTTCGTTTAAGCTAAACTTGAATCACGACAACTAGTCATGGTATATATACATGCATGACACATGAATGAGTCTAAGAATACTATCACATGTGTCCATAAATATCAGGATACGAAACTTACAATAACATGTTAAGGTTCACAATCAAAGCTTATATTTTTGTTAGAAATGTTCAATAGTGAGGTCTAACATGCTCTTGTCATACTATGAACCATACATACATAAGTTAATATGTCTTTCATGCATCTCTACCTCATACCAACATGCCTTGAAAATCAGAACATCAATGTGTTACACACATGTCAAAGTTTGTTTTTAAAACTTTAATTTTCGTTAGGAAAGTGCACTAGTTAGGTTCACATATTCATATTATATCAAGATACATATATACTTAAGTCAATATGCATTTCGTGTGTGTCTAGGTTATACCAATATGTCTCACAAGTCAGAATATAACCATGGCGCCTATATATCAAAGTCCTTTTTTGAAAACTCTAAGTTCACTTTGAAGAACATAAGTTATTTTCTCAAAAGGTATACCATCTTGGTTTAAATATGCTTATGTTAGGTTTATGTACCCATATATACGTACTACCCATGTTAACATGTTTGTTTAAATCAATGCAAGAAATTATCACATAGCAGAAAGCAAGTAGAAAGCAGAATCTGCAGCTGCGTAGCTGCCCAGTGCAAAACTGGCGCAGCTGCGCTGGCTGGCGGCCAGCTGCAGACAGTTCCAATTTTCGGCAGATTTCCAGCCCATATCACGAAATTACTTCACAAAATCAGTTTCAATCAACCACATACCAGTTCAAACATGTATATAAGCCATATAGCAATTAAACAAACCTCCTTCAATCCAATTACAGTCCAATTTGGCATAATCAGAAATTTTAAACTTTGACAGTAAACAAAATGAGGAACAAGAATGAAGAATATGGAATTTAGAATTATACCTCTTGAAGCTTAATTTGCTTAGCTTCTAACTTTCTGAGATTGCTAGACTCTTCTTTGAACAACAAACACTCAAACTTAAATTCTCAGAGTTTTATCAGACAAAACACAGCAACGTGAACTTAGTAACATAGCTGCCAATTTATAGAGAAAACTTGGACTGGGCATTTGCATTGCACTGAGGTTGGAGTCCATGGTGTAATGGAAGAAAACATTGGTTGATTGAGAGTGGTTTAACAACCCACCACCAGCCATCTCCATAGCCATTGGCTTAGAAATCATTACCTATGCTTAGCCACTGATATAAGCTTGGAAGTTACGTAATTTAGCCTTAGGCTACTGTTCATGTACTGTGAGTGTAACTGATGAGCTTATATTTCTAGCAACGTGATTAATTAGTTCAATTCAGTTACTATACTTTCCAAAAATGGGTTTTAATGTACAATTATTACTATATTAGGAAAAATTAGGGATTACCTATGTACTCACATCATATAATCCATGTACATTCTATCTTACCGGTATAATTTACTCGGATGTTATCACAATATTAAATTCTACAATCAACAATTGATTACTATACTTGTGATGTATTATTTTAATGTTCACACACTTACCTTGTTACATACACATTTCATGTAATTCTTATAACTCAATAAACTTTACTATATAGTTTATGTATATAATATAGTCACATGATACTTCATATAATATATGGTTAGCTACCATACATACGCATGCTTGCACATACCAATCAATATAATCTCATCATATTAATAACTTACTTATTTATTTTATTATTCATAATGTCAAATAAATAAATTATTTATCTCATTGATTAATTAACGATAATATTAATTAATCCATTCCTCATTGATTGTTAATTTCCATAATAATCGATTAACATTTATGTGATTAAATATCACATTAAATGAATATAAATCTTATCATATTTATAAACACATTGCTTATTATTACTATATTTCTTGCAATAATAATAAACATGTATTATCAATCAATCATAGTTATTATTCCAAAACCATTAATTAATATTCTATAATAGCAATTCACAATTAATATAGATTAATCGTTTACTTAATAATTCTTTCGTTAATTACTATCATCATTAATATTCCTCATCACTGTGCGACACAAGACTTTCACGAGTTTATCGCAAACTCCATAAGTTTCTCACTTATTATTATAATTATTCAATTTTATATAATTGAATTAATTCATCTCATAACACAAAATTATTTATATATGAATTAATATTCACTTCCATTAATATATTCATTTAATAATATATGGAATCATATCCTTGTAGAACGAAGCTTCCACATGTACGAGTTCAACTCCATGTTCTTCGTGATCTCCTTGAATTTTAGGGTTAGACTCATTCCTTTTATCAACGTTAGCCACCCAAGTGTTTGGCCTCTAGAGGTGATCCACCAAGGAAGAGAAATTATCAAGGAGGGTAGTTGGCTAAACCCTAGATTTCTATCCTCTATAGAAAATAAGTACTCTCCAATAATTAGAATTTCATCAATCGATATCTAATATAAGACTCCTCTTATATAGATATTGGTCAACCCTACTAATCCTATTAGAAATAGATTTTCATTTAATTAATTAAACTCCTTTAATTAATTAGGCTTCCCAACATATTGAGATTTAAGTAATTAAACTCATCTAATTAATTTGCCTCCTAATCTTATTAGGAATAAATGAGAGTACTAATATTAAATTAATTCCTAAACACTTTTAGAAATTAAAATAATAATAATTATAATAATATTAATAAGACTCCTCTTATTAATTTATATTTAATATTTCTAAAATATTAAATAATAAATATTAAGCTATTTAATTTATTCTATCACCATAGATTAAATTAATTACACTTAATGCATTATTACGATTATGCCATTACATTCTTAAATAATTATTCTTCCTTTTATGGTGTGACCCTTTATGTTCTCCATATTAAACCGGTTGTGAATAAATTAATTAGAATAATTCTAATCTTATTTAAATAAATAAATTAAACTAATAATCTATTTAAATAAATAATATTTATTCTACAATAGAGATAAGCCTCCCTAGCGATCAACGACTTTCTAGATAATATAGATTTACATTAATCATAAAAGAACCTGTGAGTAAATAGTTACCATATAATTCAATCATTCCACCATATAATGTCCTAATTAAATATAAGACATGAAATTACTGTCAAGTCTTATTTTATTTAATTATATGTATTTCGATTGGAAAGTGCACAACTCCAAATAATGCAAATTAAAAACTCCTTTCTAATTTCATTATGCCTTGGCCAAGGACTACTGGGTTGTCATTTATCGAATCACATAAAACATATATGTTCTTTTACTAGAAGCGGTAGATTCTTTATTGATCATTCATTATCTCCATATGTAACTCATTATACCCAAGCATACCCTTTGATATACCCTAAAGATTTTTAAGGAATAAGTCAAAGTATAATTCATTACATACAAGATACTATGATGATCTCAAGTCCAAGGATCATTTGTACTACTATCACATTAGGAATTCCTATTGACAGGCAAGTAAAACTTCATTAGGTATTCCATAGCGAGTCACGTTCAGTGAACTTATTCTCTAATAAGCACCTACATACTTGTTTTAATATCTCCACACAAATGATCATGAGATCGATCATCCTCATCCAATGGGCAAGTAACATATGTACCAATATATCCGGATTTACTAATCCCCTTTTTAGTAATCCAACGATTGAGAACTATTTTAATTTTAAACTTTCTAAGAATTTAGATCTCATTAGCATGATCAAAATCACGATTCTAAAAGCATTGTTTAAAACTATGGGTTATTTATATATTATAAAAACAGTATTATGTAGATAATTAAATGCCTTTAATAAATAAATGTTTTTATTAATAAATAAATAAGATTGTTTTACAAAGTATGTGTTTTATCATCATACATGATTGGCTTGTATGCTAACTACTATCACCCAAGACTCCATATGAGATGTGGACATGGAGAAAACCCGGTCTTAATCATGTTAAGATTTGGGGATGTCCAACTTACGAGAAAAGGTTTAAAATGATAAGTTTGGGACAAGATCTGATAAGTGCACGTTTGTGGGATATCCTAAAAAAAGTTTGGGATACTATTTCTACAATCCTACTGAGCAAAAGGTGTTTGTTTCCAAACACGGTGCCTTCTTGGAAAAGGAGTTTACCCTTGAAGGGTTAGTGTGAGAAAAATAGATCTTGAAGAAATTCAAGAACCACAAACCACTACAGATCAATTGGATGAATCTATCCAAGTAGAGACACCTATTGTACAACACCCTATTCGTAAATCTGGAATAGTACCAAAGATACCTGAAAGGTATGAATTCGTCATAGAGGATGACGATGAGGTATACATCATGAATGATGATGATCCATTGAATTACGAACAGACTATGAGTAATAAAGACTCAGAGAAATGGTAGATGACCATAAAATCTAAAATGAATCTTTGAAGTAATGCTCAAGTCCATTTGGATTTTACTTGAGATTGCAGCTTATTATTACTAAATTTGGCAAAATGGACGTGGAGACGCCTTTCCTCAAATATACATTATTAGAGGAGAATGTATATATGATACAGCCAGATGGATTTGTTTCAAATGGTTGAAGCAAATCATGTATATGAGCTACAACAATCCATTTATGGATTGAAGCAAGCTTCTCGTAGATGGAACATTCATTTTGTAAAGACAATCAAAAGAGTTTGATTTTATCAAAAATGAGAATGAACCTAGTGTGTACAAAAGGGTCAGTGGGAGCGTTGTTTCATTCCTTGTATTAAATGTTGATGATATATTACTGATAGGGAATAACATTGCTATGCTACAATCGATCAAAATAAAGTTTTCTAAACATCTTCTATGAATGATTTGGGTAGAACATCCTATATTGGGGATATAAATCTGTATAGACAGATTTAAAAGGATGTTCGACTTAACCCAAGGAACGTATATTCATTAGATGCTAAAGGCGTTTAGCATGACAAACTCCAAAAGGTGTCTCATGATGATAAGACATGGAGTGAATCTCTCTAAAATTATCCTTAATAAAAGAGTGATCGCATGAGTTACTATCATATATGCAATGAAATATACGAGACTTGATGTTGATCAGTCATATTCTGGAGAAGATAACTGTAAGATAGTGATAAACATCTTAAAGTACTTAACTGACATTAAGGATGTCATCACGACACATGATGGGTCTTAATTAAACTAGAGGACTAAACAGACTCAGGTTTTCAGACTAACCAAGACTACAATAAATCCACTTTAGGGTAAGTCTTTACCTTGAAAGGTGGTACAGTGAATTGGAAAGGTTCCAAATAGCAAAATATTGCTGGTTTAGTGACAAAGATAAAGTATATAACTGTAAATGAAGCTACAAGTTAATGTTTCAGATGAAAAGTTCATTACAGAACTAGGAATAGTGCCTAAGTCTCATCTTGAATCTAAACATGTGTTGCGGCACTTTGATTAAAGAAATCATTGAAAGAAGAGAAGTCATTGAAGAGATAGTAAACTCTCAAGACAACATTGCAGATCTATTTACTAAAGCTTTAACACAACAGCAGTTTGATCGTCACTTAGAGAAGATGGATATGAGATATCATGACGATTGACTTTAGTGCAAGTGGGAGATTGATAGTAGTGTGCATACAAGCCAATCATGTATGATGATAAAGCACATACTTTGTAAACAATCTTATGTATTTATTAATAAAAGTATTCATTTATTAAAGGCATTTAATTATCTACATGATGCTGTTTTTATAATATGTAAATAACCCATAGTTTTAAGCAATGTCTTTAGAATTATGATGTTGATCATGCTAATGAGATCTAAATTCTTAGAAAGCTTAAAACTAAAATAGTTCCCAATTGTTGGATTACTAAAAAGGGGATTAGTAAATCCGGATGGATTGGTACATATGTTGCTTGCTCATTGGATGAGGATGATCGATCTCATGATAATTTGTGTGGAGACACTAAACAAGTATGTAGGTGATTATTGGAGAATAAGTTTACTGAACGTGACTCGCTATAGAATACCTAATGGAGTTTTACTTGTCTATCAATAGAAATTTCTAATGTGATAGTAGTACAAGTGATCCTTGGACTTGAGATCATCATAGTATCTTGTATGTAAAGAATTATACTTTAACTTATTTCTTAAAAACCCTTAGGGTATATCAAATGGTATGCTTGGGCATAATGAGTTACATATGGAGATAATGAATAAAGAATCTACCACTTCTAGTAAAAGAAGAGATATGTCCTATGTGATTCGTTAAATGACAATACAGTAGTCCTTGGCTAAGGCAGAATGAAATTAGAAAGGAGTTTCTAATTTGTATTATTTGGAGTTGCGCATTTTCTAATCAAAATATATATAATTAAATAAAATAAGACTTGACAGTAATTTCATGTCTTATATTTAATTGGGACATTGTATGGTGGAAGTATTGAATTGTACGGTAACTATTTTCTCATAGGTTCTTTTATGATTAATGTTGAAATCTACATTATCTGAAAAGTCGTTGATCGCTAGGGAGGCTTATCCCTATTGTAGAATAAATATTATTTATTTAAATAGATTATTAGTTTAATTTATTTATTTAAATAAGATTAGAATTTTTCTAATTGATTTATTCACAACCGGTTTAATATGGAGAACCAAAAGGGTCACACCATAAAAGGAATAATAATTATTTAAGAAGGTAATGGCATAATCATAATAATGAATTAAGTGTAATTAATTTAATCTATGGTGATAGAATAAATTAGATAGCTTAATGTTTATTATTTAATATTTTGAAAATATTAAATATAAATTAATAAGAGGAGTCTTATTAATATTATTACAATTATTATTATTTTAATTTCTAAAGGATTTTAGGAATTAATTTAATATTAGTACTCTTATTTAATCCTAATAAGATTAGGAGACAAATTAATTAAATAAATTTAATTAATTATTCACAATGTGGTGGGAAGCTTAAATTAATTAAAGGAGTTTAATTATTTAAATGAAACCCCATGTCTAATAGGATTAGAATGGTTGACCAATATCTATATAAGAGGATTTTTATAATAGATATCAGTTGATTAAATTCTAATTGTTGGAGAGTACTCATTTTCTATAGAGGATAGAAAACTAGGGTTTAGCCAACCACCATTCTTTTTGATAATTCCTCTTCCTTGGTGGATCACCTCTAGAGGCCAAACACTTGGGTGGCTAACGTTGATCAAAAGAAGAAATCTAACCCGGAAATTCAAGGAGATCACGAAGAACAAGGAGTTGAACTCGTACCTGTGGAAGCTTCGTTATACAAGGGTATGATTCCATAACTTCTTATTTATCGTTTTAAATTAATAATTTGCATAAAGGATGATCCGGGTAATGGTTTTGTAGCAAATTTTAAAACTCTGATATACCATGCTTCCGCTAAATTTTACAATTTGATTGCGTCACGATTTCGTGCAAACCTAACAAACACTCTCCTAGTTAATGACCGGGACGTCGGGATGATCGTCTATTGGACCCTTTTCTGATGAATCCTTAGGGACGCCTTCAGCGAGGCTAAAATTGCAAAAAATCACAACTGGATCTCCTCTATGAACTTCTTATTTTTGGCATCTTTAGCCTCATCCTCGAGGGGTTCTTCCTCATGGGTTTCCTCATTTCTGCTCTGATTGACGTTAGGTATCAGAAGGTTTGAGATATTAGTAGGGACTTTCCTTAATGGTTCCTTGAATCCTGTTTCAGTGAGGTTCGACCTGAGGGGAATCATCATGTGGATAGACATATGCTTGTGAGGATTACGGTGCTTAAAACCACCAAGATAGTCCAATACAGCCCTGCCTAATTACGCTGGTATATGAATAGGAGTCTTGATCCCCTGACCATTCTGCCCTAGCCCTTTGCCTAGTCGATGCCCTTTGGAAAGCATCTCTTGACCAACTGCCATCATATCTGGGGATATTTGAGGTTTCAATGCTGGCGAACCCAAAGATTTTATTGGGGTGTGCTCACTTCGAAGGCTTGAAAACTCTCAGGTTCAATATCTTGGTTCAGATTGATAGGGGTGTAATCCGAACAGAGTAGCTCGGTAATTGAATATAGATTGATTCAAAAATATGATCCAAAACTCGAATTCGAAGTTAATTCGAGTCGAATCTGATCCATACTCGTTTTCTGTTTAATAATACACGAGTCAAATTTGAGAATACCAGTGTTCGCTCAGATTAGGGTTCGAGTATTTTATTTTTTCTCGAACCATACTCGATACCTGCTCGATGGATCATATTCGAATACTGGTCTGATCCATACTAACAAGCTAAATATATGATATTTGTACCAATCTTTATAATTTATAAAGTGTAGTATTAAAATGTGTAAACTTGTACTTGAATAAATCAATGAATTGATTGTCAATTTGTATTACATTTTTTGTAATTTTTTTACATAAATAAAAGTAAAAAACTTTTATATATAAATATTAGTTCAAAAATCAATTTAGTATGTAGTGATTCAGTATTAAGTGAAATGGTTCATATTCGAAACTCGATTTGAAGGCTCATGAGTAACTCGTTTTGTAAACTAATCGAGTACTTACTAGCCAAGTAGGTCTAAGTAATGATCCGAGTCGAATCTGGCGCAAAATTAGAAATTCCTTATCGAATCCGAGTTGAATTCGAGCTCAATTTTTTTGAGTCAAGCTGAATTTGAGCATTAGGGTGTTCGCTGAGATTCAACTAGTTTGTACCCCTACAGATCGATCACTGGCATATCTTCCAGAGTATTAATCGGATATTTGTAAGACCCCAAATTTTATGAATAAGATTTAATTTTCTTTATATAATATTTTGAAATAGTAAGGTGTTGATTTGATAAATGTGATAAGTTATGGGTGAAATGTGCAAAGTTTACAAAGTAAGCAAGTGGTTATAAAATATTCATTGTGTCGGAGAATATTCGTTTGGTCGAAGAATATTCTTTTTGTCGGAGAATATTCGTACGACGGCGCAGTCATTGGTGGACCCCATAACGGAATGAATGTCGGATATAGAAAGTGACAGAAGTAACCTTTTTATAAAAATAACAGCGAAACTGTTACCGTTAGTACTGTTGAAATACCCGGTGGTTAAAATACAGTAATACGTGGTGTTGCACAGTAGCACACGGTATTGCACAGTATTTCGAATTATTGATTTTTACGTAGGAAGGCACTTACTCAATTATTGTTACAGTAATTGCTGTTTAATATTTTATATTATTGATTCAATAATTGCATAATATTTTATTGGTTCAATATTTGCTACGTTGATATTTTATATCAATAAGTGCTACTTTGCTATTTTATATTATTGATTCAATAATTGTCATTGCACATTATTTTAAATTATCAAATCAATAATTCATATTATTTGAATAATATTATTAGATAGCATTATTGGCAATGTCTAAGGAAGTTCTGTCTAGGAAAGGGGTTGATGAATTGCGCGCCAGTAAGAAAAAATCCTTATCGAAAGGTCCCCTCTTTCCTAGCAACGACCTGGTTATCAGTATTGTTGTTCTGTAATATTATTCGTGAATAATTAATTTTTGATATATATGATAAGAAAATATTTATTCAATGTGGATTTAAACGGAGAAATTTTTAACATGTGACATTTGTTGAAAGTTGGTATTCTATCTTGTCCGATAAAATAATTCATTCAAATATATTATTATAATATTACATTATAGTAGTATGATGGGATTATATAATAGTATGATTTTTATAATTTGAATGGTAACATTATTATAGTAAATTCATGGTATAAAGGCTAAACGAGGTGGAAGAGTGCAAATTGAATTTGAACTCTTATGATGCAAACAATAATGTCATCGGAACGATGAGATAAGCAATGATGTCATCGGAGCGATGAGGTAAGTAATGATGTCATAGATCGATGATGTAAGCGATGATGTCATAAATTATGGCGAAAAAACTATTTTACCCTTACTCTGCCGAGCCTATAAATAGAAACTCATTTCGTCATTATTTCTCACCAATTCACTAAAGCTATAGAGAGAGAAAATATAGAGAGCATAAAAGAGAAAGAAGAAGTGTATCCTGCGATTACACTAGTGCAGTCTCCAAATTTTTAAGGTAAAGGGTATTATTTCTTTCGTATTCATGAAGAGAGTTATTTCCTTTCAATATTCGTAAGGGTTGTTATTCCATTCTTTATTATTCTGTTGGAATAACCTGTCTACGCGGACTACCACATTCAAGGTGAAATCCTGTTGTTATTCTATTTTTTATTATTCTGTGGGAATAACCTGTTTACGCGGACTACCGCATGCCTGGTGAATAACCCTTCGCATTCAGTTGTTATTAAATTATGAAAATAATCTGTTTAAGCGGACTACCGCCAGACGGGTGAAAATCCAATTGCAGTTTCGTATATTGTTTCATTTTAGATTCCTAACTCTAAACTTACTACGGTAAGTATTGCTTCTAGAATTCCTGAAATGATCAGAAATTCCTTGAGTTTTTCTCTTCATCTAATATTATTTCACTAGAATATTGGTGTGAACTTTCTTGTGAAATTTTTATCTTTTCATGTCGAGTTACTATTCATGAGTTACTATTCACGAGTTACTATTTACGGGGTACTATTTACGATAAAAAAAATATTTTTTCTTCCAAATCATCTTTAATTGGATTCAGGTTTTGATCTTCATTCTTGAACTCTGGATAAATTCTCTAATATTTGTCCTTTATCTCACTGGATCCGTTATTCGTATTATTTTTCATCATCCTCAGTTCTAAATGGTGATATAACTGAATATCTTTGGCCTGTAGTGCAAAGATGAATAATTACGTGATGAATATCTTTGGCCTGTAGTGCAAAGATGAATGATTACCTGATGAATATCTTTGGCCCGTAGTGTAAAAGATGGACATGTGTTGAGATGAACATGACCAACTGATGATACAAATAAATATATTTGACCCGTAGTGCAAAGATGGATATTTGAGTCGAGATGTATATTGATTGATGGTACATGGATAAAATATTGATGATGAACTTTTAAATCAAAGAAGATAGTAGACATCATTCTCTACTTAACTTTTCTAATGAATTATTATTTTCGCTGCGAATATTGATCTAAAACTTGTTGTCCATAATATTTTATCTAATTTATTGAAGGCTAACGATAATTTATTTTTCCATTATCTTAGTCATAATATTCTTTACTGGGCTAGTTAAGCTCACCCTTTTCTTCAATTGTTCACTTCAGGAAATGAGAATATCGCGGGTACTAGTCGGGGAATGGAGTGATGGTCCGAGTTAGAGCTGTAGAAGTCCTCACTATTTTTTTTATTTAAAATAGTGTGATAATAAATGTAATGAGGACTTAGTTTGAATGTTAATATTTTCTACATGTCTGTATTGACACTCACAGTTGTGTGGTCGTATTTTGCACGACCGTGTGATATGAAAGATTGTATTTGAATTTTGTTGAGTGTATTTGGCGACTCAAAATGGGTTGAGTATTGAACCTATTTTGGGGGCGTCATAGTTGGTATCAGAGCTTAGGGATATGATCTCTAGCGGAGATCAGGGAATAGAACTAGGAGGGGAGAGACGAGTAAATCCTTCGCTAGTGTGTTTCCTACCTAAGCTTATTTGGTATTTTATTGGTCATTTGGAACATAGGGTTAATGTGTGATATGTTAATTTATTTGATTAACCTTTGTTTTGTGGCAGTATTTGAAAATGGCAGCTGAAAATTTAAACAATGGAGTGAATGAGATTGTTGAGACACCTTTAATCATCAATGAGGAGAACATGCAACAACAAGGCTATATTCCTCCTGTAAACAATCTTACCGAAGAAATGATAAATGACGGGATGTTTAGAAGCTTTTTGCAATTCGTGCAAAACCAGACGAGGGAGACTCGTGTTCATAATACAGGTGGAAATAACAACTCGCGGCTTGTCACTGCCAAGCAGTTTAAAGAGTTGGGACCAGCAAAGTTTCAGGGAAAGCCAGATCCAATCAATGCGAAAAATTAGATTAAGAAAATTACCAAGATATTTGATGTCTTGGGATGCACGGAGGAACAGAAGGTTCCATTTGCCACCTTTATGTTCCGTGGAGAGGCAGATTACTAGTGGGAATCTGTGAAGCGTACCCAGCCTGCCGCACTCAAGATGTCGTGGGGGGCATTTCAGAAACTGTTCAATGACAAGTACTTTCCAGAAAGTATTCGTCACATGAAAGAGGTAGAGTTTATCAGACTGGAACAAAACAACATGACTGTGTCCCAGTACGAGGCTAAGTTCGCGGAGTTATCCCGGTTTGCACCTCATTTGGTGGAGAATGAGGAACGTATGACGCGGATGTTTCTGAGAGGTTTGAAACACGAGATTCGTCAATACCTCATTTCTCACAAATTTTCTCTATATTCGGATGTAGTGAACAGGGCCCAGTTATTAGAACGAGATAATGATTATGTTCAACCAAGGGACAACAACCAAGGTTATATTGGTGGTAGCAGTCATTGGAACAATGACAACCAGCAGGGAGGAAAGTATCATGCCAGAAGTGGTAACTACTCCGGTGGTAATCGTGGCCATAATAATAGAAGAAGTGAGTCGGGGGGAGATTTCAAGAAGAGAAGGTACAACAATGAGAACGTGAAAGCATCGACAGCAGCATCAACATCAACTGTTTCTAGGGGAGGAGAACGACCGCCGGTCGTATGCTATAAATGCGGGCAAGAGGGACACATCAGCCCCAACTGCACATAACAATCCAAGTTGTGTTCTAACTGTAGAAAGGAAGGGCACATAGCTCGAGTGTGTCCTGTAGCGAAACCAAGTCCAGTAGGGATGGTGACTCCAAAGGCTATCCCTGACAAGTCAAAGTCAGTGGTTCCTGGAAGAGCTTTTGTCGTGACTGCCCAATAAGCAAGGAACCCGAACGAGGTTATTACGGGTAAGCTGATAATAAACTCTTGCAAAGTTTACACTTTATTAGATACGGGTTCTACCCATTCTTTTATTTCACCTGCTTGTGCTCAACGTTTGAACTTGACTCCTGAGAAATTAGACTTTGACTTATCTGTTGAAACTCCGTTAGGAGAAACCTTCGTTACATTCACAGTTTACAAATCTTGCTCGATTCAAATTGGTACCCTCACTCTACCTGTTGATCTTATATCGTTGAAAATACTTGCATTTGATGTGATTTTAGGAATTGACTGGTTGACCACTTATCATGCCAAAATTGATTGTTTTCGTAATGTTGTTAGTTTTCATATTCCTAACCAACCTATTGTGCGAATTCAAACAACCAAACCACTAAAATCAATCGATGTTTTTTCAAGTCATAAAGCTATTCATTTATTGAAAAACGGATGTCAAGCTTTCTTAGTCCATGTCACTGATCTAAACCAGAATACGTCAGGTTTGAATGATATTTCTGTTGTTAATGAGTTTCCTGATGTATTTCCCAAAGAACTTCCCGGTCTACCCCCGGAACGTGAAGTTGAATTCTTTATTGACCTTGAACCCGGTACAAAACCCATTTCTAAAACCCCATATCGAATGGCTCCTATAAAACTTCAGGAATTAAAGATCCAACTACAGGAGTTGTTAGACATCAATTTTATACGTCCTAGTACATCTCCTTGGGGTTCTCCTGTTTTATTCATAAAGAAGAAAGACGGGAGTATGCGACTTTATATTGACTATTGGGAGTTGAACCATGTCACCATCAAGAATAGGTATCTGTTACCTCGTATTGATGACCTGTTCGACCAGTTGCAAGGTGCACAATTCTTTTCAAAGATCGATCTTCATTCTGGATATCATCAGCTGAAGATTAAAACTGAGGATATTCCAAAGACTGCCTTTAGAACTCGATACGCGCATTATGAATTTTTAGTTATATCTTTCAAATTGACCAATGTCCATGCTGCGTTCATGGACATGATAAACCGAATATTTAAGAAATATTTGGATCATTTCGTGGTTGTCATTATGGATGATATCCTAATATACTCCAAAAACCTAAAAAATATTTTTTCACCCAGAACGAACTCAATATGCGACAACGACGTTGGTTGGAGCTGTTGAAAGATTTCAAAAACCGAACATGGTAGCTGACGCGTTGAGTAGAAGATCACATGCGAGAACGAGTGCGATGCTGTCAACACAAAGACCCATTTTGTATGACGTACAAAGAATGGAGATAGAGTTCAAGACTCCAAGGACCTACGTGCTGATGTCAAGTATATGCGTAGAACCAGCTTTAATTGATAGAGTCAAAGTTGCTCAAGCAACAGACCCGGAGCTGATGAATATGAAGAAGAATATGCAAGAAGGTGCTATTTCAGAAGCAAGAATTGATGAAAAAGTAATACTTCGAGTCAACTCCAGACTTTGTGTTCCTGACGATTCTGATTTGAAGTATAGAATCATGATGGAGGCACACAACACACTGTTTGCAATCCATCCTAGGAGTACCAAAATATATAGTGATCTTCGACATATATTTTGGTGGAGCAATATGAAGAGAGAGATCGCGGAGTTCATCTTGAGGTGTTTAATGTGTTAACGTGTCAAGGCGGAGCATCAAATGCCAAAGGGTCCATTGCAACCATTTGAGATTCCAAAGTGGAAGTAGGAACACATTACCATGGATTTCGTTATGGGTCTTCCCAAGGTTTCACAAGGCATAGATGCAATTTGGGTTATTATTGATAGATTAACCAAGTCTGCTCATTTCTTGCCCATACGAGAGACTTATTCCCTTGAACGTCTTGCTCGTATGTACGTGAATGAGATTGTGAGATTGCATGGCATGCCAGTCAGTATCCATAGTTTCGGACCGTGACCCAAGATTCACTTCACAATTTTGGGTCAGCTTGCAGAAAGCGATGGGCACGGATTTACTATTTAGTTTGGCATATCATCCACAAATGGACAGGCAATCGGAAAGGACTATCCAAACTCTTGAAGATCTATTGAGACTCTGTGTTCTAGACTTCAAAGGGAGTTGGGATAAGTACCTACCATTGGTAGAATTCTCCTACAACAACAGTTATCAGGCAAGTATAGGCATGGCTCCATTTGAGGCGTTGCAAGGACAAAAATATCGTTCTCCAGTATGCTGGGAAGAGGTGGGTGAAGCAACATTGTTGGGACCGAAGTTAGTACGTATGACTACGGAAAAGATTCAAATGATCCGGCAACGTATACAAACTGCACAAGATCGACAAAAGAGTTATGCTGATCTTCATCGAAGAGACATGGAGTTTAATGTCGGAGATCATGTATTATTACGTGTTGCTCCATGGAAAGGAGTTACGAGATTCGAAAAGAGAGAAAAGCTCAACCCACGATTCATTGGTCCATTTGAAATCCTTGACCGAGTAGGAAATGTGGCCTATAGACTCGCCTTACCTCCAAGCTTGTCTCGTGTTCATAACATTTTTCATATATCTGTGCTTCGTAAATATGTGAAAGATCCAAACCACATTATTGAGTTAGAACCAGACGAGATAGCCGAAGATTTAACATACGAGGAGGTACCTGTTAAGATCTTGGATAGGAAAGAACATGTCCTACGCTTAAAGGTTATACCTCATGTTAAAGTTTTGTGGAGAAACCATGATATCGAGGAAATGACATGGGAGTTAGAATCAAAAATGAAAACGAGGTATCCTCACCTTTTCGACATACAAGGTACGTACGTCAATTTCGAGGACGAAATTTCATAAGGAGAGGAGGTTGTAAGACCCCAAATTTTATGAATAAGATTTAATTTTCTTTATATATTATTTTGAAATAGTAAGGTGTTGATTTGATAAATGTGATAAGTTATGGGTGAAATGTGCAAAATTTACAAAGTAAGCAAGTGTTTATAAAATATTCGTTGTGTCGGAGAATATTCGTACGACGGCGCAGTCATTGGTGGACCCCACAACGGAATGAATGTCTAATATAGACAGCGACAGAAGTAAACTTTTTATAAAAATAACGACGAAATTGTTACCGTTAGTACTGTTGAAATATCCGGTGGTTAAAATACAGTAATACGTGGTGTTACACAGTAGCACACGGTATTGCACAATATTTCAAATTATTGAGTCTTACGTAGGAAGGCACTTACTCAATTATTGTTACAGTAATTACTGTTCAATATTTTATATTATTGATTCAATAATTGCATAATATTTTATTGGTTCAATATTTGCTACGTTGATATTTTATATCAATAAGTGCTACTTTGCTATTTTATATTATTGATTCAATAATTGTCATTGCATATTATTTTAAATTATCAAATCAATAATTCATATTATTTGAATAATATTATTAGATAGCATTATTGGCAATGTCTAAGGAAGTTCTTTCTAGAAAATGGGTTAATTAATTGCGCGCTAGTAGGGAGAAATCCTTATCGGAAGGCCCCCTCTTTCTTGGGAACGACCTGATTGTCAGTATTGTAGTTCTGTAATATTATTCGTGAATAATTAATTTTTGATATATATGATAAGAAAATATTTATTCAATGTGAATTTAAACGAAGGAATTTTTAACATGTGACATTTGTTGAAAGTTGGTATTCTATCTTGTCCGATAAAATAATTCATGCAAATATATTATTATAATATTACATTATAGTAGTATGATGTGATTATATAATAGTATGATTTTTATAATTTGAATAGTAACATTGTTATAGTAAATTCATGGTATAAAAGTTAAACGAGGTGGAAGAGTGCAAATTGAATTTGAACTCTTATGATGCAAATAATGATGTCATCGGAGCGATGAGGTAAGCAATGATGTCATCGGAGCGATGAGGTAAGCAATGATGTCATAGATCGATGATGTAAGCGATGATGTCATAAATTATGGCGAAAAGACTATTTTACCCTTACTCTGCTTAGCCTATAAATAGAAGCTCATTTCTTCATTATTTCTCACCAATTCACTAAAGCTATAGAGAGAGAAAGTATAGAGAGAATAAGAGAGAAAGAAGAAGAGTATTCTGCTATTACACTAGTACAGTCTCTAAATTTTTAAGGTAAGGGGTATTATTTCTTTCGTATTTATGAAGAGAGTTATTTCCTTTTAATATTCGTAAGGGTTGTTATTCAATTCTTTATTATTCTGTTGGAATAACCTGTCTACGCGAACTATCGCATGCAAGGTGAAATCCTGTTGTTATTCTATTTTTTATTATTCTGTGAAAATAACCTGTCTACGCGGACTACCGCATGCCTGGTGAATAACCCTTCGCATTCAGTTGTTATTAAATTGTAGAAATAATCTGTTTGAGCGGACTACCGCAAGACGGGGAAAATTCAATTGCAGTTTCGTATATTGTTTCATTTCAGATTCCTAACTCTAAACTTACTACGGTAAGTATTGCTTCTAGAATTCCTGAAATGATCAGAAATTCCTTGAGTTTTGCGCTTTATCTAATATTATTTCACTGGAATATTGATCTGAACTTTCTTGTAAAATTTTTATCTTTACATGTCGAGTTACTATTCATGAGTTACTATTCATGGGATACTATTTACGATATAAAAAAAAAATTCCTTCCAAATCATCTTTAATTGGATCCAGATTTTGATCTTTATTCTTGAACTTTGGATAAATTCTCTAATATTTGTCCTTTATCTCACTGGATCCGTTATTCGTATTATTTTTCATCATCCTCAGTTCTAAATGGTGATATAACTGAATATCTTTGGCCTGTAGTGCAAAGATGAATAATTACGTGATGAATATCTTCGGCCTGTAGTGCAAAGATAAATGATTACCTGATGAATATCTTTGGCCCGTAGTGCAAAGATGGACAGGTGTTGAGATGGACATGACCAACTGATGATACACATGAATATCTTTGGCCCGTAGTGCAAATATGGATATTTGACTCGAGATGTATATTGATTGATGTTACAGGGATAAAATATTGATGATGGACTTTTAAATCAAAGAAGATAGTAGACATCATTCTCTACTTATCTCTTCTAATGAATTGTTATTTCCGCTGCGAATATTGATCTAAAACTTGTTGTCCATAATATTTTATCTGATTTATTGAAGCCTAACGATAATTTGTTTTTCATTATCTTAGTCATAATATTCTTTACTGGGCTAGTTGAGCTCATCCTTTTCTTCCATTGTTCTCTTCAGGAAATGAGAATATCGTGGGTACTAGTCGGGGAATGGAGTGATGGTCCGAGTTAGAGCTGTAGAAGTTCTCACTATTTTTTTTTATTTAAAATAGTGTGATAATAAATGTAATGAGGACTTAGTTTGAATGTTAATATTTTCTACATGTCTGTATTGACACTCACAGTTGTGTGGTCGTATTTTGCACAACCGTGTGATATGAAAGATTGTATTTGAATTTTGTTGAGTGTATTTGGTGACTCAAAATGGGTTGAGTATTGAACCTATTTTGGGGGCGTCACAATATTCATGTTCGGCACTACGGTGACCAAGTTTTCGTTGATGATATATTTTAATTATTAGTGAAGAGTCGACAGAACGGCTCCAGTCATATGAATCCATTGTCGCCCCAGCAATAGGTTATACCCAGTAGTGATATTCAATATTTGGAAGGATATGTTGAAAGTAAATGGACCGATCTCCATGGGAAGTTCAATTTCCCCCACTATATCCCTCCGTGATCCATTGAAAGCTCGAATTACCACATGGCTATCTCGAATCCGATTTAGATTGATATTCATCCTCTCCAGGGTATTCTAAGGGAAGATATTCAAGGATGAGCCCCCATCGATAAGTACGCCTCCTATCTCATACCGAGATGATATAACTGCGATATGTAGTGGCCTGCGATGTCCAGTTCCTTCGGCTGGTATATCATCATCGGTGAAAGATATCACGTTGCTCTCTAGTACGTGGCTAATCAGATGCTGGAACTTCTCAGTATCGATTTTTTAAGCAAGTGAGCCTCCTCCAACACTTGGATTAGAATTTGACGGTGGTCCTCGGAGGCTAGCATCAAGTCAAGGATGGAGGTTTGGGGTGGTGCCTCCTTCAGCTGCTTTACCGTTCGTGCCTCATTTTGTCCTATTTTGTTAAGGAAATCCACAATCTTCTCTGATGGCACCTTTCCCATGATTTTAGCTATTGGCTTCATTACCCGCCCTGGGAGGCACAATGGGTTATCCCTTGGCAGGATTGCAGTACATTCGGTCTCCGATATTATACCCTCTCTATAGTTCCAAGGAACCTTTTTAGATTAAAAAATAGAGACCTGCGGTCGAGGGGTCAACATCATCGGCATTGGCGCAACTATTTCCAATGAAGTTACGTCTCCCCTATTGGACAATCCTCAGATAGTGAGAGGCAGGGTGGAAGTTTCTTATATGCTAGTGATAACTGCCACTATTTCTTCTGAACCTTTCACCCTTCGATGATATACTATCTCTTCATCAGGGAAAATCTCAGCATCGCTTATCATCTCCAGCTCTCCTAATTCAATCAGATTCTGAATTAGATGGCGTAAGGCCCAACATTCCTCAGTGGCATGTCCAGGGGCATTTGAATGATATAGGCAGGTTTTACTGGGGTCGAAACATTTTGATCGAAGATCCGGGGGTGGTGAGAACTCCGTGATCTTTCCCTCGTTGATCAACATTCACAGGATTTCTTCCCTAAATTGCCCAAGTGGGGTAAATTTTTACTTTGCTGCAAATTCCTGTCGAGAGTGAAATCTACCCTCCCTTGCTACTTTCTCCGTCCATTGGCTCTGTGCTTGGAGACGAATTTGATCTCTTTTTGGAAATGGGACAACTTTAGGAGGTGGAATGTTAATCTGCCCTCGCAGGACTTGATCGATCAACTGGCGAGTCAACTGATGTTGGTATACAAATAGCTCCCCTAATTGGTCCACTTGCACCTTAATTGAGGTCAAGCTCTGCTCCATCGTATACTTTTCTTCAGGGTAACCCCATATGGAAGGATCAGTCATGGCAGGAGCTTCTCCCAATTTCCTCAAATACTTGCCATTCTCTCGACTTTCTGCACTAACCATATTGACTCCCTCTGCATCATGCTGAGGTAAGGGGTTATTATTAACATTAGGCTGCTTTGGCGCTTTTACCATAATCTCCCCATTGTTAATCATATTCTGAATCTTATGCTTTAAGGTCCAACAGTTCTGAGTGTCATGCCTCGGTGCTCCAGAATGATAGGCACATTTCTTACTGGGATCATACTGCCTTCCTTTAGGATCGGCAGGTGGAGCAAGCTCAGTAATCTTTTTCTGAGCAACCAGTAGTGCCAATATATTCTCCAATGAATCCCCTAATCGAGTTAATATCATTCTTTGCCTGTTCTCCCCGACCTTCGATGTCGTAGGATTTCGAGCGTTTGCAAATGACTAGAATGCAGGGTAATTACCTTGCTTCTGTATGGGAGGGACTATTACTCTTGCTCGTTGATTGCCCTTGCAATATTAACGAGACATCTTCCTCCTTTCTTTTATGTACCCTTTTGGGAACGCTCGAATAATTACTCGATTGTATATGCTCTGCCACTGCCTCCAAGGCGGTAAGGTCTTTAATTTTGCCAGATTTCAAACTCAATTCTTCCATTTCCCCATGCTTTATCATTTCAGAAAAGGGTTTGCTTATTCATGCCATGACTCTCTCGTAATATGGGGCTTCTTGGATGTCAATAAAAGTTATCAACATCTCACCTTCATCCTTTGGGGAGATTAACTTGGGCGGTCATTCACCTCCATCTCTGTGCATACTCCCTGAACGATTCACTGCTCAGTTTCTTAATTTTGGTCACTTGGTAACGATCAGGGGACATCTGAGATCGGAAGCTATATTGATTGAGAAATGCGTGGACTAAATCTTCCCATCTCTGGACTTTGGAGTTTTCAATCCGGGCATACCAAGTTCGGGCTTCACCGGTAAGGCTCTTCTGGAATAATTGCATTCGGAGGTTCTCATCCTCGGCATAAGGTCCAAGTTCACCTATGTAGACCTTTAAGTGGGTATAGGGGTCACCCAATCCATTATATTTCTCGAATTCTAGGACTTGCAATTTATCGAGATACCTCGCCTTTGGGAAGATACATAGGTCCAAATAATTCACGCTCCCGTGGGATCCTGTCCCTTTAATTGATCGGATAACATCCTCCATCATTCTCACTTTCTTCCTGATATCTCCGGTTTCCCTGTCTTTTCGTAGGCCTATTACTTCCCTGGTTCGAGTCTTGTCGAGGACTTCTTCTTGGGTTGATCCGACGATGAGTGGTGAAATGAGGGTGGATATTTGGGTATCACTGTCCTTTCCCACTATTCAGACTTTTCCCTGCGCGGAGGATTCAGTCTGATTCTTCTGTTTGGGTTCTTGAGATACTTTACACTGTTCTCTTAACATGGTAGTCATCTCGACAATCTGCTTCTTAAACTCCTCGAATTCTTCTCGAGATACAGGGATAAGTTCTGATGAACTTCCTTCGGCCATTTGGACTGGTGGTGAACGTGTCTTTTTGGCTCAGAATCGAGTTCTATGACCAATCTGCACAAAACCAGTATCTAGTTTAGTCTAGATATTGGCAGATGATATGGATGCATGATATGCTATGCATCGGTTATGGTTTTTTTTTAATCTTTTCCTGCAAAACAAAGGGGTTAATTGCCTTGACGAGTGATGACAGAATAAGAAGGTTATACAAATGATTGTTTAAGATGGATAACATTTATATATTCAAGAAATTAACAGGGCATGAAGAGATATCATGCGTGTTTGGTTTATTAGATGCTGACCTATCTTAGGTTACTCTCACGGGCTTTTTGAAATTGGTTTGAATATTTAACAGTTTTTTTATTTTGTATTACTACTTTGAGGATTCATAATTTGGGTGAAATTTAATTTTTTAAAAAAACTATTCATATAGGTTAGTGAACACGTATATTGCACAAACTATCAAGTAGTTCAATATACAAGCGCAAGCCAATGAAAAATAGAAAAGGTACCGTGTCCTTGTCACATCTTCAACCATGTTTGAACCATTGAAATCTTATAGGAATTTTATCTCCTACAATGAGGAATTGTTCCAATTTCACGTTATTCTTTTTAACAATAGCCAATGACGGTATCTAAATTCTCATAAATAAATTTTAAAAAGAAACAAAAATTTAGTAAAGCAAAGAGGGAAGCATAATCTAATTGCTTATTTCATTTGTGTATAATCTTATAAATATTGATCTATATTACATTAACCTAGCCATAATTACTCCCCATATATTGTTACTATATTCACAAGAATGAAACGATTATTTTGATGGCTACGTACAACACTGCCATTTTCGTGTGTCTAGCTTTAGCCTACCAAAAAGAAAAACATCATCCTATATTCTTGTATGTGATTTTAAATGTTCAACATGGATTTCAATTTCAGAAAGTTTGTTTTGAGCAGTTTATTTAGACAGTTTATAGAAATTAGTTGCGTTAATATAACTACAAAGTTGCATTTTGAATAATTGCAACTCTCTAGTTATATAAAGGAAACTAATTAATTTCTATAGGACTGCCCGCCTAATAAACTTACCAAAACCAACTTGTTAGAATTAAAATTCGGTAAATATCTCTTTAATCTTGTAGCTTGTTTAGGTCACTTTCTCTGACAAACAGCCCATGGAAGCCGTAGGGCACCCGGCGAGGCAACTTCACTGCAGCTACAATATCAAGATTTGGAGACTTGGCATCCATAACCAAAAACCTCGACTCGCCGATGTTTTCGTCGTGAACGTATGACACTAAAAAACCATCGTCCTCATCAGCTTCAGGATAATCGGGCTCCCTCGCTACAAAGAATGGCTCTCCTCCAAAGCACCTAGGTCCGTACATTCGACTAGCCACTATGCAATCCCGTCGATCCCCTTCGGACACCGATACGTCTAATTTTACCACTCCTGATATCTTTGGCATAGGATCCCCAACTGCAGCATACACATACCTTTAAAGTAACAAAATTTAGTACTCTATCTCTAAAAGGATGACTTAAATGACAAAAATTTAGTACTCTTATCTCTAAAAGGATGACTTAAATGACAAAGCATGTTTAAAGGATACAACTCAACTACATGAATTTTATATTTACTAATTTATATATTAGTCCCTCCGTCTCTTATTGTAAGTTATTTTAGATAAAATATTTTTGTCTTTTAATATAAGTCGTTTGAAAATTTTAAGTAAGTATTATTGTTGGGTGTGGGTCCTCACCCATGAGAATTAGAATCCAAGATAGAAAAGATTTATTTTCTTTTTGATCAAGTAAGTGGATTTACTTGATATTAATCCAATTAGAAATTGGGTTAATGAAAGCAATATTGGAATTGGAGATTTCATGAAAGGAATCCAAGTTGAAAAAGGATTTAATAAGGAGATGTGATCCCTAATTTGATTAGGAGAATAAATTGTTTCTAATCCATAATAGGAATGGATTAGAAAGAGTACTATAAATAAGGCTATGGGGGAGTCTTATTTGATACATGAGAGAAGCTTGGTAGCAAGAAGGTACCAAAAGAATAAAGAGAGAGAATTACAGTTTGTGGGTATCCGGCACCATCTCTATTCAATAGAAGCTTGAAGACTTTATTGTTTGGAGTGTTTTTGGGTGGTGAAGTTAATTAGGTTTCTTAACCTAATTAAAGGTAAATTTGTATTCTCTTGATTTATTGTGTAACCTCAAGTTTTAGGACATAAAACTTGGGAGGATTATTGTAAACCCATTATTAGTGATATAGTGGAGATTCGGAGTTTGACCCGTGGTTTTTACCTCTTAGTTTTAGAGGGTTTTCCACGTTAAATATTGTGTCTTGCTTGTGGATGGTTATTTGTTATTTTTGTTCTCATAATTGGTTTTGTTGATTTCCTATTTAATTGCACAAAGACGGAAAAGTAATTCCTGGGATTGAGATTATTTTAGGCGTACTTTTCCCAACAGTGGTATCAGAGCTTGGTTATTTTTGTGATTTTCTTGTGCGAATTAAATGGAGGATTGGACAGCAGGTTGCATGATTAATCTCAAGGCTGCAAATTATGCAATTTGGAAGCCAAGAATGGAGGATTTGCTTTACTGCAAGAATTTGTACGAGCCACTTGAGAACGATGGAGTTAAGCCCGCAAACAAGAGTGACGCGCAGTGGAACAAGATGAACAAGAAGACTATTCGTCTAATTAGATCGTGGATTGATCAAAGTGTGTTTCATCATGTTGCCACGGAAACTGAAGCCTATGCTCTCTGGAAGAAATTGGAGTCCATGTATGAAAGGAAGACGGCACATGTGAGAGGTGTTGAAGATGGGGGAGTTAAGCGGAAAAAAGTGTGGTACAAAGCCATGCGAGATGGGAGAAAAACCTTGCATGAGAACCACGAGAGGAAAGCTCTTCGCTTTAAATGGGTACCAAAAGTGAAGAAGGAAAGTGACAGCTCGCAATCAGGTTACAAAGCGGTTGTGAATGAATTTGGCAAGCAAAAATCTGTCAAGTTTGAGTTAGATCCTCCCATCGAGAAGAACCATGCCGATGAGACAAAGCCGGTTATGAAGATAGTTGAAAATTTCAAGAAGCTTGAGTTGAGCCAAGACTTCGTTGGAATTAACTCCGAGTAAGGAGTTGTGGTTGGTGATCCCTTCTCTCATGGGTTCGGAGGGGGAGATTGTTGGGTGTGGGTCCTCACCCATGAGAATTAGAATCCAAGATAGAAAAGAATTAATTTTCTTTTTGATCAAGTAAGTGGATTTACTTGATATTAATCCAATTAGAAATTGGGTTAATGAAAGCAATATTGGAATTGGAGATTTCATGAAAGGAATCCAAGTTGAAAAAGGATTTAATAAGGAGATGTGATCCCTAATTTAATTAGGAGAATAAATTGTTTCTAATCCATAATAGGAATGGATTAGAAAGAGTACTATAAATAAGGCTATGGGGGAGTCTTATTTGATACATGAGAGAAGCTTGGTAGCAAGAAGGTACCAAAAGAATAAAGAGAGAGAATTACAGTTTGTGGGTATCCGGCACCATCTCTATTCAATAGAAGCTTGAAGACTTTATTGTTTGGAGTGTTTTTGGGTGGTGAAGTTAATTAGGTTTCTTAACCTAATTAAAGGTAAATTTGTATTCTCTTGATTTATTGTGTAACCTCAAGTTTTAGGACATAAAACTTGGGAGGATTATTGTAAACCCATTATTAGTGATATAGTGGAGATTCGGAGTTTGACCCGTGGTTTTTACCTCTTAGTTTTAGAGGGTTTTCCACGTTAAATATTGTGTCTTGCTTGTGGATGGTTATTTGTTATTTTTGTTCTCATAATTGGTTTTGTTGATTTCCTATTTAATTGCACAAAGACGGAAAAGTAATTCCTGGGATTGAGATTATTTTAGGCGTACTTTTCCCAACAGTGGTATCAGAGCTTGGTTATTTTTGTGATTTTCTTGTGCGAATTAAATGGAGGATTGGACAGCAGGTTGCATGATTAATCTCAAGGCTGCAAATTATGCAATTTGGAAGCCAAGAATGGAGGATTTGCTTTACTGCAAGAATTTGTACGAGCCACTTGAGAACGATGGAGTTAAGCCCGCAAACAAGAGTGACGCGCAGTGGAACAAGATGAACAAGAAGACTATTCGTCTAATTAGATCGTGGATTGATCAAAGTGTGTTTCATCATGTTGCCACGGAAACTGAAGCCTATGCTCTCTGGAAGAAATTGGAGTCCATGTATGAAAGGAAGACGGCACATGTGAGAGGTGTTGAAGATGGGGGAGTTAAGCGGAAAAAAGTGTGGTACAAAGCCATGCGAGATGGGAGAAAAACCTTGCATGAGAACCACGAGAGGAAAGCTCTTCGCTTTAAATGGGTACCAAAAGTGAAGAAGGAAAGTGACAGCTCGCAATCAGGTTACAAAGCGGTTGTGAATGAATTTGGCAAGCAAAAATCTGTCAAGTTTGAGTTAGATCCTCCCATCGAGAAGAACCATGCCGATGAGACAAAGCCGGTTATGAAGATAGTTGAAAATTTCAAGAAGCTTGAGTTGAGCCAAGACTTCGTTGGAATTAACTCCGAGTAAGGAGTTGTGGTTGGTGATCCCTTCTCTCATGGGTTCGGAGGGGGAGATTGTTGGGTGTGGGTCCTCACCCATGAGAATTAGAATCCAAGATAGAAAAGAATTAATTTTCTTTTTGATCAAGTAAGTGGATTTACTTGATATTAATCCAATTAGAAATTGGGTTAATGAAAGCAATATTGGAATTGGAGATTTCATGAAAGGAATCCAAGTTGAAAAAGGATTTAATAAGGAGATGTGATCCCTAATTTAATTAGGAGAATAAATTGTTTCTAATCCATAATAGGAATGGATTAGAAAGAGTACTATAAATAAGGCTATGGGGGAGTCTTATTTTTATACATGAGAGAAGCTTGGTAGCAAGAAGGTACCAAAAGAATAAAGAGAGAGAATTACAGTTTGTGGGTATCCGGCACCATCTCTATTCAATAGAAGCTTGAAGACTTTATTGTTTGGAGTGTTTTTGGGTGGTGAAGTTAATTAGGTTTCTTAACCTAATTAAAGGTAAATTTGTATTCTCTTGATTTATTGTGTAACCTCAAGTTTTAGGACATAAAACTTGGGAGGATTATTGTAAACCCATTATTAGTGATATAGTGGAGATTCGGAGTTTGACCCGTGGTTTTTACCTCTTAGTTTTAGAGGGTTTTCCACGTTAAATATTGTGTCTTGCTTGTGGATGGTTATTTGTTATTTTTGTTCTCATAATTGGTTTTGTTGATTTCCTATTTAATTGCACAAAGACGGAAAGGTAATTCCTGGGATTGAGATTATTTTAGGCGTACTTTTCCCAACAGTGGTATCAGAGCTTGGTTATTTTTGTGATTTTCTTGTGCGAATTAAATGGAGGATTGGACAGCAGGTTGCATGATTAATCTCAAGGCTGCAAATTATGCAATTTAGAAGCCAAGAATGGAGGATTTGCTTTACTGCAAGAATTTGTACGAGCCACTTGAGAACGATGGAGTTAAGCCCGCAAACAAGAGTGACGCGCAGTGGAACAAGATGAACAAGAAGACTATTCGTCTAATTAGATCGTGGATTGATCAAAGTGTGTTTCATCATGTTGCCACGGAAACTGAAGCCTATGCTCTCTGGAAGAAATTGGAGTCCATGTATGAAAGGAAGACGGCACATGTGAGAGGTGTTGAAGATGGGGGAGTTAAGCGGAAAAAAGTGTGGTACAAAGCCATGCGAGATGGGAGAAAAACCTTGCATGAGAACCACGAGAGGAAAGTTCTTCGCTTTAAATGGGTACCAAAAGTGAAGAAGGAAAGTGACAGCTCGCAATCAGGTTACAAAGCGGTTGTGAATGAATTTGGCAAGCAAAAATCTGTCAAGTTTGAGTTAGATCCTCCCATCGAGAAGAACCATGCCGATGAGACAAAGCCGGTTATGAAGATAGTTGAAAATTTCAAGAAGCTTGAGTTGAGCCAAGACTTCGTTGGAATTAACTCCGAGTAAGGAGTTGTGGTTGGTGATCCCTTCTCTCATGGGTTCGGAGGGGGAGATTGTTGGGTGTGGGTCCTCACCCATGAGAATTAGAATCCAAGATAGAAAAGAATTAATTTTCTTTTTGATCAAGTAAGTGAATTTACTTGATATTAATCCAATTAGAAATTGGGTTAATGAAAGCAATATTGGAATTGGAGATTTCATGAAAGGAATCCAAGTTGAAAAAGGATTTAATAAGGAGATGTGATCCCTAATTTGATTAGGAGAATAAATTGTTTCTAATCCATAATAGGAATGGATTAGAAAGAGTACTATAAATAAGGCTATGGGGGAGTCTTATTTGATACATGAGAGAAGCTTGGTAGCAAGAAGGTACCAAAAGAATAAAGAGAGAGAATTACAGTTTGTGGGTATCCGGCACCATCTCTATTCAATAGAAGCTTGAAGACTTTATTGTTTGGAGTGTTTTTGGGTGGTGAAGTTAATTAGGTTTCTTAACCTAATTAAAGGTAAATTTGTATTCTCTTGATTTATTGTGTAACCTCAAGTTTTAGGACATAAAACTTGGGAGGATTATTGTAAACCCATTATTAGTGATATAGTGGAGATTCGGAGTTTGACCCGTGGTTTTTACCTCTTAGTTTTAGAGGGTTTTTCCACGTTAAATATTGTGTCTTGCTTGTGGATGGTTATTTGTTATTTTTGTTCTCATAATTGGTTTTGTTGATTTCCTATTTAATTGCACAAAGACGGAAAGGTAATTCCTGGGATTGAGATTGTTTTAGGCGTACTTTTCCCAACAATTATTCCCTTCGTCCCTTAATATAACTCGTTTTAGAAAAATATTTTTATCCCTTAATACAAGTCGTTTGAGAATTTTAAGTAAGCATTAATTGCTTAGTTTTTAATATTATCCCAAGTATTAAATATAACTTTGGTTCTCTTACTATTTTTTGTCCAATAAATAACATTCTCTATTTCTAATACAAGGACAATATAGACAAATAAAATTATATAATATTATCTAATTATTTTCTTAATATTTGTGCACAACTCTAAAACGACTTATATTAAATGACGGAGAGAGAGTACATCTTAACTAAATAATGAATCACTGAATGACTTAAATTTATTCATTCTCTCTCTCCACAAACACAAGAGCCAATTAAAACAATTAACACATACCAATATTAGACTCACCACATACATGCCAATATAAGGGCAAAATAAAAAATAATTTTATATTTTCTCCTTTTATTTAATTACCTTAATTTATGTGAAATTTGTAGTTAAACTATCATTTTGGGCAGACTTGGCAAACGGGCGGACTCGGCCCAAACGGGGCGGGCAAAAAAAGTCCGACTTTTGCTGGGCTAAAAATACCCAACCCAACGCCCGGCCCGCGGGCTTAGACCAATTTATGTCTATATTTTTAATATTTTTTGAGTTTGGCCGAAACGGACGGGTCATCAACGGACCGGGCCAAAAACGGACAAACAAAAAAAGTCAGACTTCACTGGGCTAAAAATAATCTGTCCAACACCCGACCCATAACAAACGGGCCGGACCGGGCTGGCCAGCGGGCTAAGCCAAGTTTTGCCGGGTCTTTTTGGGCAAGAGAGTACTAATTTGAATGTCAAAAGTCATTAAACATTGATGTTTCCAACTATAGTCCCATAATTTCAACTTTAGGTGGAAATCAGTGGTATCCAATAACTACAATTTGCCGCGTTCGGTTGGATGGAAAGCAGCTTTCTTTCAAAGAGTATAATAAAATATTAGCTACTCAAAAATATCACAAAAATTATTGTTATGTCGTATTCAAATTAATACAAAAATTATAGTATTATCTTTGTCTTCATATAAATAATGGAAGCTAAGAAATATCCTTAAAATGGGCCACATATATACGTTAATATTATAAAGCTTGTAAGCCCCTACAAAAAAAATACTTTATCTCATAAGAATATTGAAATATACTTCTTTCCTTCAAAATTATAAAACTATTATTAACTTTTAAACAATCAATTTAAAATATTTTAAAACTCAAAATCCATAAAATTTGTTAAAAACTACCATCCCATATATATTAAAATTAGTTATAAATTAGCTATATTACTAAAATTAAATATATTTATATTAATTTCAAGTTTAAAAATATTTGAAGTTTAGAAATTTTAAATTTTATATATACTCACTTGTTCTTTTGTCCCACATATGCCGGATTGATCACTGCAAAGTCTAAATTCCTTGTAGACATCGGCTGTCTCGACACTATTCCCGTATTCAAATCAATCCTTACCTTCTCTACTGAAGCATGAATCAAATCCAAACGCTCCATCGTATGCTCCACCGACAATATATTCGGCGCCACCATCACCACCGTATCGCCGCCGTCTTCATCCCAAGCATTAATAGCATGCATTATATTAAACCCCGGCACCTCAAACCACCGCATCTCTTTCTCGTCCTTGGCGTACCGCGGTATTATCCCTATTCTAGGCACTTTTCCGGCGTTGGCACCCACCGGAGATCCACCGGCGAAGATCATATCCATCATGTTCATCTCCAATTGAATTTCGGTGAAAATAGCATGTTTATTTGTAATTGCGAAGTCATGTAAAAAAGATGGATTAGTCATCGAAAATATAGGCACATCTGGTAATTTGTTGCCCTTTGCATCAAATCGGAAAAATGTTAGAAATGGAGGCATTGGGCCATACCGAAAAGCGAACGCCTCCCCTGTTTTGGGGTCAACTTTTGGGTGAGCGGTCATGCTCATGACGAGTTTTCCGTCAAAATCATGGCGGCCTAATGTCAAAATATTGCCATCTGACGATATTTTGAGAGCATAGGGGAGATCAGACTCCCCTAAAGCATAAAGGCGGTTGCCGAAGAAGGCTAAGCTTGTGTTAGCTAGGCCAATGCCATTGTTGGGGTTGTATTGGCCGGCGAGAACTCTGGCGGCGGTGATGGCACCACGGGTCATGGCGGAAGTTAGGCCGTTGAAGCCGGAGAATACGTTTGGGATTACCGGAGAGCCGTTGGCACGTTCCACGGTGTACTTGTAGGTCTTGACGTAGCGGCTGCAGAGGGTGGCGGTGTTTTGGGAGATTTTGAGGGAGTGTAGCATTCCGTCGCCGTCGAAGAGGTGGTAAGGTCCTCTAGGAAGGAATTGGGCGTTTGGGCCATTGCGGATGTACCCGCCGTCGAGGCACGGCGGAAGGGCGCCGTGGACCACCTCGCATTCGGTGGGTGGGATCTCGTCGACGGGGGCGAAATTGTCGGAGAGGGTGAATTTTGGGTCGACGGAGGGTTTAATTGGTGGGTCGATGAATGTGTTTACAATGTTTTCCAAGGCGTTAAAGATTGCCGCCGGAAGGGAAGGCGGCGGTAATGGTGGTCGTTGCTGTGGCAAAGTCGGCGGTGCTCTTTTGGGTGTTGTTTTTTGAGGGTACTGTTTATAATTTGATGGTTTGGAGGTGGATTTTTTGATGGTGGTGATGGTTGATTGCGGTTTTTCTTCGACTCTGACGGCGGAGATGTTGAGGAGAGGGAGGAGTGATTGGGATTGTGGTGGTGGTTTTGGAGATAGAATGTAGTTTGGAGAAAGAAAAGAGGAAGAGAAGGCATCCATTTGGTGTGCCTTCTATTGCGGACAACAAAATAATTATTGAATAAAGCAAATGCTAGTTGAGAGAGAGAAAAAAGGATAATGCCCAAGATGGAATCAAGTAGCTGAGTGTATTTATGGACTCATTCGTGAACCCATGAAGGGAACTTTCGATTTTTTCACATTTTTAAGAAAATAATATTACATCTATCCCATAAAAAAATTCAAATAATATCAAGGGTCTCAAATGATATTAATAAAAGAATAATATCAGGGCTCTCAAATATTATCAAATTGAATATTTTAATAATAATTTATTGTATAATCAATCACATGAGATTTAACCTAAAATTCTTCATAGGAGAAAAATCTTGGAGGGTCAGCTTTGATATCATATGTAATAACTCAGGCTAAATTTCGAGTCTGAATCGAAACAAATTCTTCCAAACAAGGCCTTAGAGCATTCACAACAGTTTCTTTATCTCTATCCCTACTCTGCAGTCTATTAGGTCATTCTGTAAAATAGGGATTCAATTTTTTCATTATGTACCCAACTGATTCCTTATATTAATTCTTTAAATAATAAAATTTAAAAATTAAAAGTTAAAATTTGAAAGTTCCAACCGTTAAAATATCAAATTAATAATAATCTTATAATTTATAAAAGAGATAGTATTGTAGACGCTCGAAATTTCGTTTCCCTGTTACTAACACTGTATGAAAGCAAAACTGGCCATCAAATCAACCACGGTCTCAATACCGGGCCATCAAATCAACCCCGATCTCAATTTCGGGTCATCAAATCAACCCCGGTTTCAATACCGGGCCGCAAAATCAACCCCGGTCTCAATACCGGGCCGCAAAATCAACTCCGGTCTCAATACCTGTAATACCCGAGAATTTCCTATTATTATTAAATAATTATATTAATGAAAATGAGAATTTATTTGAATATAAATGATTTTGTGTTATGAGAATGATTAAATTCAATTATATTAAATTGAATATCTATGACAATTGAGAAAAATGTGGAGTTTACGATAAACTCGTTGAGAGCCTAGTGTGGCACAGTGATGGGAAATATTAATAATTATATTAATTAACGAATGAATTATTAAGTAAACAATTAATCTATATTAATTGTTAATTGCTATTGTAAAATATTAGTTGATGGTTATGGAATATTAACTGTGATTGATTAATAATACGTGATTATTATTATTGCAAGAAATATAATAATAATAAACCACTTGTTTATAATTGTGCTGAGATTTATACTTGTTAATGTGATAATGAATCCTATGATTATTAATTAGGTGTTATTAATAATCGATGAGGAATGGATTAATTAATATTATTGTTAATTAATTGATAAGATAAATAATTTATTTATTTGACATTATGAATAATAAAACAAATAAGTAAGTTATTAATATAATAAGATTATATTGATTGTTATGTACAAGCATGCAATAATATATAATACGACTATATTATATAGTGTAGAGAAACACTTAGGTGTGACCATACAAGTTTACATAAACTATGCTATATAATGCAATGTGAATATATTACACATATGGACCATGTATTAAGATTAATTAAACTATGTGAGCTACATGATTAATACCTATGTGACAATGTGTATGTAAGTATACATTAAAATGATATATCATGAATATATTGAAATCACTTGTTGATTGTAGAATTTAATGAAGGAAATAATGTGATGTGATTATATCCGGTATTAATAAATGTACATGGATGATATGTATGTTACATTGCCATATCACATCTACTACCTTGAAATATTAAGCATGTGACTTACATTATAATGTTAATTATAAAATATAGTATGAATAAATATATAATAGCCTAAGTGTATATGTATATATGGCCTTAGTGTTAATACACTTCATGTTGCAAATGCTGAGTTTCATATTGCCTTGTCCCTAAATGATAGTCACTATCTCTTCTCCCACGTGAAAGGCCAAAGGCCTAAGCTACTCCTTCATGTCAACTTCCTAGCTAGCCAATGATGCTCATGATGAAGAAGGATGTGGGCGATGGGGGTGGTTGGCCACTATTCCATCAACTCCCCTCAATCCTCTATTTCTTCATTTCCCCCATTGTTTCAAACCTTGGGGCAATTGCTTTGTATGGATATTGAATTCCCCTATAAATACCAAGCCTCTCTTCATTTTCTATGATTGCTAAAATTTGTGCTAAGTTGATATAGAGAGAGTATGTTTATAATCTGAATTTGAGAACAAGTCTTGTGCAAGTTTGAGTTCAAGAGGTATAACCTCTAAACCCATTTAAATTTCAATTCATAGAGATTGCATGATATTGTTGAAATTAGTGTGTGATAAGGTGCCAGCATAAGTTGTTAAGTATATCTATGTGTCAGGAATGTAAAGTGATGGTAGGCAAGCATGCTAGCTAAGTACATTATGAGAAATTCTGAAACTCTGCAATAACAGAACATCTTCTGGTCTAGAACGGGAGCCGCGCGGCCGCGCGTCTCCCTAGTACAATTTGGGCGCGGCCGCGCGCCACTGCAGAATTTGTTGATGATTTCTTTTATATCTTCTGATGTGTTGAGCATGATGTATTGTTAGGATATGCATATAACTCACATTAACATATGGAATAAGGTTACTAGGTTATAGCAATCTATGCTAGTTGTTTTAGTTGAATATTTCAAAGAAAACTTAACGTTATGAAAAGAGGAACTTGGATATATAAATACCATAATAGTATTCTGACTTTTGAGACACGTTTGTGTGACCTAGAAACACATGGAATGCATATTGACTTAAGTATATATGTATCGTGATATAATATGAACATGTGAACCCAACTAGTGCACCTTTTTAACAAAAATACAAGTTTTGAAGGTTGATATTGACATGTAAAGACCATGTATACATTCTGACTTTTCAAGCATGTTATGTGACCTTGAAATGCGGGTCAAATATGTTAACATATGAATCTAGATAGCATGAGCATGTTAGGCCTTATTAGCAAGCTTTACTAATGACAACATAAGCTTTAAATGTGGACTTTGACATGTTATATTAGGACTCTACATTCTGATATTTTCAACATGATTGAATGTAGTTTGAAGGCATCATATATGTACGTACTTGTTAGATGTAATGCAAGTTAATCAAGCATGAGTTTGATTAAGTCACGAACTAGTAATAGTGCTAGAATCACATATCCATGACATAAGAAACATATGAACATGCGTATCAATAAAATATATGACTACTTTATATGTCTAAATGATAAGCATGACAATTTATGTGAATTCATGGCATTGTATAACCCTAAGTCGTTAGGGATCGTGAATTAAAACAAAATCATAAATGATTAGAACGAGGAAAGATTGTATACAAACATAAAAGTATCCTTTAAAAATGTATACATGCTACGTGATATTATATGATGTCACTTGAATCCGATTTTGACGGTTAACTTATGAGAATGCCATAACTTGCTAAAATGAAATATATTTAGTATTGATTGTAGTCTTATGTGATATTAATAATATGCGAATATGTTTGCTAATTGTGGTAGTCTCACATGATAGTAACGATGTATGAATATGATCAACTTGAGAAAAGAGAAAGTTAAGAATAGAAATTAGATACTAAATAATTGTGTAGCTAGGGTAAAACTTAGCTTGTGTGTTGATCGTATATTCGAAGATATAATGTGAAGTTAAATTATATGACTAATGACTATCATTATGATAGGAATTCAAAAGTGTTGACTAGCTTTACGTGAGTAAACTACGCATAAGGCAAGTATCCTAAACCCTTGCATTACTTTATTCAACGGATATCGTAAGCGAGTATCTAAAACTTATCTCTTTGGATACAAGTATTCTATCTTTGTATATTGCGAACTAGTTTCCTACTTAATTGTTTGAATTGAATTAGCATACTCGAACTCTTATTTCATTAAAGCTATTATTCATGTTGAACTTAGTATTGTTCTTGAATATTGTGAAAGTGTCTATGCCATTTGATTCGGCTAGATTATGTTATTGAAAAATGACCCAAACTAATTGATTGGTGCGGGATCTTGTATTTGACTGAGAAGAACAACCTTCTTTGAAGGGAATATATAATTGTCGGAGAACCGACGTGCACACTTGAGTATGATTGATTGTTATGCATAACGATGGTACTTTAGGCTGATCACCTGTTGTACCTGTTTTTATTGGATTTTCAGTTTATTACTGTCAATTCTAGTAGAAGTTCATAGTCCTTAGTGACTGCTCAGTATTCAATTATTTAAAATCTTGAATTGACATATTATTGAATCATATTGATATTATTCTGTCCTTAGCGACTGTTATTGAGAACTGTTGATATTCTTGTTATCCTTGAACTATCAAACCTTGTTATACCTTTTCGAGAATTGGGAATCTTATTACTCACCCTTATTATATATTACTTGCTGGGCAATTTGTGCTCATTCTTGCTTTCCCTAAAACATTTCAGTTAAGGCAGAGCATGGCGAACCTTCGGGCGTTGATAAGGGCAAGGGCAAGGCTACCAATTAGCTTGTCTCTTATATGTTTTAAATATTTTAATGTTGTATTAAGATGATATAGTAAGACTGGATTTGTTTATGTTTAAGCTTAAGTTAGATTATATAACAAGTCGTTAATTGATATTGCTATGTAATCTATTAAGTACTGTAGGTTGCGAGACTTGGGGGAATAATTATAATAAATCATTGTACATTATTCTAGAATAGATTTTCCGCTGTGGTTGTGTGATATTTAGTTATCATTATTGCGATGTATTACCATGAGCACGTGATGAACCGAATTCGAGAGACCAAGTGGCGGTCCTGGAATTTGGGGGCTTCATAATACCGGGCCGTCAACTCAAACCCGATCTCACTACCGGGCCATCAAATCAACCCCGATCTCAATACTGGGCCGTCAACTCAACCCCGGTCTCAATACTGGGCCATCAAATACCGGGCCGTCAACTCAACCCCGGTCTCAATATCGGGCCCTCAAAACAACCCCGGTCTTAATACCAGGCCGACAACTCAACTGCGGTCTCAATACCGGGCCATTAACTCACCCCCGATCTCAATACCGAGCCGCCAACTCAACCCTGGTCTCAATATCGGGTCATCAAATCAGCCCAGGTCTCAACCCGAGAGATACAGGTCAGCCCCGGTCTCAACTCGGGAGGTACAGGTCATCTCCGATCCCAACCCGGGAGGTATAGGTCTGCCCCGGTCTTAACCCGGGAAGTACAGGTCAGCTCCGGTCTCAACCCGGGAGGTACAGGTCAGTCCCGGTCTCAACCCGGGAGGTACAGGTCAGCCCCGGTTTTAGTCCGGGAAGTAAAGGTCAGCTCTGGTCTCAACTCAGGAGATAAAGGTCAGCCCCGGTCTCAACCCGAGAAGTACAGGTCAGCCCCAGTCTCAACCCGGAAAGTGCAAATCTGCCCCGGTCTCAACCCAGGAAGTATAGGTCAGCTCCGGTCTCAACTCGGGAGGTCAGGTCAACTTCAGAAACAATCCTGAAGCATCACGACATCTCCAGAGGAAAACTTGGATGGACCAAGTCAGCCTCAGAGACAACACTGAGGACAAACAGATTCGAATGAGATCCAAGTCTTGGAAACAACCCCAGGAAGTCAGTCGAAGGCCATGCCAACACTAAGGGCAACCCCGGGAGGTGCAAAACTATCATTTTATCAACTCTAAGCCGATTCGGTCAAACTCCAGCCGAATTGGTGCCACCAAGGTCAGAACGAACCATAACAATGACCCCGAATGGAAACAACGCTTGACAGCTCAATGGACAAACTGCGGGGAATCGAAGACTTGGTTATGAACCCGTCTTCTTGGACCCAGAAAATGTTTTATCCCATGTTATTGTGACACTCTCGGCGAGCGCTTTCCGGAAAGGTATAGCACGCCTCAAACGGACACTCCGATCAAAAGTTAAAAAGTTTTGAATTAGATCTCGCGTTGCTCGGAGTGCACGTACTTCGATGCAACGGGACCCGCCACATGGGCCCTACCACGTGGAGCCGCACCTCTACCTGTGACAGAAGAAGGTAGAGTGGAGGCTCCTGGCTCTATATATATGAGCTCACCCCCAGCTCATTTGAAAAAAAGAAAAACGCTCTGAACCTCTGCCCGTTTGGTTTTCCAGCTATTTTCTTGTCTTCTAAACCCAAATTTTTTCTCTCTAACACGTAGATATACCCACATGCTACCACATATCAAAAAAAATGGTAGATTTGGACTTTTAAAGCCTATGATTTGGCAAAAAGCCCGTGTAGCAGTCCATTGTGAGTATTTTTACGATCAAAAAGTTATTATTACTTCTTCGCACTTTTATACACTTTCATATCAAGTTTTATTTTCTAAATATGCCCAGAATTCAGTTTCGTGCTCGTTTTTGTTAACTTTTGGTATATTTTAGTACCTAAACGCATTTTTTGGCATTTTTACAACTCGGATTGACGATCTGTCGCTTCTAACAACTTTTACATACTTGCATCTTCGTGTGGAGCAACTTCACCGGACTAGGTTATCTTCCCAGTCCGATTTTGGAATTTTTTGTATATATTTAACTGTATATATACTAACTTGTTAAGTCTGTCAAGCCCGAATGTCAAATTCGCAGTAGTTTACTGCTTATATATATATATATATGTATATATAAGCAATATTCACCACACTGGATTATCTTCCCAATTTTGGTTTGACTACTTTTCTGTCTATATTTAACTATATATATATATATATATATCTATTTACATTCCAGTTCGGCTTGGATCATTCTGTGGCATTTTTACTATTTTTGGCACAATTCACCATACTGGGTTCTCTTCCTAGTCTTGGTTGACTACTTTTTTGTCTATATATATATATATATATATATTTACATTTCTGTCCAGACTGGATCATTCCGTGGCTTTTATATATATATATATATATATATATATATATATATATATATATATATATATATATATATATATTTACATTTCAGTCCGGGCACCGGTGTGAAAATCCATCGCCTTTTACAACTTTCGTATATATATATATATATATATATATATATATTGCTTTACTTATTTTTATTAAATTGTTGCTTTAAATATTCATTTGATATGAATCGGCACTGACATCTCTGCGGGCAAACTAGATTTATTTAAATATCGCAAACTCTAGCTTTCAAATGATTCAAAATAGGCCCAGACGAAACCAGGAAGCTAGAATGTCTGAGATTTATTTAAATCTAGTATTTTTCTAGTTTCAGTTATAAAAGCTACCTCGCGACCCTTAGATCGCTATCTAGTGGGAACAAGATTCTTCGGCCATATGCGAGCCAGGATTTACTGATGAATCCTTGGTTCTGACGATATTTGGATATATATTTCTGTACAAATTGAGCTATGCAGGTTTATCGACCTCCCTAGGTGAGCCTAGGAATCGTGGGATTCATGATCAAATTGATCAGAATCTGATTCCCACGATGGACAAACTCCACTTTACAAATGTACCTTGTTAGTTTTTTTGTAAAAATATACATACAAAAGACCTTAAAACGGTTATTCGGATTTAAGGTTTCAACATAGTGAAAATATGATTTGTCGTGTTAGAGTCCCTCTGATGGCTATCATGCCCATGAGGAGACCGAGACTTGTATATATGTTGTGGTCGAGGATGCTTCGCAGCCAGAAAATCACCATTCAAATTGAGCCTTAAGGCTGAAAAGATAAAACTGAAGTATCGATATGCTTCAATTCTTATGTTAGCGTATAGGGTTTGAAAACCTTCTTTCAAAACATCATTCAATAATCTTTTCAAAAAGAGAAGCTTTTGCAAATCAAATCAAACACTTTTGCAAATCAAATCAAAGACTTTTTGCAAATCAAATCAAACCCTTCGTATATATGTTCAACGATACATAAACATGATTTCAATCAAACATAGGCCCAATTTTCTTCCAGCATTCACACACATTACAGATTTAAAAGGGAAATATTGAAAAAATGTTGTACCTTGTTTACACGGGAGTTGTGGGGTGCCTAAAACCTTTCCCACACTTAACCAAGCCCCCTAACTCAAAACTTCGGTTTCAAAGATCAAGTTTTGACAGTGTCCAGCAATTGGGCCGCTTTTCAAATAAAACTCGGTTGCATTGGTACAACCATTTCAAATTTACCAACTGGCAACTCTGTAAAACGTTCAAATCATCGACATGATACATGTTGGCCTTTTCCTAAAAAACCCTTCAAAACCTTTTTCACAAATAAAAAGAGTAATGGTAGAGATAACTTAGGAAGAGAGAAAGATCCGGGTTGTGACCTGACCCGCAGATTTTTTCCTGACGTCGACAGGTGGCGACTCTGCTGGGGACAGTAGAGGGCTTAGGCCGCGTTCAAATCTCTTCAAACACTTCCCATTCATATCTGCGTATGTGTGAATGCTACATCTTTACATTGAATGAATGCGTGAATGCTGCATCTTTACATTGAATAAATGTGAATGAATGTTTTCCTATTTTTTAGTGCTTCACACCCATATTAGTGCTTCACACCAATGTCATCGTATGCATAACGGCGAGACACGATGTATGTGAATGTATGTTGTGTGATTCCTTCTCCGGGAGGCAAACCAGTCGGTGATAAGTAATGTCTCTAGGGACGGCTAAGTCTCTAAGGTTCATGAAAATACACCACCCAGATTCGCTCAAGTTGAAAGATCGGATTAATTTCCCCTCTAGTAGATTGCGATGATCTGGGGACCTTCATACCGAAAAAAAGTCGCGAGAGTAACCTAAGATAAGTCAGCCTCTGATTAACCAAATTTGATGGAAAGCTTCTTCATGCATTCCTCTTTCAATTCAATGTCAAGTTTTCCATTCCAATGTAAAGAAGCACAGTGTAAATATTATAATAAAAATTTTACATTTCCTTGTTATAATACATCTCGTCATCCTGTCATCAAAATAACTGACCTCTATTTTGCAGGATAAGATTAAAAAACCACAAAAGCACATCATGGCATGCATTCTATCCCTATCTACTTTAGGAAATTGACACGCCTATGTTTTATTGTAGGTGAAAAATTGGTCCTGTCACTAGATCTAAGTCTAAGAAAGAACTAAGTCCATCCACGGACATGACTTCTAGTGCTCAGCCAGAATTTACCCCTGTCTCTAGGGAAGAGTTTAAAGGACTGAAGAATCAGATAGCCGAATTGGCCAGTTTTGTGACACCGTCGAATTCGGGTCCTCTGACCCTGGTCCGGTCGCCACGATCTAATACAAACACTCACCTCTAAACAACATACGATAACTTAAATGCAAAAAATAATAAACGTACGTCGTTCATTCAAAAGGTGTTACTAGTCCCAAGATTCGATAACCTAAATACAAACATACAAACATACCCTAGAATAGTCATTAGGGTTCATATTACATAACAATAATTTAATTAAACATAAAGATAAAGTCTGCTCCTTGCAAACTAATCCTACATCTTCCCTTTTACCCTTGTCCTTCCCTGAAGTCTATGGCTTAATTGCAATATAAGTCATGATATAGCAAGAATGAGCAACAAGTTTGCTCAGTAAGTTTAAATACAACAATAAAGGATATATTATGATGAAAGGAATATATCTGACAATGAATTCAACAATATGAATATCGGAAGCAAGAATAATAATTGCTTTTAGAATAACTGATAGTCAAGTAGACTTTTGAACTATAAAGCTCCAACGGAATCAATAGTTGATTGACCCTTTGGTTACTGGCTATAGAATAGTACTTGAGGGGATCAGCCTCGCGTACGCCATGTATATGCATAACATTCAACTCTGCTGTTGTATCTTATATTAGATACCTGGGGTACTCCCTTATCATATAAGGGGTGTTCTTTCAGTCTAAGAATCCTTACCATCAATTGGTTTGGATAGGTTTATAAAATTTTATACAATTGTCTGACCGAACAAGGGTTCAGACTCTATCTGATGCAGTTTAAGAGTTATAGAACTTTAAATAATGTACAAGTCCAAGACTGTACGAACTCAAGTGCACCAAGTGCACCAAGTGCGAATAACAATAATATCGATGTGAAATAATTGTAAAGTAATTAAACCACCTAATAGCATGCTTGGAAATAAAGTTCAAGCTTTAAATAATTAACTATCAATACGATAATAACCTGCTCAATACAATATGAGAAGGATATGAACTTGCATAATAAAGAGTGTAAGGGAACTTGCATTCAAATCAAGTGAAGTTAAGAAACTCGCTTACACGATTCATTGAATAAGGTAGTGCAAGAATTTAGAATACTTGCACAAATAAGAATTAAAGAACTCGCACAACCAAAGAGTGAAGTTCGGAGACTTGCCTGATTGCTCAGCTACAAATAAGTTCTAGCTTTAATTAAATAGCGTTGAAATGACCTAACATTAACAAGTCGGTCTTTCAATTAGTATGTGTAAACTAATATAAGTTCATGGATACAAGAATCTAGTTATCATATAATTCTAACACATAGTTCACGTAAGTCAATTTAATCCTGTCTTAGATTTAATAACTTTAGATTAACTAGTTCCTATACGTCAATATAGGCTTGAACACATAGCACTTAAATTTAATCATGCAATACAGTTTAAGAAACATACATTGTAAGGTTCTGTTCATATCTCAAGGTTATAATGTTCAATGCCGGTAAACATTAAGTTAATCAATTTCAAGTCTCAAGGTTATAATGTTCAATACCGGTAAACATTAAGTTAATCAATTTCATGTCTCAAGGGCCAACTATTAAAGTCATAATATCACCTATTGAGACTATATAATATTTAACATGCATACTCGTGTGTATACTACACATGTATACTTTAATGCACATAATTCATGCCTTAGAAATTCCTTTTCATGAATATGGGTGCATAGGTGAAAACTATGTTTAATCAAAATGACACTCATGTCAACAAGTCTATAGGCATAATGAGATCCTAATATACATGCTTGCATGCTTAGAACGTATCTCACGTATTGATCAATGATATTAGCTTCGAATTTCTAAGTGTTCTTTGAAAATTGCACTAAGTTAACAAAGGCATCATAGTACATGCAAGGCATCTCGATATATATTTCATATGCATTAGAAACACATATCAACACCATATAAACCTATTCAAATGGTCAGAATCTAAGAGACTCAAGTCTTGGTCAAGTTTGTTTTCAAAGTTCTTAAGTTTCTCCTTTGAAAACCTTTAAATCCATCAATCTCGTATGCTAACGTGTTTAACATTTTAAACATGCATTTCAAGTTAATATAACCCTACTATCATGCTCATAATATCAGAATACACATACTCGATAGATTCATAACAAGTTTACTTTAGAAATTTCTAAATTCATATTTGAAATTGTAAGTTTTCTTTTAAATCATATGCTTTCCCTCCCTAATATATGTGCTAACATGGCCACATGCCTCATGCTACACCAAACTACTCATAGATGCACATGAATTCAGTTCACATACTTGCTCCAACAAAACATTACATGATAGTCTGAACAAATATCAAAAAGAAGCCAAAAATTCTGCAGCAGGCCCTGCGCAGCTGGCCAGTTCAAAACTGGCACAGCTGCGCCGGTTGCAGTCCAGACGCAGACGCAGGCTGCTTCGACAGTTCTAGCCCAACTCACAAAATTTCATACCAAATTCGTTCCAGCCATCATGCAATACATTTCTAATGTGGTAGTAAACTAGCATAGCATCTAATAAGCATACTCTAATCAATTAAACCATGCTTAATTCAAAATCAAGAATTTAGAATTATTACAGAGAATGAAAGAACATGAAATGGGATTTTACAGAGAATGAAGAACTTGAATGCAATTGATTATACATCTGTAAGTTGTTTTGCTAATACTCTGTTATTCAATTCTCAGACTCTCACTATAGCGTATACTCACACTAGCCTTATTTGATGGAATTCTCAGCAATTGAAAAGAGAAGGAGAAGATCTCTTTATATAGATAATTTAGTATCCAGTCAAAGCCATTCTCTTTCAAATTAAATCAAAGGATTGCAAGAATGTATAATGGATTACAAGAAGTTGGTGAGGAGTAGTTGAATTACACTATTATGCCCGCTCCCCTTGCAATGATCCCTTCTATGTTGCTGAGTTTGAGAAAGTAGGAGTAGGCTAGCTTCATGAGTGTTTCACGTGTGGGAGAAGTGAAGGTGGGCACTCAATATGGGACAAGCTACACTCAGCATTTGCAAATTGTATATATATTATGTATGCTCCACACTTAGCATAATATATATATACTTAGATATATAATGTATATGCACATAGTATATCCTTAAGTTATATGTATTTACTCCATATACATTTAAATGGGCAATACTATGTTATCTCAAATAGTAATTAATAATGAATAGGTACACAACATATAATCTATGTACATTTTTCTTAATACCAAATATAATTCAATTAGGCATTATTATTATTATTTATTATCATAACCATTATTATTATATAATTATAACAACTTAATAAAATCAATATTAATTAATAATTGATCTTATTATATGTCAATAGGGTATACATGAATGTCCACATAGTGTTACATACCTTCAATTTACCTCATCTTGCTATATAGTCCATACATGCAATATTCACCACATTAATATGTCACATTGCATTATGTATAATATATAGTTAACTACCATATATTAAAGGTTTAGTATAACACATGCTTGCACAAATTAATTAACCAAGTAAATAAAATGTTATTATATTTATTAATCTTTTACTCATTAATTATTATTTATTCATAATAATTATTAATCAACACATTATCAATTAATTACTCATAATTGAAATTCATCAAACACGTTCAAATCCTGCCACGATATTCAAATAAGTTGAATATTTAATTATTAATAATCTTATCAATTCTCTGATATTAAAGTCTCAGGGCTAGTCCACTAAGTTAAATAAACCATTAGTGACTTCCTTTAATCATTTTACAAACTCACATAATCACATAAGGTTTAAATAAGCTCACAAAACTAACTTGTTAAAATTAAATCACATCTTTAATTAATAAGGAGTTTAAAATTCATGGTCGTTACAAGTTTCTTGAGAGAAGCTGTGACACCCCCGAATCCGGGTCCTCTGACCCTGGTCCGGTCCTCACGATCTAACATAAACATCCACCTCTAAACAATATGCAATAACTAAATGCGGAATATAATAAACGTATGTCGTTCATTCAAAAGGTGTTACTATTCCCAAGATTCGATAACCTTAAATACAAAACATACAAACATACCCTAGAGTAGTCAATAGGGTTCATATTACATAACAGTAAATTAGTTAAACATAAAGATAAAGTCTTCTCCTTGCAAACTAATCCTACATCTTCCCTTTACCCTTGTCCTTTCCTGAAGTCTCGGGCTTAACTGCAATATAAGTCATGATATAGCAAGAATGAGCAACAAGTTTGCTCAGCAAGTTGAAATACAACAATAAAGGATATATCATGATGAAAGGAATATGTCTGATAATGAATTCAACAATATGAATATCGGAAGCAAGAATAATAATTGCTTTTAGAATAACTGATAGTCAAGTAGACTTTTGAACTATAAAACTCCAACGAAATCAATAGCTGATTGACCCTTTGGTTACTGGCTACAGAATAAGTACTTGAGGGGATCAGCCTCGCGTACGCTATGTATATGCATAACATTCAACTCTGCTGTTTGTATCTTTATACTAGATACCTGGGGTACTCCCCTATATATACAAGGGGTGTTCTTTCAGTCTAAGAATCCTTACCATCAATTGGTTTGGATAGCTTTTATAAAAATTTTATACAATTATCTGACCGAACAAGGGTTCAGACTCTATCTGACGCAGTTCAAGAATTTTAGAGCTTTAAATAATGTACAAGTCCAAGACTGTACGAAATCTAGTGCACCAAGTGCGAATAACAATAATATCGATGTGGAATAATTGTAAAGTAATTAAACCACCTAATAGCATGCTTAGAAATAAAGTTCAAGCTTTAAATAATTAACTGTCAATACGATAATAACCTACTCAATACAATATGAGAAGGATAGAAACTTGTACAAATAAGAATTAAAGAACTTGCACAACCAAATAGTGAAGTTCGGAGACTTGCCTGATTGCTCAGCTACAATTAAGTTCTAGCTTTAATTAAATCTCGCTGAAATAACCTAACATTAATAAGTCGGTATTCCAATTAGCATGTGTAAACTAATACGAGTCTAAACTTACAAGAATCTGCTTATCATATCAATCTATCCATATTTCACGCAAGTCAATCTAATCATGTCATAGATTTAATAACTTTAGATTATCTAGTTTCTATGCATCAATATAGACTTGGACACATAATACCTCAAGTTACTTATATTTAATCAACATACATGTTTTATGATTATAATTTTTGAAAACCTAGCATGCTCAACCTAATCCTAGTTTAAAGTCATATGCTCTCATGTCGGTAATTTGTATACTTTACATAATACAAGTTCATGCTTCATGTTATCACATAACAAGGTTAAACATAACATGCATGCTCATGCGTATACTATACATGTATACTTTAATCCACCTATTTCATGCCTTAGAAATTCATTTTCTATGAATACGTGCATATGTGAAATATATACGTTAACTCAACGAGGTCCATGTTAATATGCTTATAGGCATAACGAACTCTAATGTACATGCTTGTATGATCAATACGTAATCCACATGGTGATCGATGATATAATCTTTCACGTTCTAAGCTTTTCGTTGAAAAATCACACTAAGCCAATAAGGTATCATAATACATGTTAAGTGCCTTGTGCTCATAACTCGTATGTCTTAGGACTCATATATAAACCATATATATGCTCTCAAATAGTCAGAATCTAAAAGATATTAACCTTAGCCAAGTTCACTTTGAAAGTTCTTAAGTTTCTTATTTCAAAATTGCTAGAATCTTGCTATCACGTATGCTAGTGTGTGAACACACTTAGACTTGCATTTCATGACAATATAAACCACACTATTGTGTTTACAAAATCAGAATGTTCACGTGATACGTCCATGACAAGGTTTACT